>MU533908.1:5357274-5532606 GCA_024362625.1 Silurus asotus
GGGACTTTTAATTAGTAATTTATGATTTCCTGTTTCCCTGGGGTATAAATATGACGTGATACAGAGGCCTAATTCTCTTACCTTAACTTGCCGGTATCTACAGTCAGAGGAATCATTAAGAAGTTTAAAACAACTGGAACAGTAACAAACAAGGCTGGAAGAAGTCCCAAGTTTTTCTTGCCACAACGCACAGTGAGGAGGATGGTAAGAGAAGTAAAAAAATTTCCCAAGCTCACCGTCACAGAATTGCATCAAAGAGTGGCATCTTGGGGTCACAGAGTCTCCTAAACAACCATCAGATGCTCTCTACATGCCAACAAGCTGTTTGGGAGGCATGCAAGGAAAAAGCCTTTTTTCACTAACACTCACAAACGTAAACGTCTGGAGTTTGCTAAGCGGTACTGGGACTTCAACTGGGATCGTGTGCTTTGGTCAGATGAGACTAAGATTGAGCTTTTTGGCAACAAACACTCTAAGTGGGTCTGGCGTAAAACAAAAGATGAGTATGCCGAAAAGCACCTCATGCCCACCGTGAAGTATGGTGGAGGATCTGTGATGCTGTGGGCCTGTTTCTCTTCCAAAGGCCCTGGGAACCTCGTTAGGGTGCATGGCATTATGAACGCTTTGAAGTACCAGAATATTTTAAATAAAAACCTGATGGCCTCTGCCAGAAAGCTGAAGATGGGTCGTCACTGGGTCTTTCAGCAGGATAATGATCCAAAACATGTGGCAAAATCTACACAAAAGTGGTTCAGCAGTCAAAAAACTCAAGGTCCTCCCCTCCCTAAATGTGTGATTTTTTTTTACCACCAAAGTTATGTACTTAAATGAAAGGTTGGATTTTTCTCTTTTTTTGCATTTGGGTTCTATGTTGTTTTAAAAAAAAAGGAGAATTTTGAAGTCCACAACCACATCTTAAACAGGGGTGCCAATAATTGTGGAGGCCACTGTATGTATATATATATATTAATTATACCACATCTACTAAGAATTCTATATAAATAAATAGTTTTTTTCCGATGGAAATATGTTAAAAACGATGCATCGCAATAGAAATGCAAACTTGTTTTCAATGCAGACTTTTTAAATTCACATACATGAACTTTTATTCAGATGCACCGATCGGTGAAAATTGGCATTGCTAATAATATATATATATCATTATAATTTCACTAGATTTTGTGAATTGTCTGGTTAAAAAATGTATGGGGTTAAAAATAATCTGTAGAGGTACCATGCAAATAGTTTTGTCATTTTTACTCACCTTTCTTCTTGTAAAACACGATCTCCTCTTTAAGCTCACTTCGCTTCTCAAGGGTAGAATCCACACGTGTGATCGTGTGTTCGCTGCTCTCAGGCCCATAAAGAAACCTACATGCACAACTCTGTTGCATGACCTCAGTGCGTGTGAAACCTGTGAGCTCACAGAAGCCATCTGAACAGTAAACTATGGGAAACCCCTTTGCAACCTGTGCATTAGCCAAGATGAAATTGCTATCTGTGGAAAAAAAAAATTTACTTGGATCATCATAAATGGAAAGGAATCACATTTTTGCATGGAATTACAGTCAGATTATAGCAGCAATCCTGAAATGTCTGTAAAAAGTAAAGGTCCTTATAGCTAGCATATATGGTGGTAAACAAAGCATATTGAGAGAGCAGGAATATACTGTATTTGAAAGTGTACATTTCCACACACATACACACACACACACACACAAAAGTTGTAATACTGTCAGTCTCATAAGATACCTGTAAGAACTGAACTACAAGCTACTAGGTCACCAGAGACCTGTTTACTGGCTTATAAAATCGGTAATACTTGAATACTTAAAATAAAGTACACACATTTTTCTAAATTTAAGCTCTTAAATAAAAAGTATACAGTAATATTCTGACTAGTTATTGTTGCAAGAGATTATATTTCCATTCTTCTACCAAAAAACACTAGGTCCCACTTGTTATTATATGAGCTTCGTTAGTAAGATTTCACCTAAAACTATTCAAACTACACTCCTGAACAAAATAAAAAAATGAGCCAAGCACAAAATGGCAAAATATTAAGCTTTAATGGTCTTTTAAACAGATGAAATTCCGGAGTAAGAAAGGGCGCTTTGAGGATGGATTGGACTGTAGCTAATGTCAACAGTCTGCTACATTGACTCAGGACTTCTTTTCACTTATGATCATCTTCACTGTACCCCACAACATCGTATATCTGCTATAAATGGACATTCGGTGCAACCAAGATGAGGATGGGTTCCCTCTTGAGTCTGGTTCCTCTCAAGGTTTCTTACTTATGCCATCTCGGGGAGTTTTTCTTTGCTACAGTCTCATCTCAAGGATGATCAGTGGAAACAGGATGCACCTGAGTTAAATTTTGAGTGTCATGGCAAAGTCTGTGAATACTCATGTACATGTGATTTATTTTATTTTTATTATTATAAATACATAAATACATCTGCAGAGATTTTAATGGGGTATTGCCTGTAGAATTGTGAAAAAAATAATGAATTGAATCAATTTTGGAATAAGGCTGTAACATAAAAAAAAATGTGGAAAAATTTCAGATGCACTGTATTCTCAAACCTCACCAGGCATTATAAAAGAAGCCTCTGAGCTGTTACCTTTGCAAATAGAGGTTGCACAAAGAACTGACTAAAATAGTGGCAATAATTGTGTAAGACACTTACCAACAAAAATGATAAACTATTTTGATTTTGCCATTGTTTTATCTCCATGAGAACATGAGTGCAATATATTTTTGTCATTATTTTAACAAAAGATCTAAAGGTTAAAAAATTAACTATTTTTCACAGCCTTTTTTGCTCATATTTACCAAGTGTAACAATATTAGTGAAAGACACTCTAATATACCACTTCCCACCTTCTACTTTTTCATAAATGTAGTGACAACATTTTTGTACTGTCCTAGATTGTTTTCAAGCACTCCCTGCATGGTTATCCTCACACACACACACACACACACACACACACACACACACACACACACCAGCTCAGGTCCCAAACTGTAACACCTGAGTGCTATTTAAAGAAACAGAGTATGATTAGTGAGCAGCAGCACGAGGGAGAGAAAGAAGGAGTGAGACAGACAGTGGAAGCAAGTCTCAGAAGGGGGCTCAAGGGAATTTCTGGAACCTTCTATTTTAATGGGATTGTCTTGGTCTGACACAACATTTTGTATACAGTACAATCCGCTGTGTGGGAATTAGAAGTGAATGGGTGCATTTATAAAACCTTACTTTTATTTAGCTTTTACAGTGATCACTCAGCATTATCAATGGTCATTTTAATACAAAGAAAAAATCTGATACTGTAGGTACCTTAGATATATCTTTGCTAGGCAATGCTGAAGGTTGAAAGCACTTCTTATATTGTATAATAGCAATACTATTGTTGATCTCAGTGAGCTAAATTGCTGGTGATGGACACTGTCAGAATTCTGCTAATTTCATTTTAAATTTAGCTTCAGCTTAGAAAGAGACTAATGATGATACTTGGTGTCAATTTTATTTTATCAGAGTTTCGTTTTGTCATTTGCTGCTGATGCTGTGCTTCATTAACCACAACTGTACCTTACCACCAATTTGTCTAACAATAACCTTATTACTTCTAATTCTAGGTACAAGTGGTGTAGAATTCATTAGGCATGTCCCTTGTGGTTTTCAATTTGGAAATTTCTTGCTATTCTTTGAGTTCTTAATCAGAATAAAACATTTTTTTTTTTACTTTTAAAATGTGATATTATGTGGATGATTTTGAGTCATAATTATGCCCTAGTGTTCAAATATTTAAAACTGGAGCAAATCAATTACCTACCAATAACATTTTGAATGCTGTGGTAGAAAAAGATATCAGGCATTCTGTAGCCTGATATGTAGTAAATTTGCTGATGACTTTGCCTCCTTCTATGATGAGAAGATTAAGGAAATCTGCCAGACCTTCACTTCCTTCCCTCCTGGAACGCATTTTTAACCAACTGTCTGTCTATCTCTCACAGAACAACCTCCATGATCCAAACCAGTCTGGTTTTAAAGCAGCACATTTCACAGAGATGGCCCATTTGGCTGTTCCTGAGTAACTGCATGCTGCTCGATCAGCCAAGCTGTCATCTGTACTTATCTTCCTTGACCTTTCAGCAGCATTTGACACAGTCAACCACAAGACTCTCTTGTCTACCTTCAGGAGCCTCGGTATCCGCAGAACAGCATGGGAATGGTTTGCCTTCTACCTGGAAGGTCACTCATACCAGGTAACATGGAGGGGATCCACATCTGCCCCATGCAGACTCACCACTGATGTCCCACAAGGCCCGGTACTTGGTCCCTCCTTTTATCTCTCTATACCCACTCTATTGGAGAAGTCATATCCTCGCATGGGTATTCCTACCACTGCTATGCATTCCCTTCCTCATATACCACAGCTTCTGCTCAGATTTTGGCATGCTTGACAGACATATCTTCAAGGGGGCGGGCAGTTTAATAAGGAGGGCTGCAGCCGCTGCGGTGCCAAATGCATCCTGTGCGGCAAGATGGGATCAGCAGCGAAAACAGGCACTCCATTTTCTGCCACGCCTCTCCAGGAAAGTCCAGATGGCAGTGACCCAGGGACAGGCAGTTTCTTGCTCTCACTCTCTCTCTTTCCGTCTTTCCCTCCCACCCACATGCCTGCCCACCCTCTCCTCAAAATCTGGGAGCACTCTCTACCACTTTCTGCCTCTCATGCCGTGGGGAAGGAAGTGAGCTCAGGCCGGACAGTTCCCTGGCGTTGAGAAGGAAAGGTTAAGAAGGAAAGGCGTCCTGGACTGCGAGTGTGTTTGTAAGCCCTTGTGTGAGTACTGGAAATGAATGTGCCAGGGTGTAAATAAAAAAAAATAAAAAAAGCTCTGCATTGTGAACTTTTGCCCGTCTATCTTTCTTCCAATGCAGTGCCAATGAATTTGTTACAGTATACTTCAAGGCTCTTCTCTGTTCTGGCACCGCAGTGGTGGAATGAACTTCCCCTAGATATCTGTACAGCAGAGTTCCTGGCTATATTTAAGCGACGGTTGAAGACCTACCTCTTCTTGAAACACTCAAATTAGCACTTTCCAAGTTTGCTTTGTAGAAATCAAGTTATAGTCTGTAGCAGTTTGTAATCTACTGTACAAGTGTAGATTTATTCATTGGTAGAGACTCAAAGCACTTTTGTACGTCACTCTGGACAAGGGCGTCTGCTAAATGCTGCAAATGCAAATGCAAATGTAATAGAATTGAAAGAGGGTGCACTTTTTTCCCTATGTTTCTAAGTACCATTTTTTAAATATATATTTCTCGTTTTCACCTAAAATATAAGATTGGGACTCAAAATCCTATTATCCAAAAAAAGCATAGAAGAATATAATTCTGATTGGGAACATTCACTGCAAACTCCAGTGTGCGGTGAGGCAGGAAATGTGGGCTTTTGAACTGAAAGTAGTACAAATGTCTGTACAAACTATTGAATGCAAATATAATATTAGCAGTACATAGACATTGCATCATTCAGGAAAGAGGCAGAAATGAACTTCCAAAGATGAATGAATTTCAACCTCAACATAAAAACTTGAAAGGGATGGAAACATCAGGTAACAAAGTATTGACATTCAAAATTCGTCTAACATGATGGACTGAAAGGCTGTTGCACAAGAAAGAAGCTCTTACTCCAAAACTAGAGTCCGTATTTTCTCTCTTTATATCAGACACATGCTTATTGCATCACTGTAGTTATTTATAAGATGCCATTTCGAAAGGGAGCCAAACTGGGACCACATGAATACAGATATTTTTTATTCTGCATTTTGGTCATAATTGCTCTCTGCATTTTGGTCAGAAGTCTGATTATACAATTTATATTTTACTGCTTTCATCTGCACTAGTCAGTGAAGCACTTGGCAAAATAAACAACTGTCCACCCTATTGCTGGGGGTTAGTTTATATCATCAAGTGAAAGGTTCTATGAACTTAATCTATCTAGAAATATCTCTGTTTAGGTAGACTAGATATTTTCCCGGTATGGAATGTGCCCAATTGGTGTTAATTTCTGTCATTTCATCTTTAGTAATGTGGTCAGTAATCTGTAGTACTCCCAAACATATACTGTCACGCCTTTTGGATACCTAAATCCATCAAGGGTTTACATGAAGCCATTTACAGTCAAATGTTTTCATTTAGAGTTATATTTAACTTTAATTGCTCCATGTTAGAAACGACATATTCAGTAAGAATATGATCATGTAGAAACGCAATTTTCTATGGAGTTGTAGAGTATTGCAACACCACTGTTCATCATGACCCATGGACTTCAAAACACAGATTTTACATCTAGTTTAACCAGTTAGATTTAGGGTTAAGCTTGTGTTTATAATCCTTAAAATTGGTCTTAGTTGTATTAATGGCATGCATTGGTATGTAATACATGAATCAGACTGCTACATACAGGTTTCTTTTTCTAATTATACAGTATTTTGACACAACTTAAAGCTGGGATTACCCTTGTAAAACAACCCTTATTAAAGCTGTAACAATGTGCCTTTGGCTGTAGCTGGTGTGCTAGATGCATATTTTATAAGCCTACATGATTTTTAAAGACCTAAATCAGCATATAATATGTGTTTATGGTCCCTATTGTAGTGAAGTAAAACTTTGTTTAACGAGATTTTCACGTTTTCTAGATCTCAAAATTGAAGGCTGATTTGAGATGTTCTGATCATGCAGAAAAGGAAGAACCTGGCACAACAATGAGAAAACTCTATCAATAACCCTTGTCCTAATCAGTTTAGAATTTTCTAGTCAATGGATAGGCTGGGTAACTCCACTGAATATATATGATTCATAAAGGAGAAAACATTGCCACTGGTGAGGGGGCTGCAGGCTCCAAAAAAACTTTATAGTGATATCAATTTTAAATAATAGCACATCCTAGTAAAAGAAGAGGAAGTAGCACAGTCTTTAAGGCATTGGTCTATCAGAAGGTCACAAGTTCAAATCCCAGCACCACAACCCTGCCACTGCTAGCCCATGACAAGGCTCTTAGGGCATCTGCTAAATGCTGTAAATGTAAACGAAGAGAATAGGAAACAAAGGCAGAAGACATTTGGTGCCACCCAGATATTCTTAAACCATTTAATTTTGTAAAGCTGCTATAGGATAATGTTCATTGTTAATGTCGCTATATAAAAAACCTGAATGAATTGAATGTAATTAAATAGAATTGAACTGAACTATGCAACAAGCTTTTGTTACAGTATTCAAAGCTCTTGTTTTAAAACATATAGGCATAGAGGATCAATCTGATAATCAATCCGCATCACTAAATGTCAAGTCTAAAGTGTATTGACAAAATACACCAACAATAGCCTTATGCTGGAAAAAATGACATTAACACCACCAACCAAATATAGAAGTGGACCTCTTTTCTTTCATCTTGTGAGGACATCTACAAACTTCTCATAGTGACAGAGCACACAGAAAATGTCTAAGGTCCCCATAAGGCACTAGGGACCCCATGACAAGTAAAAAATTAAGACTTGACTCAATTCCAGCACTGAATGAACAAGAAAGTTTTGTTCACAGAATGAGTATTTTGTGTGTGACACTGTAAAGCCATTTAAAAGATCCGACAGTTTGACACGATGCAACAACTTGTAGTGAAACTCACGTGTGCCGTCAAAGCGCGTCGCGATGGTGTCCAGAAACGTGTTCTGA
Organism: Silurus asotus; assembly: GCA_024362625.1. NCBI lineage: Eukaryota > Metazoa > Chordata > Actinopteri > Siluriformes > Siluridae > Silurus > Silurus asotus. The sequence goes on from MU533908.1 coordinate 5,365,020, forward strand.
GGCGCGAGCAGTCCCTTCATCACCGGCATCTTCACGACACGGGAAAAACGAGGAGCCCATCAAACTGAGCGAGAGAGAGAGAGAGAGAGAGAGAGAGAGAGAGAGAGAGAGAGAGAGAGAGACCCCCTTTACCAAAGCGGGGAGGAAAACAAGTGAAAAGAAACCAAACCGATCACGAATTTATGTCCTTTGAAAAGAGCGCGCTTGTTTCTCTGCCCGTAATACAGTAACTACACAGGAGTCTGTCCGGTATATGAGAGAGAGAGAGAGAGAGAGAGAGAGAGAGATCGACAGCAAAAGACCGAGAGAGGGAGAGAGACACAGAAAGAGACACAAAGTGAAAGGGCAGAGGGAGACAAAGAGAGGGAGAGAGAGACACACACACACAGAAGGACAGAGGGAGACAAAGAGACGGAGATAGAAAAAGAGAGAGAGAGAGAGAGAGAGAGAGAGAGAGAGAGAGAGAGAGAGAGAGAGAGAGAGAGAGAGAGAGGGAGACAGGGAGGTGTGATGCTTCAGGTTACATCACCACATTACCTGTGTGGACTGGAGTGACATGCACTTGTAGACTTTCTGTCAGAAGAAGAATGCAGACAGATATAGAAATGATTCTGTAATAAAGATAATGGAAAAACAATCCGTCTTTCACATCTGATTTAACTGTGGAGCTCAATAATATTCATGGTGACAAGAAAGAAAGTCTTTGCAGTAATGATTCTGTAGAAATAATGCAGTAATGGTATGATTATATAGAAACAAATCTGTGTGTACTTTTCATATTTGCGTACATTTTTATAAAAATCGTAGTCCATCCATTTCACCAGTGAAGGTCTGAAAATGTAATAAAATCATTAATTAGAGTAAACCCTATAAATATCTCTTATAGCTATTTAAAACTAAATGTTGCATTTATTTGGTTTAATCTTTTTAACTGGGTATGAAAGTAATTATTTGTAATCATGTTTACAAGAGTTGCACTGGAAATTTGGTCATTTCACAAAAATTACATAATTTAAAAAAACACTGTTTTTAGTGAAACTCACTAATTGTGCATTAATGTCAGTGACTCATGAAATAAAAGCAGAATAAAAGCAAAACAACATAAATTCATGCTTCTCTCTAAAAGGACATTACAAAAAAATTATTACAATCCCCTTTACAATTGTACACTCTTTTAATTCAATTCAATTCATTTTTATTTGTGTAGCACTTTTTACAATTGGCATTGTCTCAAAGCAGATTTACACAGAAAAATACAGTGATCAAGAATGAATAAGATGTTCTTTATAAGTGTAAGTTTGTCCCTGATGAACAAGTGGTGATAAACGATGTTAAGGTGTGCAGTGATGGTGATCAGATGCAAACTGTAATCCTGAGTCAGTGTAGCAGACTGTTCAGATTAACTACAGTGCAAATCCATCCTCAAAGCTACTGTATTTCATGGATCCCGTAGGGATGGGTCATGTAATCATCAATTACAATATATTGCCTAAAGTTTGTGGACACCTGGCAGTCAGGCATTTTAATTCATCCGAAAGGTGTTTAATAGAGTTGGGGTCAGAGCTCTATAGCAGGAGAACTTCAACTCCAACTCATGCAAAGCATATATTTATTGAGCTGTCTTGGTGCACAGGGGCATTGTCAGGCTGGAACAGGATTGGGTCTCCTGGTTCAAGTAAAGGGAAAGTTTCATGCTGCCACATTCAAAGACATCCTATACAACTTCTTGCTTTCAGCTTTACAATAGCAGGTTGGGAAAGAACCACATACGGCTGAGAAAGTGAGGTGTCCCAATACTTTTGTCCACATAGTGTATGTTGAACACCCAGGCCTAGAATAAGAAAGTTCCTATCTCCATACTTATATATAGCATACACTACAGGAGATATTCACAGATACTGCAGAAAAGTCAGTGGTGTGTGGGACGAAAGGAAAAAAAAAAGAAATATATATACATACATACATACAGTGCATCCGGAAAGTATTCACAGCACTTCACTTTTCCACATTTTGTTATGTTGCAGCATTATTCGAAAATAGATTCAATTCATTATTTTCCTCAAAATTCTACTAACAATACCCCATAATGACACTGTGAAAGATGTTACAAATGAAATAACTCACATTTATAAGTATTCACAGCCTCTGCCAGAACACTCAGGTGCTCATGTGCAACCTTTTTTCACTAATCATCCTTACGATGTTTCTACAACTTGATTGGAGTCCAGAGGTGGGAAGTGTCGAAGTACAAATACTTCGTTACTGTACTTAAGTAGATTTTTCTGGTATCAGCACTTTACCCCACTATTTATTTTTCTGACATTCTGAATTATAAGAGCAAATTGGGACTAAATGTTGAAATCAATGTTTAAAAATTACATACATGACCAGGTAACCCAATACTTTTAGAAATATAGTATTTTTATGTTATCTTAGTATTTTCTCTGCTTGTATTCTATATGGTGTTTGTTCAGCCTGGATACATTTAGTTTTTGTATTAATACATTGATATTATGTGAGGTTCAGTTACCAGCATGACACTAAAACAGGTAGTAGTAACGGCTACTTTTTACTTAAGTAAATGTCAGAGCCCAAACTTCTTTACTTTAACTTGAGTAAAAAAACTGTTATCATTACTTTAATTTTTACTGAAGTCTTTTAAAACATGAGTATCTGTACTAATGTAAACAATGTGCATACTTTTGCCAACTCTGTTGGTGTCCACCTGTGGTAAATTCAGTTGATTGGACATGATTTAGAAAGTCACACACTTGTCTATATAAGGTCCTACAGTTAACTGTGCATGTCAGAGCACCACCAAGCCATGAAGTCCAAGAAATTGTCTGTAGACCTTCCGAGACAGGATTGTATTGAGCCATAGATCTAGAGAAGGCTACAGAAAAACTTATGCAGTATTAAAGGTCCCAATGAGCATAGAGGTCTCTTTCATCTTTAAATGGAAGACGTTTGGAACCACCAGGACCCTTTCTAGGGGCCAAACCAAGCAATCTGGTAGGGCCTTAGTAAGTGGGTTGACCAAGAACCCAAAGGCCACTCTGAAAGAGCTCCAGTGTTTCTCTGTAAAAAGAGGAGAACCTTTCAGAAAAATAACAAACTTTTGCAGCACTCCACCGATCAGGTGTGTATGGTAGAGTGGCCAGATGGAAGGCACTTCTTAGTAAAGCCAAATGACAGCCCACCTGGAGCTTGCCAAAAGGCACCTGAAGGACTCTCAGACCATGAGAGAATGGCCTGAATGCCAAGCGCCATGTCTGGAGGAAACTGAGCAACGCTCATCACCTGGCCAATACCATCCCTATAGTAAAGCATGGTGGTGAAAGCATCATGTTGTGTCAACTAGTCAGGATCAAGGGAAAGATGAATGCAGCAATGCACAGAGACATTCTTAATGAAAACCTGCTCCAGAGCGCTTTTGACCTCATACTGGGATGATGGTACATCCTAAGCACACAGCCAAAACAACAAAGAAGTGGCTACTGGACAACTCTGTGGATGTTCTTGAATGGCCCATCCAAAGCCCAGACTTGAACCTGATTTAGCATCTCTGGAGAGATCAGAAAATGTCGGTGCACCAACGCGGCTCATTCAACCTGATGGAACTTGAAAGGTTCTGCAAAGAAGAATGGGAGAAACTGCCCAAAAATAGGCGTGCCAAGCTTGTAGCATCATATTTAAAAAGAGCACTGTCTAAAATGGCAAACAACCGGAAGGTGTTCACAACTCGGGTAAAGGTGGAGGGGGAACTGCATCTGAAATCATTATTGAATTCCTTGTCTAAGAACACCTCCTCTGGCCTGGTCGATGGTGGTGGTTTCTGTGGAATTCCTTCATGAGTGAGGGGTTGAGTATGTGTGCACTATGTACGCAGGCATGTTATCACTGTATAATGGTGAAGAAGGGTCTTGTTCTCTGACAGGTACTGAGGCTGGGGCATTAGCGGGTATGAGGAGGGAGAGGTAAAATGAGGGAGAGAGGCAATAGTGGGATGGTCACGATAGGTATGTAAGCAATAGGTGACAGGGTTTACTTGATAGAGGACTTTAAACGGCCAGACGAAACGGGGGCTAAGTTTCTTACTGTGTAATTAAACTTAATGTTCTTTGTGGCGAGCCATACCATCTGACCTGGTTGGTAGAAAGGGTGAGGGAGTCTTTGAATGTTTGCCTGCATCCAAGGTGCTAACTGCATTTCATTGGTTCTGTACATGTACCCTACACAATGACAATTAAGTTGTATCTAATCTAATCTAATCTAATCTAATCTTTTTATGATGAATGGTCCTCTAGAGGCGCACATTAGCCCGTTCCCACATGTCTCTGTTTAGATGGAGCATTAATTGACTGTAGGAATGCCCAAGTTTCCTCCCAATAATGGGAAGAGAGGTGGTTGACACACTGAAATAGGGTGAGATTGGTTGAAGAGTGAATTTAAAGATTTTTTATTGCGTAATTTGCCCATATGATGAATTCCTTTCAACGTTGTTGTTCTCCATTGCAGTATGTTCATAGGAAGTGTCCCAGCTCAAGGTTCACTCGCTCAGCTTGGCAATTTTGCCTGGGGATGGTACCCAGATGTAAGGCTACCTCAAATCCCCAGTAGTTTGCAGAAAGCCTGCCATACATGAGAGGTCAATACATTTGAGTCAAGCCTTTGATCAGTAGATTTTTTTCTTAGGTAAAGGCGCATATCTGGAGGGAACATAGATATAGAGTGTTTGGTGAACTGGGATATTTGTATGCTGTTGTCCCCTCACATTCACACGTTTACTCAGGTTTGTTGACGGTGGTGTGGTGGGTTGTCTCTTATCCCAGAGATCCCTGATGTTGGTGTTACCCTCTGGTTCTCTCTTTTAGTTATGCTGCCATAGCGAGTTTTGCCGGAGTCCAAACTGCACAGTGACATTAACTTTCCTACAACAATAAGGACACTTAATAATCCATATACTTCTTTTCCTGTCACCCTCTTCTCTCTCTCTCTCTCTCTCTTACATGCTCCTGAGGCTCCAGAGACCACTGTTCCTGCCCCTCTTCCCTCCATGGATCTTCCCACTTCATCCAGGCCTGCCTCTGGATAGTGTTCTCTATGACTGGAGGCCACTCTGTGCAGCTTGGGTGGTTCCATGAAATTCAGGAGCAAGAACGGGCGCTTTGAGGATGGATTGGACTGTAGCTAATGTCAACAGTCTGCTACACTGACTCAGGACTACTTTTCACTTCTGATCATCATCACTGTACCCTGCAACATTGTATATCTATAAATTGACATTCAGTGCAACCCAGATGAGGATGGGTTCCCTCTTGAGTCTGGTTCTTCTCAAGGTTTCTTCCTTATGCGATCTCTGGGAGTTTTTCCTTGCCACAGTCGCCACTGACTTGCTCATCAGGGACAAACTTACTTATAAAGAACATATAAACTTTTAATCACCAAATTATATGTGTTAAGCTGCTTTAGGACAATATTCATTGTTAAAAACGCTATACAAATAAAAATGAATTGAATTGAATTGAATTGAGGTGAACTGGGTAACGCGATCCAACACCGAATCCAATGTCTTTCGGCCAGGCCGTAATTTCTCTGAAAATATGGTTCATTAAAACCTTGCCTGTCTCCATGGATGTGGGATTAAAACAAATTTACAAACTGTAGAGAATATTTTCACTGCAACCTATTGGGTGGTGTGCCCCTGTGGCTTTGGGAGGTCTGTGATGAAATCTACACCAATTTGGGACCATTTGGGTTCCAGTAGGCCATACGGAAGTTCGTACTTGGGAAAAGATCAAACAACCCTCCACATATCATCTGGTGTCTGATGATAAGGATGCAGGGATGTACTGTCTGTTGGGGCAATCAGGAGAAGCAGGTTGATGGGCTTGTGCTTTTTGTATCTTCTCCAATATGTCCCAGCGTACTGGAGTGATGATGACTGAGGGTGGAAAGATGGGTTTGGGCTTCGATGGTCTGTCAATGGGGTCTTGATTGCATGAGAGGGTTCTTTGTACCTGGGCAATAAGTCACTGTGAAATTAAAAATAAAACTTAAAGGGCTTGACACGAGTTCAATTGTTTGGCCTGCTTGATGTACTGTATTCAAGATTTGTTGGTCTGTTATAACTTGAAAAGAGTGCTGGGCCCCCCTCCAGCCAGTGTCTCCAATTCTTCAATGCTTTTTTAATAGTTGCCAACATCATAGTTGTTTTCTATAGGGTTTAGTTTACGTGAGTAATAAGCACAAGGGAGGAGTTTAACTGGGTTGCCCTAAGAGTATGCCTCCAATCCCACAATAAGAGGCTTCCACCTCCACTACAAAGGGGAGATGTTGCAGAATGTAGGCCATGGTGAACAGTCACTTTAAGGTTTCAAAAGCTCGTAGCGTGTCATCTGTCTAGTGGAGTTTTCCAGGTTTTCAATGTAATAGAGCTGTTAGTGGAGCTGCCATGGTGCTGTATTTTTTTAATAAAATATCTGTAAATGTTTGCAAAGCCGAGAAACCTTTGTAATTCTTTGATATTAGATGGAGCGGGCCAGGTTAGTACTGCTTTGATTTTTGCTGTTGCCCATCTCCACCCCCTGTCAGCTTATGAAATATCCCAAGAAAGAAATGGAGTCCTTGTGGAGTCACACTTTTCAGCTTTGAACATGAGCTGGCCATAATCGTTGTAGTACAGTGCATACCCGGTCTATGTGGCTACTATGGGTTTTCGAATAGTTCAGTATGTCATCTATATAAACATAAAAAAAAAATTTAACATGTCATGCAGAATTTCATTCATGAATGCCTAAACCACTGCTGAAGCATTGATGAGGCCATACAGCATTATCCAGTACTCATAGTGCCCTCAAAGTGGTGTGGAAGGCTGTTTTTCCCTCATCCCCTGCTTTAATCCTGATAAAATTGTAGGCGGTTAGTAAATTAACGTGCTTCCCAAAGCTGTTCAAGGGCGGAGAGCACCAGAGGGAGTGGTGTAGTAAGGTAGTGTTGTGGCTCTTGCTTTGCTGAATACCCCTCTCAGTTCCTGATATTCTTCAGGAACATGGATAGGTGTGTTCCATTTGGGACTTTCGACCAATGCAGAGAAGCAGGGTAGTTTGATATGATTGTCCATGCATCTCATGATACAATTCAGAGACCACTGACATAGTTCCTTTCATCTATGAGACCTGAAAGATTGTGCAGTACATTAGTGAGTTGTAATTGCACTGGTTACATAAGACAAAAGAAAGTAAATAAGTGAAGCTCACCTTAACAGTTTGAGGACTGGGTTTTTTTTGGGCAGGTGGCACAGCAATTACTAGTCCACAATAAAAAACAAAGCTGGTGTCATAGGTGTGGCTGGCGTTCCTCTGCCAATAACCATATCTGGCCTGGGGCACTAGGATTGTCGGTGAGTCGGAATTTGGCATAGGTACCTCTCCATCGTATTCTCAGAATGCTGCAGCCCAGTGCAGTGTCTTTCCGGAATACAATTTTAGCAATAGGGAGCATTTGGCAGAATCCTCTGCATAGGTCCCCAGTTGATGTGCAAAATACACATTGCCTTGTTGAAGAAATCCCCTAAAGCAGTCGTCGGAGCCATTCATTTGTTCGGTAATGCTAAATTTTAGAGGTTCAGCATAGCGCAGAGATCTTGCAGCAAAGTGGTTGTTAGCAGACTGATGAGCCTTTAGCTGCTCCAGATAAGCCAAAATCATTTCTTCCTGGAAAGGTGCTAAGTATTCAGTGAGGTAGACTTAGAATCCGGTTGTGTAGAATTCATGTTGCGGTTTAATTGATCAAAACAAAACATGTAATCCACAAACACAGTAATTAGTAGCAGGCGATGAGGTTCGGTGCACAAAAAGGCAGTCCCTGAGGCAAACAAATCCAATAAATACAACAAGCAGAAAGAAAAGGTCATAAACAATAGCAGGGTCAAAACCAGTAGATCTAAGAACATTAAACACTGGTGAAAAAGGCTAACAACAGGATGTAAACTTCATACAACATTGAAGCCCCAAAGGTGTTAAAAACTCGAGTGATAGCTCCCTCTGGTGGGGTGGAGGGGGGAACTGTATCTGGAATCGTTACAACAGGTCAAAGAACAGGGTCAGCCATGATACAGTACCCCTGTAGCTCAGAGGTTTAGGGGGCCTGGAGCTCAGAGGTTTAAGTGCAACTGGAAGCTTCTGTCACCAATTAAATTACTTGAAACTGCAAACATTCTTGGCAATAAAGCTCTTTCTGCTTCCTGATTTTGATGATCAAGGGCCCAAGAGTGGCAGCCTGGCAACACTGATCAGTAACCACTGAGCTATCAGTAAACCTTTTCAGTTTTTCAGCCTTTTCGCATATCGCAGGTCCATATCCAGGAAGCTGGGGTCAGAGCGCAGAGTCTGCCATGGTACGGCGCACCTGGAGCAGATAAGGTTAAGTGCCTTGCTCAAGTGCCAAACAGTGGCAGCTTGCCGGTGCTGGGGCTTAAACCAGTAAAAGAAAAAGATCCTTTTTTCTTTTTTATATTTTACATATTACTATTATCATTTTATTTTAAATGTTAAATTAGTGACAGCTGGAACAACAACATCATAAGATATTATGTGTAGCTCGTGTAGCTCGTCAGACGCTCGTGTAGCTCGTCAGACGCTCGTCAGACCTGCAGAATGCTCACCCCGACAAATTGTTTATTATCGCCGGAGATTTCAACCATGCAAAAACATCCCCGGCGCGTATCGTGCGGAGCCCCGCCCCCATCTCGGATACTCAGACTACTGCTCTGTTATGTTAATTCCAGCATACAGACCGCTCGTCAGACGCTCTAACCCGGTTCTGAAACAGGTGAAAACCTGGCCTGAAGGAGCTACTTCTGCTCTTCAGGACTGTTTTAAATGCACTGACTGGGATATGTTTAGGGAAGCTGCAACCTACGGCGATTCCATCAACTTGGAGGAGTACACATCATGAGTGACCAGCTACATCAGCAAGTGCGTTGATTTACATTTACATTTACATTTGTGGCATTTAGCAGACGCCCTTATCCAGAGCGACGTACAAACGTGCTTTAAATCTCTAGTAGTGAATAAATCTACACTGGTACGCAAAAATACAAACTCAATATAAATAAAACTCGAATTCTACAAACTTGGAAAGTGCTAATTTAGGTATTTCAGGAAGAGGTAGGTCTTCAGTCGTCGCTTAAAGATAATCAGGGATTCTGCTGTACGGACATTTAGGGGAAGTTCATTCCACCACCTCGGTGCCAGAACAGAGAAGAGCCTTAAATTGTACTTACCTCTCATTCTGAGAGAAGGTGGTACCAGTCGAGCAGTGCTGGAGGATCTCAGACAGCGTGGTGCAGTGCGAGATGTGATGAGGTCACTGAGGTGAGATGGTGCTGGTCCATTTTTGGCCTTGTAGGCAAGCATCAGTGTTTTGAATCTGATACGTGCAGCTACTGGAAGCCAGTGAAGGGAGCGCAGCAGTGGGGTGGTGTGGGAAAACTTGGGCTGATTGAACACAAGTCGTGCAGCTGCATTTTGGATCATTTGCAGTGGACGAATAGCGTTCAGGGGAAGACCTGCCAGCAGAGAGTTGCAGTAGTCCAGTCTTGAAATGACAAGAGACTGAACAAGCACCTGGGCAGCCTGTATGGACAGAAATGGTCGAATCCTTCGGATGTTATAGAGAAGAAATCGACAAGAACGAGCAACATTAGCGACATGTGGGAAAAAAGACAGTTCATTGTCCATAGTTACCCCAAGGTTACGAGCAGTGGCTGAAGGGGAGAGCAGAGAGTCATGAAGTGTTATTTGTAGATCTTGACCTGGAGATGAATCACCTGGGATGACTAGCAGTTCTGTTTTGCTGGGGTTGAGTTTAAGTTGGTGAGCCCTCATCCATAAAGATATGTCTGACAAGCATGCTGAGATCCGAGCAGAAGCTGTGGTATCTGATGGAGGGAAAGAAAAGATGAGTTGAGTGTCATCTGCATAGCAGTGATAAGAAAACCCATGTGAGGATATGACTTCACCAATGGAGTGGGTATAGAGGGAGAAAAGGAGGGGACCAAGTACCGAGCCTTGTGGGACACCGGTGGTAAGTCTGCATGGGGCAGATGTGGATCCCCTCCATGTTACCTGGTATGAGCGACCTTCCAGCTAGGAAGCAAACCATTCCCATGCTGTTCCGCAGATACCAAGGCTCTTGAGGGTTGACAAAAGTGTCTTGTGGTTGACTGTGTCAAATGCTGCTGAAAGGTCCAGAAAGATAAGTACAGATGACACCTTGGCTGACCGAGCAGCATGTAGTTTCTCAGAAACAGCCAATAGGGCCGTCTTTGTGGAATGTGCCGCTTTGAACCCAGACTGGTTCGGATCGTGGAGGTTGTTCTGTGAGAGATAGACAGACAGTTGGTTAAAAACAGTGCGTTCCAGAGATTTAGAAAGAAAGGAAAGGAGTGATATCGGTCTGTAGTTGTTGATGTCTGATGGATCCAGAGCCGTTTTTTTTAAGATAGGAATGACCCTTGCTTGCTTGAAGGTAGTTGGTACATAGCCAGATGTTAATGACCCATTGATGATTGTGGAGATGAAGGGCAGGAGATCTTGCGTGATGGTCTGGAGAGTAGTTGAAGGGATTGGATCCAGAGGACAGGTGGTGGGATTGCAGGATCAGATGACTTGCAGTATCTCATCTTCTGTTAAGGGTAAGAAGCTTGACAGAGACGTAGTGGATTGTTGGCTGTGTTGTGTAATCATTGTTGGAGAGGAAGTGAAGGTCTGGCAGATTTTCCTAATCTTCTCATCATAGAAGGAGGCAAAGTCATTAGCAGTCAGGGAGGATGGAGCAGGTGCAGCAGGGGGGTTTAGTAGAGAAGAGAAGATTTTGTGAAGCTTACGAGGATCTTGAGCAGAGGCCTCAAACTTTTCCTTGTAGAAGGCAGTTTTGGCAGAAGTCACCTCCAAAGAAAATTTGGTCAGGAGTGCACGGTAAGATGAGAGGTCTACATGAAGCTGTGATTTTTTCCACTTCCTCTCTGCAGATCGTAGTTCTCTTCGATTACTGCGCAAAACTTCTGACAGCCACGGTGTGGGACAAGAATGGGTCTTGTAGTCAATGGACAAAGGAGGTCCATGGTTGAGGAAAGAGATGAGAGGAAGGAGTCCGTAGCAACATCTAAGGGTAGAGAGGAAAAGGAGACGGGGTCAGGAAGAGATGAAAGAGTACATGAAGTTACAGAGGAGGGAGAGATAGAGCGAAGGTTAGGACAGATAAGAGAGACATGTGAGTTATTTTTAGGTTGAATAGGAAGATTGATTAAAAAGGAAACCAGGTGATGATCAGAGATTGGAAGTGGAGTGGCAGTCATGTCTGTAGCTGGAGTAGGACGGGTGAAAACCAGGTCCAGGACATTTCCTCCCTTGTGTGTTGGAGGGCAGCTGTAAAATGTCAAGGAGAAGGTATTCAAAAAAGGCAAGATGCAAGATGACTAAAGTTTGTCGGATGGGAGGTTGAAGTCACCAAGAACTGTCAGAGGGGTGCCGTCAGAGGGAAAAGTACTGAGGAGCGTGTCCATCTCTTCTAGGAAGTCCCCAAGGGGACCAGGAGGGCGGTAGATGACAATGATGAAAAGGTTGATTGGAGAGGTAACTAAAACTGCATGAAATTTAAAAGACGACATGGTTAAATGAGACAAAGGGAGAGGTGTGAAACACCATCTCCATGATAAAAGTAGACCTGTACCACCACCTCTGCCAATTTCTCTTGGTGAATGAGAGAAAGCATAGGCAGAAGACAGAGCAGCTGGTGTAGCAGTGTTCTGTGGGGATATCCAGGTCTCAGTAAGTGCCAGAAAGTCAAATGTGTAGTGGGAAGCCAGGCCTGTGATAAAGTCAGCTTTCCTTACAGCAGACTGACAATTCCAGAGCCCACCTACCACCCCTGTTTGAGATTGAGACAACAGGGAAGGGTGGATGAGGTTACTGGCGATGTGACATCTGTTCTGTGGATAGGGACGTCTGTGTCTGTAAGAGACTACTATAGAGATGGGTTTGAGGCACATGACTAATCTCCCAGTTTGAGATCAATGTGTTTTTTTTTTAAGTAAGAAAGAGTATAAATAGGACTTTCTAAATAACACTAAGAGTTACTGACTTTAAGGGGGTTACCTACTTGTGGGGACTACCTACAGCGCCTTCAATATAAGTGGGTAAGCCCTGTCCACAATTCACACCTCAAGTGAGACTGAAACTACTCTTGATTAATTGAGCTGGTTACGCCTTCAATATAAGTGGGTAAGCCCTGCCCACAATTCACACCTCAAGTGAGACTGAAACTAATCTTGATTAATCACCTGACCAAGCTAATAAGCACAGACCAACACTCTAGAATCAACTGAGTTAAATAGATATACAAAGTTAGAATAATTGAGCTGAATCAACTGAGTTAAATAGATATACAAAGTTAGATTAATTGAGCTGAATCAACTGAGTTAAATAGATATACAAAGTTAGAATCCTACCTTACCAGAAGAGAGTAAATTCAAGATAGAGCTAAAGCACACTGAAGATTGAGCTGGTTACGCCTTCAATAATAAGTGGGTAAGTCCTGTTCACACCTCAAGTGAGACTGAAACTACTCTTGATTAATCACCTGACCAAGCTAATAAGCACAGACCAACACTCTAGAATCAACTGAGTTAAATAGATATACAAAGTTAGAATCCTACCTTACCAGAAGAGAGTAAATTCAAGATAGAGCTAAAGCACACTGTTGCTGATGTGACCATCTCCAAGACTATCACTACACGCTCCAACCAGAAACCGTGGATGACTGCAAATGTGCGTGCGCTGCTGAAACAAAGAGACTCTGCCTTCAGATTAGGAGACAAGGCGGCGTTAAAAACAGCAAGGGCCAAACTGTCTCGTGCCATCAGAGAGGCGAAGCGCACACACGCGAAGAAAAACCACAACCACTTCCAGGACAGTGGAGACACCCGGCGCATGTGGAAGGGCATCCAGGCGATCACGAATTACAAGACCACATCACCTGCTTGTGACCGTGACCCCTCCCTCCCAGATGTGCTGAACGACTTCTACCGCCGGTTCGAGGTGCAGAACAACGTGGTGGCGAGGAAGACCATCCCTCCTCCCACTGACCAGGTGCTGTGTCTAACCACAGCTTAAGTGAGGAAAACTCTATGCAGAGTTAACCCACGGAAGTCTGCTGGACCAGACAACATTCCTGGCAGAGTGCTCAGGGAATGTGCAGAACAGCTAGCAGATGTCCTCACTGACATCTTCAACATCTCCCCGAGCAGCAACGTTGTTCCCACGTGCCTCAAGACAACAACCATTGTTCCCATGCCGAAGAAGTCTTCTGTCTCCTGCCTCAATGACTATCGTCCCGTTGCGCTCACACCCATCGTGATGAAGTGCTTTGAGAGGCTTGTCATGAGCCATATTAAGACCCAGCTTCCACCCTCCCTGGACCCCATGCAGTTTGCGTATCGTCCAAACCGTTCCACGGACGATGCTATCTCCACAACCCTTCATCTGGCCCTCACCCACCTAGATAACAAGGACTCGTATGTGCGAATGCAGTTCATTGACTTCAGCTCAGCATTCAACACAATCATTCCTCAGCACCTGATCGAGAAGTTGAACCTTCTGGGCCTGAACACCTCCCTCTGTAACTGGATCCTGGACTTCCTGACTGAGAGACCTCAGTCAGTCAGGATCGGGAACAGCATCTCCAGCACCACCACACTGAGCACTGGGGCCCCCCAGAGCTGTGTGCTCAGCCCACTGCTGTTCACTCTGCTGACTCAGGACTGTGTGGCAATGCACAGCTCGAACCGCAAAATCAAGTTCGCTGATGACACGACCGTGGTGGGTCTAATCATCAAGAACGACGAGTCAGCATATAGAAAAGAGGTGCAACGGCTAACTGCCTGGTGTGGAGCAAACTACCTGTCTCTGAACGAGGACAAAATGAAAGAGATGGTTGTGGACTTTAGGAGAGCACAGAGCGACCAATCTCCACTGATTATTGATGGATCCTCAGTGGAGATCATCAAGAGCACCAAATTCTTTGGTGTTCATCTGGCAGACAACCTCACCTGGTCACTTAACACCAGCTCCATCACCAAAAAAGCCCAGCAGCGTCTCTACTTCCTGAGAAGGCTGAGGAAAACCCACCTCCCTCCCCCATCCTGTCCATGTTCTACAGATTCTATTGAGAGCATCCTGAGCAGCTGCATCACTGCCTGGTTTGGGAACTGCACCATCTCGAACCGCAAGTCCCTACAGAGGATAGTGAGGACAGCTGAAAAGATCATCGGAATCTCTCTCCCCTCTATCATGGACATTTACACTACGCGCTGCATCCGCAAAGCACACAGCATTGTGGACGATCACACACACCCCTCACACACACTCCTACTTTTTACACTCCTACCATCAGGAAAACGGTTCCGAAGCATTCGGGCCGTCACAACAAGACTATGCAACAGTTACTTCCCACAAGCCATCAGGCTACTTAATACACAGTAATGAAACGGAACTCTCACACACACACACATGCACTTAAATGTGTGATACAGAACTGTAAATATTTTCCTGAACTTAACACTTAACACACACTCATCACTCATCTCAATCCATTCCACCACCATTCATTTATTTATTATTCTCGACTGTACCACACTCTCAACTGCTGTTTTTTTGCACATTTATCATTTTCATCGTATTATACTGTTTACATGCTGTTTTTCGCACCTTCGACTGCTGCTGTATTTTTTTGCACTACACTGTTTATACTCACTTCTGGGATATAATTTATATTTTGTATAGTTTTTACAGTTTCCTTGTACAGTACTGTATAATCAAGTATACAGTTGGTTTACTGGTCGGCGCTATATAGGGTTTTGTGTCTTGTCTTGTGTCGTCTGTCTGCACTGTCTGTCTGCACTGTTTGTACTAGGTTGCACTCGATACACTTTATGTAACTTGTGTTGTAGCTTTATGTTGTTTTGTTTGTTTTTGTTTAGTGTAGCACCAGGGTTCTGGAGAAACATTGTCTCATTTTTACTGTGTACTATGTACCACTGTGTATAGTAGAAATGACAATAAAAGCCTCTTGACTCTTGACTTGACTTGATATTTATTGCCAGGTCTTGCACTATATAGTTGCACTACTAGCTACTTTATTTTATAAATTATATTTTAAACACTAACACCTGTCATGAATTGATTATTTTTCACCCTGAATAAACTTTCTGTAAAATTTCCTTTGTTAAGTATTTATCACTTTAGCAGGTAAGTCACCCAATAAGACTGTGCACATAGTGGCACTACACCACACGTACTGTACCGCAGCTATAAGTATTTACAGGGATGTTAAGAGAGAACACTTTCCGGAGAACTGTTTCTCAAGGTATCAGGACACATTAAAATATTTATTTTGGCATTATGTGTGTGTACTATTTGTTACTGTAAGTAATTACATTTATAAATATAGCATTTCTGAGAGAACAAATAGAGATAGATAGATAGATAGATGGATAGATAGATAGATAGATAGATAGATAGATAGATAGATAGATAGATAGATAGATAGAAATTGTTATTTATAATTTAGAAAAACACATTATTAATACCAAAGGGAAATTTAACGATTAAAGATGCAGTCCATAAAATAAAGTGTTCAAGCAAGACTATTGAGAATAAAAAATAAGCATATTTATTGCAAAACTGTAACATAAAACACTGGGTATAATGTAGATAGCTTAGTATGCATGAATCTTTGGAGTAAATGCAAAAGTGTCAGTGCATACCTGGAGTATATCTAATAAATAATATAAATAATTATATATAATAGCAATATTGCAGCCAAGAAACATAAGGACCCTGTTTTAAGTTAACCAAGCTTTGCTTATTTTTCTATGATCCTAATGGTGCTAAAACTCAGTTGCCATGGGTACTTCAGCAGTGGCTGCTGCAGCCATACTCTACATCATGCTGTTCAAGATGACCTGGAAGAATTCACGGATGTTTTGCACATGCCACAGAAGTGTGATCGTTGCCCAAATTACAGTTGCAAGCCTCCTGCTGCTGCTACACCCTGTAGAAGCACACCTTAGTTCCCAAAAACTCCTGGGTGCAAACTGTTACCTAAACCCGAGTACCTGAACCTGAAGCAGGCAACGTTAAAATGGGTTGACTGTTTATTTCTATTTCCTGGCCATTCACAGCAATGTTTTTAATTGGTTATGCAGCATATTGCAAATGTCTTCTAGTGAATCCACCAGACACTGCAAAAACACCAATGCACCATTAGTAACTACAAATTACCGGGGACTAAGTCAATTACAGCAGTGTTTCAATTTAGTGTGTTTATTATTCGCTAACAGATGACCTGGTTGAACCATTTAAACAAACCTTTCTTTAAACTCTCCTTTTGTATTGTTCAGTAATGTTTCAGCAACTCCTGGATAAAATGTTTATGGCTGCCTCATTTCTTACATTCAACATTACACTTAGCATTTGACAGAGATCACTGAGATGGTAGGGACTCAAAGCGTGCAACTGGGCTTCCACCTGGGCCAGCCAGCCCAAGACTCAAGACAAAAAAGAAGGTAAACAGTTCCTGGTGCTAACTGGCTATTATTGTAGTTTTGTCTAAATATTATTAATAGGATTTGGCAGATATCCTTATCCAGAGCAACTTACAGATGAAGTTCCTATTAATAGATACTTTGTAATACTAGTTCATTAGGTGACCAAAGGTGAGATTGAGTTGTTCATTTTATTTTGATGTACAGATGTACCTGGGATATGTAGCAGTTCAGTTTCTTTGAGATTAATTTTGAGCTGCCATCCTTGATCCATGTCTGACAGACACACTAAGATCTGAGTGGAAACGAGTGTTTAAGGAGGGGTAAGGCGATTATGAGTTTCCCTTGTGACACTAGTGAATAATCTGCCTGGTGTGATCGTATGCATCTGGTATTAAATTGAGTAACTTAATAAAGTGCAGCTGTCCAGTATGTGCAATTTAACATACATGTGCATGTTTTCTTTGTGTTGGATTTCAGGGAGCGGTAAAGTTTCACTACCAACAACGAGACAACAGTCCATTTATGGGATTGCTGAACCTCTTTATTATCTTCCTTGGCCTGGTCCAGCACCACTTGCTGGAGATCCAAAGCAGGTCAGGGAGTTCAGTGTGAATGGTGGTATTAAGAGGTTGGATTAGTTCAGGAGGAACACCACTGAACACCTAGGTGTGAAATGCACGGCCCACCACTGACAGAGTGTGTGAGTTGGACTGGCATGGGTGAAATGACACGCATGCGCAGAATGGGTTAAATGTCCCACAGTGTATGACGAACCAATTTTTTCGAAAATATCGGCGCGCATGCGTATTACAGTCAGGTAGACCCAGGCTTCTTTTATTATGAAAAAAGATTTTTCTAGCTCTGCGGGTGTCACACGTACTTCCGGTCTTGTGTCACGTGTGCAAGCAGCTGCTCTGCAGTACTTCCGCCTGCCTCGCGTTCCTGTGTTTACATGCAGCCTGCAGAATGGAGAGACTGCATGAGCATTAGCAGGTAAAACAAACTCTCCGACTTCATGGCCTTGTTTGGAGGGGATTCAGGGCGACTGTGCGGCACGTAGTAGTGTCTGTACCTGGAACGGAGGCTAAAGAGAGAGAGAGAGAGAGAGAGAGAGAGAGAGTGTGTGTGTGTGTGTGTGTGTGTGTGTGTGTGTGTGTGTGTGTGTGTGTGTGTGTGTAAGAGAGAGTGTGTGTAAGAGAGAGTGTGTGAGAGAATAAGAGAGAGAGTGAGAGAGTGTAAGAGAGTGAAAGAGAGTGAAAGAGAGTGAAAGAGAGAGTGAGTGAGAGAGAGAGAGAGAGTGTGTAAGAGAGAGAGAGAGAGTGTGTGTGTGTGTGTGTGTGTGTGTGTGTGTGTGTGTGTGTGTGTGTGTGTGTGTGTGTGTCATAAAGGCTTCATTGTGTTCAGTTTCCTTTTCCTCATATTTCATCTAAACACATTATCCACTAAAGGTTTCCAGTTTAACAGATCTACTGGGTTTATACTGAAAGGAAACAATTGGAGGAATGTACTAAAAGTAAAACATCCTACAAATGAACTTGTTTGAAAGTAAAGTGGGTCATTTCCTTGCAATTCCATGATTTATTCATAACAAGAGCAATAAATCTAAATGGTTTGCTTTCACATGATCAACCCCCCAAGACATATTGACACATGGAAACACTTAGTGGAATACTGAGAATGGTAAATGCTTTATAATAATAATAATAATAATAATAATAATATGTATTATTATACATCATCTTATCTGTTGTTTCTAGTGGAATGTGCTAAACAGGACTCTGGGATGCATTAATAGGAAGCTCAGATGTCTATGTTCAGACAGTTTTATCTCTGGATTTGTGATCTTTTTGCTTGAAGCTGATGGAATTTGTGCGGGTCATGTGATTGGTGCAGCTCTGTACCCGGCTGATGAAGGTTAGGCATGTGAGTTTATTTAACAAGCTAATTTATCTAACTAACAGTCTGGCTGCTTTCATGTCGTTGTTTTTAACATTTGTTTAGCTTAGATGCAAATCTTCCTGTTTTCAGAGGAAGCAAAACGAATGTGCAGCTTGACATTGGAAACACGTCTCTGGTTTTACACGTTTTCTACATACATTTACATTGAATGTTATCATTTCCTTTCTTGTCTTGTGGGAAGTTTATTTATGTCGTGTTTTCTCGGTTCCTCCTTCTAATGTAAAAGCAGAGAAAGTTGTTTACTTAAGGCTCATAGCAGTTAAAAGATCTAGGAGAACTGAAAAACATCATATTCTAGCAGATTTGTCATGAAAGGATATACAGGCAAGGTAAAAAAAAAAGTGCACCCCTCTTTAATTCTGTTTTAATTTATTAGGTTTGAAATAAACTGTTGTGGTTCTTGACAACTTTTATAAATAAATAAAAAATGACCTGAGGTGACAATGTTTCTTTTCTCCAAAACCTGTTTAATCTCCAAAAATATAAATGCTCTCTATAAATCTGTAGAATTATAATTAATGTGGAACCACAGAGAACTTCAAGTCGATGTTTCTGTACGAGTTTCACATCATTTTTGTACCACGCTTCTATACCGCATCGCAGCAGTCCATTTAGTTTAGTTCATTTAGTTTGAAGGTTCATCTTTTATAGAGAGCTCTCTTTAAGATCCTGCCACAGCATCTCAATAGGCTTGATTTTGCCTTGACTCAGTTTCTGGACAGAGGGTCTTACATTTGTCTTTAGAGTAATCTGGTATGAAGACAAGTTTGTGAGTGATGTCATGAACATAGATAGTTAAGGTGCTTACAGAGGTATGTTGATCACATGATGCAACATATGTGCTTTTCTTTTTCCCTCTGAGCATTAAACAGTCTGAGTTTTCAATGAATGTGCTGTGATGTGCAAGTGAAGGACCACTTTGTATCTTCATATCTCTCTTCTCTCAGTGGAATATCAAAACAAGGCCTTTGTTAATGCATTTACACTGTTAGGGATCAAGCTGTCAGATAGGATTGTTTGGGCTCTGTTTGGCTGAAACTCCCACTCCTGGGAAGATTGGCAACGGTCTTGAAGACTTTCCGTTGGTAAACAATTGTCTTGAAATGATATCTTCTCACTGTAGAATTTCTAATTGCACAAGTTTACATGTGTTTTTTCACAATAATCATAATTCATAATTTATTTGGTCAGAAAGCTGATCACAGAAACAATAAAAAAAAATGTCCCATCATGAAAGGCTTTCAAGAAATGGCCAATTCTGTAATATACAATAAAAAGAATTTCAAATCAGGGTGTTTAGCATAGTCATGGGTAGAGGTCAACCGATAGCCAGGCACCTTCGCTATTCAATTCATTTTTATTTGTGTAACATTTTAACAACGGACATTTTCTCCAAGCAGTTTTACTGAGATAAAGCAGTCATAATAGAATGCTTGTTCCTTAGAATTGTAATGTTGACTGTGGCAAGGAAAACTCCATGAGATGGCATGAGGAAGAAACCTTGAGAGGAACCGAGCTCAAAAGGGAACCATCCTTATCTGAGTAGCATAGAATGTCCATTTATTACAGTTCATCATTATTGAGGTGTGCAGTGATGTGGTCCTAAGCCATTGTAGAAGGCTATTAGTATTAATTACAGTCAAAATCAATCTTCTTGATTTTTTTTCCAAACTTCCATCCATGCATTTTGCCATCCTAATAATATAGAAGGAGCAGATGGACCATGTAACTGATCATTACGTCTGAATGACGAATGTCTCAGGATTCTTCCAAGTACTAGCAGTTTATTGAGTATCCAATCTCTGCCTCTGCAATGAGACGAGTTGTACATGAAGAAAAGTTCCAAAACCACCAGAGTTGTGGATGATGTTGCATATGACCCACTGGTTGATCTAAAGAACATTCCTTCCACCTTTGCACATAAAATTTGAGCTAATGAACAACTATGTTTGTTAAAGCTATGCACAAGCAAAGTGAAGCATTTGCATACTTGCGACAGCTGTTTCCAGGCTTCAGTGATGCCAAGACAAAAGAAGGTGTTTTTGTCGGCCCGCAGTTCCGACTAGTAGTGAAGGACAGTCACTTTGATGACTTTCTGCAGTGTGCCAAACATACTGCATGGACCATTCTTTCTTTATTTTTTTTTCTCTCTCTCTCTCTCTCTCTCTCTCTCTCTCTCTCTCTCTCTCTCTCTCACACACATACTCGCATAGATTCTTCTGTCTCGTGACTCCAAATCACGGGCCACTGTTGTCTTATTATTATCATTATTATTATTTAAAGCCACAGTACATCCTTAATGACCTTAAACTTCACTCCCTACACTATTATCAAAGTTTTTATCCACTTATAAATAAAAAGGATCGACTGATTATGCAAAATGTAGTTGATTAAAAAGATCCTTGGCTTTGAAATGAGTGAAATTACAGATCTGCGTAAAAAAAAAAAACGACTTAAGTACAGTAATGAATTAAAGGTTACTCAGAGAGAAAGATGGCCACTGCCAAAACATTCCCCTTCACTGAAAGTTAATATTGGAGTGACACTTACTGCAGAAAAGTGTGGTAAATAGTAGCACACATTTGTTTTGTATATTTACCCAAGTACAATTTAAGTAAGGTTTACACAACCCTAAGAGATGTTTTGAACCGGCACAATCCAGGATGATTAATGGCCACATGTTACTATGCAATTGGTTCAAGTAAATGTTTTCTTTAGTTTTGTGACAGAAATACTATTCAATTTAATTCAGTAAATCAGTCAAATATGTGTTTTGGGGTTTTAGCCACATACATTTAATTAATTTAGTAAATATTATGTAATTGAATCATTTAGTCAGCGATCTTATAAACATTCTCACAAATCTGAACCATTTAAGAGTCTCTGAGCATGGGAAGAGGCGAGCTGGCAGGGGAATGTGATGCTGGGAAACCTCAGGTGTTTAGATTTGATCTGTCACATACTTAACCACACACAGTACAACATGCAATGAATTGCTTATTAAGATTGGCATATGACATACAATTATAAAAAGAAATTAGAAAACAATGTATTGAAATCTAGCTGACATAAAATATAAATGTTTATATATACAGATGTCCATATGTGCACTTAGACAAGTGCAGATGTTCAGATGTTTTCATTCAGGTGCAAAAGATTCAGGATTGAGTTCTATGCCTTGGTGTTTTCCAGGTTAAAGACCCAATTTGCATGCGGGGCATAAAGCTCTTTCCTCATTCTCTCTGTGTTGGTTTTAATTGATTGGTGGTGTTTCTCTGACTACAACAGAGACAAGTGTCCCTTGTTGGATGGCTGGGGTTTGTCACTGTCTTCCTGGCCTTGGTCCAGAAACACATGCTGTAGTTAGGGAGCTATCTAGTGCAGATTTTATGCTCAGTTGTTCATAACACACTCTGGAGAGCTTATCTGTTATGCTTGATTCTGTTCCCAAACCAGGCTTCGATGTCTTTCATCAATATGCTGCAAGTATAAAGTTCTTGGGCACGTTAGAGACCAGTTTAAAGTCTCTTAACTTAACTGATGGGCCTTCTTATCAATGGTTATGTTGTGACAGTGCCATGACTGGTCTCGGTGAAATAAACAGATTTCCAGTAGGTGGTATCTGTTCTTTTGATTTGAAGTCCTCAATCAGCTCTTTGGTCATGCTGAGTTTCAGGAGGAGATTGTTCTCTGGGCATCAGTTCCCCAGACTTCAATTCAGTTCAATTAAATTCAAGTTTATTTCTTTAATGCTTTTTAAAATGGATTTTGTCTCAAATCAGCATTATAGAATGTACCGTAATTTTCGGACTATTAAGCGCACCCAAATATAGGCCGCACCCACTGAATTTTACAAACATTTTCATTTTGAACATAAATAAGCCGCACCTGTCTATAAGTCTACATTGAAACTAATAAACTTTACACAGGCTTTAACAAAAGACAGTGTCTGTAACATGGCTTGTATTTAAACAGTAGCCTACCAAGAAAGTCATTGTTCACTGTCTTTCTCATTCCTTTTACAACAATTTCTTGCGGAAGTTTTTCTTTTGGCATCGTCCTGCGTTTAAAAATCACCATCGGTGAAGCTTTTCTCCTGATGCCGTGCAGCTCAGAACACAGGTAAAGTGTGTTTTCATGCCCGGTTGTTTTCAGCGTGACGAATAATTCGCATTTCCTGTTGACAGTCCGAGTGAGCGGCAGGTCAAACATCAGAGGAACATCATCCATATTTATGATGTGGTGCGGCCCGATTCAGTGGGAGCGCATCTGATTTAATATAAAGTATTTTATTGGTTCACCTCAATTTCATTGGTCTAATGTTATAGGGCTCAGTTTTTTGGCATGAAGCTTGTGAAACCAGGAAAAATCCATAAATTAGCCGCTTCATTGTTTAAGCCGCGGGGTTTAAAGAGTGGGAAAAAAGTAGCGGCTTATAGTTCGGAAAATACGGTAATAATTATAGAATAAAAAGTTAACTTATATTTAAATGTGTGTATTTATTTCTAATGGGCAGCCTGGGGTGACTGTGGCAAGGAAAAACATGGTATGAGGAAGAAACCTTTAGAGGAAACAGACTCAAAAAGGAAACCCATTTTCCATTGAGGGGCACCACGAGGGTGATTATAAATCATTAAAACATTAGATTAGATAGAGTGAGGAATATCATGAGCACTGGATTGTGTTATTTATAAGTAATTTTCTTTCCACAGTCGTGTAGTTGTGGAATCAGGTGTTCCTAAACTCATAACTCATAAATTAGCTTAACGTCCGAGATCATTATCGATTTAACAACTCCTCCTCCATGCCAGTGCCTTCAGATGTTCATTGATGGAGAAACAGCATGTGTAGAATTTATTATTATTTTTTTTTAAATTGTTGATTAATATGTTGTATATCCTCGAAGTTTAATGTCCAAAATCTTCATGAAGTGGGATACAGCTGGTGCTGGTACCTCTCAGGATCATCGCATTGTCTGCATCTTCTCTTTGAATGTATGAAATCTTAATGAGGTGGGACACAACTGGAGCTGGTGCAACCACTTGATGCCTCGTGATCCATGCGGGGTCGGCATCCTTTAACTTCATGAACTGGCACCTTGGTGCGCATCAGGCTTTCCAAAATGTGTTGACAGCAAACTTCACAATAGTGATAAAGTTGACAGTGGCCACAGTGTCATTAAAGTTAAGAATGGGGCTCAATACACATTCCTGGGTCTCCAGTGCTAAGGCTGAAGGAGGTTGACACATGCCTGCTCTTGCTTACTGCCTGTGGTTTATCTGTCAAGACAATGGAGATCCACTGACACAGAGACAGACTTTCTCATCTCAGACCTATTAACTAAGTCTGGAGTTTAGAGGGAATTATATTGTTTGATGCTAAGCTGTAGTTAACAAACATTTTAACTATTTTCTTTTCTGGTGTTTAGCTGTGTCAGGACTATGTGAAGGATTTGTGAGGTGATGAAGTCTCTGTTGGAATATACATGTTTCTCTCTCTCTCTCTCTCTCTCTCTCTCCCTTTCTCTCTCCCTCTGTGTATGTGCATGTGTGCATTATTATTGTAAGCAATATCTTATGATGTCTATGTAGCTTTTACATAGAAAGCATGATGCATGTAAGCATGTAGTACAGGGGTGGGATTATTTCAACCCTGTGAAGAATCTGAAGAATCTGTTTGCCACAAAATATCTTCAGCTGTTGCATAAAATTTTGCCAATAATATTTCCTGCTCTTTAAAGAACAAACATTTAATATTTTAATACGTTCCTGAAGACCAAAACTTTCTCATGAATTTTTAAATGAATTTAAATTGAATGTAATTTTGTATAAACATTTTTCAGCTGTGTTTCCAAAATATTGCACTGTACTTTTGTGCCACTATTCATTTTTCCAAACCCTTTTAGCTCATGATAGAAGTTAATAGAAGTGATAGAAGTTACCTTAAAGGTATCACCTGAAGAGTCTCCCGTTCATAGACATCCGTTCAGATTGTGTGTGTGCTTGTGTGTGAGATGTTGTTTACAGCTTGGTAACATCGATCTGATTTAGTCTTCTGTGTGCTCACAATTTATTGAATCATTTATTTAATATTCAGTAATTTAATGTATTAATGTTTTTGATATCTGATTTTGTTGGTTTTCTAAGAGTTCTGGTTAATTTATTGCATTCATTTTGTAATCACATTCGTTAAACAGACATAAATGGTACCCTACAAGGTGCTGTTAAATAGTTACGAGACTAGCTCTGTTTACAAGAAAGTACTTTATTTATCTACATTTACACAATCAAAACAGTCCCCTCGCACAGCAATACAACACTTCCAGGGTTCCTGCCACTTCCGGAATGTGTCCAGGAAGTCTTCTTTTCGAAGCGTGTCTAACACCTTCTGCTATTCCAGCTGGATCTCCGCAATGGTGTCAAATTCAGTGACCTTTGAGCTGGCTCTTTATCTTCGGCGATGACAGCAGGAGCCAAATCTGGCGAGTAGGGTGGGGCGGAAGTGAGATTATATTGTTTTCGGTGAGGAGAGCTCGGTGACAGAGTGCACATGTGGTCAGAATAACAGACGTGGTAACGCACATCATCAGAATAGCACCAGTTGCACAGCTTCCAATGTACACAGGATATTTAATTCCTGTTCCAACTTTATCTGAAATAATGATTTAAAAGTGTGTGTATACTGCATTGCAAACATGTGCCCATTTTGTCTACGCTTATCAAGATTTGGTCCAGATTTATTTTTTTGATTAATTTTTTTAATACCGTGCTACCCTGCTGATGCATTCTGCCATTGTTTAGCTGCACAACTGAGCAAGAAGGATACATTTGTCTAAGGCAGAATAGAGTTGTCATTTACATTTACATTTACATTTGCGGCATTTAGCAGACGCCCTTATCCAGAGCGACGTACAAAAGTGCTTTAAATCTCTAGTAGTGAATAAATCTTACACTGGTACGAAAGAATACAAACTCAATATAAATATAACTCGAATTCTACAAACTTGGAAAGTGCTAATTTAAGTATTTCAGGAAGAGGTAGGTCTTCAGTCGTCGCTTAAAGATAATCAGGGACTCTGCTGTACGGACATCTAGGGGAAGTTCATTCCACCACCTCGGTGCCAGAACAGAGAAGAGCCTTGAATTGTACTTACCTCTCAATCTGAGAGAAGGTGGTACCAGTCGAGCAATGCTGGAGGATCTCAGACAGCGTGGTGCAGTGCGAGATGTGATGAGGTCACTGAGGTAAGATGGTGCTGGTCCATTTTTGGCCTTGTAGGCAAGCATCAGTGTTTTGAATCTGATACGTGCAGCTACTGGAAGCCAGTGAAGGGAGCGCAGCAGTGGGGTGGTGTGGGAAAACTTGGGCTGATTGAACACAAGTCGTGCAGCTGCATTTTGGATCATTTGCAGTGGACGAATAGCGTTCAGGGGAAGACCTGCCAGCAGAGAGTTGCAGTAGTCCAGTCTTGAAATGACAAGAGACTGAACAAGCACCTGGGCAGCCTGTATGGACAGAAATGGTCGAATCCTTCGGATGTTATAGAGAAGAAATCGACAAGAACGAGCAACATTAGCGACATGTGGGAAAAAAGACAGTTCATTGTCCATAGTTACCCCAAGGTTACGAGCAGTGGCTGAAGGGGAGAGCAGAGAGTCATGAAGTGTTATTTGTAGATCTTGACCTGGAGATGAATCACCTGGGATGACTAGCAGTTCTGTTTTGCTGGGGTTGAGTTTAAGTTGGTGAGCCCTCATCCATAAAGATATGTCTGACAAGCATGCTGAGATCCGAGCAGAAGCTGTGGTATCTGATGGAGGGAAAGAAAAGATGAGTTGAGTGTCATCTGCATAGCAGTGATAAGAAAACCCATGTGAGGATATGACTTCACCAATGGAGTGGGTATAGAGGGAGAAAAGGAGGGGACCAAGTACCGAGCCTTGTGGGACACCGGTGGTAAGTCTGCATGGGGCAGATGTGGATCCCCTCCATGTTACCTGGTATGAGCGACCTTCCAGGTAGGAAGCAAACCATTTCCATGCTGTTCCGCAAATACCAAGGCTCTTGAGGGTTGACAAAAGTGTATTGTGGTTGACTGTGTCGAATGCTGCTGAAAGGTCCAGAAAGATAAGTACAGATGACAGCTTGGCTGACCGAGCAGCATGTAGTTTCTCAGAAACAGCCAATAGTGCCGTCTCTGTGGAATGTGCCGTTTTGAACCCAGACTGGTTCGGATCGTGGAGGTTGTTCTGTGAGAGATAGACAGACAGTTGGTTAAAAACAGTGCGTTCCAGAGATTTAGAAAGAAAGGAAAGGAGTGATACCGGTCTGTAGTTGTTGATGTCTGATGGATCCAGAGCCGGTTTCTTCAAGATAGGAATGACCCTTGCTTGCTTGAAGGTAGTTGGTACATAGCCAGATGTTAATGACCCATTGATGATTGTGGAGATGAAGGGCAGGAGATCTTGTGCGATGGTCTGGAGCGTATTTGAAGGGATTGTATCCAGGGGACAGGTGGTGGGATTGCAGGATCGTCATGTTTTTAATGTGTCGCTCTGTTAGATGTTATAACGCTAAAAGTAAAATTATTGATTTAAGAAGTTGTCACATACAGTAGGTCTCTTTTATTAAAAAAAAAACAAAAAACATTTAAATTATTTAAATGATTTGTTGTTTCTTGTCTTCAGGTTAACCATCACAGGATTGTGATCTTCAGTGTGGTCAGATCTCTGCCAAGCAGCAGTGAGTACTTGGTTTATTTCAAAGTAATTCTTAAGCAAATTGTCTCAATTAGAAAAGATTTGGAGATGCTTTACAGTTAATTAACATAACTAATAATTCCCTCTGTAAAACTGAAAGGCATATCATTTACATTTATTTCATGTATGTTATCAAGTGTGCATGTGTACACAGTGTTACATCTGCCACAAACAGTGCTACAAACCATTCCAGGGTAATGCATAATGATGAAGTTTTAAATGATTTCTTTCATTGTAAAAAAAAAAATAATAATAATAATAATGGAATTATTTGTATTCAATATAAAGTAAAATTTGGTTGTAATGTACCCCACAGTGGTCACATTGTCCCAGTGTCAGTCAGTACTTCTGTGGCGTGTGGTTTTACTTCTACATCTTAAATTTTTTTCAGGACATGCAGCACCCAGGCTTTGAAACGAGACACCCACTACAGGCAGAAGAGCAGGAAACTGGTTATGATCCTCTGAACAACTATAACCAAAACTGCACCCGTGAGTAGAAGCAGAAGTGTGGTGGTTCAAATACTTTCAGTAGGGATGAACAGAGTAGAAGAACAGAGTCGCATGAACATTAGAGCACAGTGACATTTTTCTTCACATATTCCAGCGATGTTAGGAAGCTGGGGTCAGAGCACAGGTTAGTCATGATGCAGCACCCCTGGAGCACAGAGGATTAAGGGGCCCATGATACATGGGCTTAAACCCCCAAACTTGCGATCAGTAACCCAGAGCCACTGAACTAGAGATAATGCGTTAATGGCACACTTATCCACAGCAACTTACCTTTATTTAATCAAAGCAACTCAGCAGTTGAGGGTTAATAGTGTTTCTTAAGAACCAAGACCATGCAGACCAGAATCCATATAATAAATGCCCCCCCTCAGCCATTCAAATTGTGTGTTCTAGTCTTGCTTAAGAAGATTCCTAAGTGGCATACTGACATCATTTACCTAAAGAAATTATTCTAATACACTTTTTTGGCAAAGGAATTTAAACACCCAACAATGCACCCGTCTGCAGTTCTTTCTACGCTCTTGTCACAAAGCTAAAGCTGAAGGTAAAAGTTATACAGAATGTGTGCTGCAACTACTTTTTATTTTAGATGACTGTTAAACCATTCTCAAATGCTGATAAGTTGAGAAATATTTAGTTTAACTTTATTTCTGTGTGCGTGTGCGTTTGCGCGCGTGCGCGTGTGTGTGTGTGAGAGAGAGAGAGATTAAGGTATTGTTATTACCAATTGTAAATTGTGTTTATTATTTACGGATGTCAGCAGATGTGAGTTGCTCGTATATAATCTTAAGTACATTTAATTATTTATATATTTTTCTTATTATTGTAAAAAAAATGAAAATGCTGATAATGTAAATTATTAGCATGTTGTCCTGTTAAATGTTCCTAGTTTCTCTGTGTGTAACCTTGTTCTTGTACATTTCTTTGCATTTGTTTTAAGGAGACGTGCCAAACAGTGCTGCTGAGTCGACCTTTCAGTCGTACAGGTCTTTAACTGTTATAAACATTGTTAACTATTTACTAGCATAAAATCATTCTTTTTTTAAATAAGAGGTTATTTTAGGTCCGTTTTATAGTGTTGTTTGGTTTTATGTCTTTATATCTCTCTAGAAAAGAGTGGGACAACTTTTTCCAGAACAGCAACTATCTGGCCTGGATCAGACAGTCAGGCATTAATGGCCTGTTAAGGGGCAGCCGGTTTCGCAGCATATGCTGGAAGGTATTAAACAAAAAAACAAAAAAAAGATTTCAGCTGTGACGCTTTAATGGGATAATGTATCTGCTAAGTGACACCAGTGGAACGTTTATCATACGAATGAGCATGCGTTTGACACACGTGCTGAATAATCAATGACTGTGGTGTTTTAGCTGTACTTAGACATCCTGCCTGAGGATAAGAGCCAGTGGACCAAAAAGACTAAGGACTTTCGAGATCAGTATGAGCAGATTAAGGAGCGGGTAAGCTTGCGCGTGTGTGTAAGTGTGTATGCATGCAAACACGCATAATTTAAGCACTTAAAGTAAAAAAGGATGCATTTCCTTCCTTCCCTCCTGTCTTGCAGCACATCACAAACCCACGCAAAGCTGCAGGCCAGCAGGACCTAGTGGTGAACAACCCGTTGTCTCAGGATGAGGGGGTGAAGTAGATTTCTAGCTGAGATTTTCCCCAATGGCTTTCTCTGTACTCCTGCACATTTTATTTACACACTATGTTTTTCTCTCTTTCCAGAGTTTGTGGAACAAGTTCTTCCAGGATAAAGAGTTGCGGGGTATGATCAAGCAGGATGTGTTGAGAACGTAAGTGTGTGAACCACAAAAATGCACTCTCACACAAGAGCATAAATTCTGGCAGCCTATGGCAATGTCATTTTATAAAGTTGGTTGTGCCTGAACAAATAATAGAACACAGAAAAACATTTAAAGAGGTCTGTGGTCACAAATAAATAACAATCATATCGGTCCTACAGAGGAAAACAATTTCTTTTCTTTTTTATTAAACCCCGGAAGTGCTCTGTAGATTTACCTTTGTGCACAGAACTTCGATTTCTTTGACAGTAGAGCAGTTTGTTAACTACCTACTAAACCAGCATCTCAACTACACTAAGAATTCATCTCTGATTAAGTAGCCATAGCATAATTTGAATGATCCAGCTGGTGGCGACATTTTAACAAAGAAGTTTCCAAAACGTGACCATCTGGTCACAAAGAACGACTGGACATATTACTCTAGATGTGGAAATAAAAAAATAAATACAATGAATTGGGAGGTGGTAGTTCAGTGGTAAAGATGTTGGACTTCTGTTTAGAAGCTCAATAGATCAAAACCCAGCACCGCCAAGCTTCCACTGGTGGGCCCATGAGCAGGGCTTTTAACCCTTAACTGCTCTTTTTAATAAATTAGATAATTGTCGGGTGCAATAGAATGCTGATTAAAAAGCACAGCATTTAACCTGTGTATTACATTAAATATCACATCTTACCGTGTCATAATGTCACTATGCAGTATGATGTTCTTGTAGTGCCAAGCTGATCAACTGTGGCATTGATTTGTTTGTTAAATGCAGCATCACTTGATATTTCACTGCAGTTCTTTGTGTAGCAGTTGACATATGTGCTTTTATCTGCACAGGTTTCCAGAGATGCGTTTTTTTCAAGAGGAAGATATTCGGACTAAACTGACGGATATTCTCTTCTGTTATGCACGAGAAAATGAGCAGTTACTCTACAAGCAGGTGCTCTATTAATGCATGATGTTTTCTAAAACTGTTCTTCCTGCAAAACATTTTTGAACAATTATTGCACATGAATCAATCTTTCAGAAATATCTATGCAAGGTCTGATTCTTTTTTTAAAAGTTTGTTTCAGTGAAAAAGAAGAACTTTCTCCAGTTCTTTCAATGCCATCACACAATGCCATCCTTCATATGTAATGCCATCAAAATTGGATGTTTTACATGTTAAGAGCAAATAAATAAACTTCTCTTAAAAGTCTTTAATAAAGAGTTTTAATGCAATGTTATATGTTTTATTATAACTAGTTGCAGTATTTATTTCTAGTATGAATTATTTATTATAAAGATACATACATTTTAATCCATCATTCAAGTCCTTGGTTCTCGCTTCAGCAGCTCACTTATTGGTTATTCAGACATGGCCGACCACTGTTCTCAAGTCAGTGTGCAATTTAGTCGAGAGCTGTTGTGTGTAACTCATCTGTGTTGTGTGTAACTCAAACTGAGTCGGTCATTAATACAGTGGCGTAGTAATTCAAAAACACACATTTCCGTTGTATGTTCTGTTATTCTTTCTGATGTTCAGCTGAATACATTACTAACATTAATTTTCTGAACCACTTGATATTAATTACAGTCCAAATTCATCCTTCTTGTGTTGCTCAGTAATTTAATCAATCTTGCATGTTTGAAGGAGACTGATCTGGAGCACTGATTAAAAGACTTGGCAAAATCTCACTTTAGTAATTGAATTTGTAAAATTATAAACTATTATTATTATAATAATTATTATTATTATGATTATTATGAATTTTAACTCATTCTGCCTGTTAGGTACACCTGAAAGTGAGTTTTGAGTAACTGGTGGATTACTCCATTTTAAATAATTCAGCCTGATGTATCTAAAAAATGTTTTTTCTTCTATCTGTCTAGGGTATGCACGAGTTGTTGGCTCCTATAGTATTTGTATTGCACTTTGACCATCAGGCCTTTCAGCATGCCAGTGAGACTGGGACTCCCAGGTTAGATTCACCACACTATGTCATGCTGCACCCAGTCCTTAAACATCAATGCTTCTCCAACACTCAACATTACCTAGTTAGCCAGACTATTTCTGATAGATCTGCTTACTGAATGCACTTTTTTTCAACAAATTACCCATAATTTTAACATTCATATGTTTCATTATTTTAAAATGTGCTGTTTTACAGTGAGGAGATGAAGGTGGTGCTGGATCCAAAGTTTCATGAGCACGATGCATAGTGAGTTACAGAGCTGCTTTTAAGGGAATGGCATTGCATTTTTTAACCTTTGTCATTGACTGACTTGTGGGTTATGGATTTATCCGTCCATCCATCTGAGATCGCAATCTTAGGAACGAGTGGTTAAATGTCTGTATTATTTATATGGTGTTATGATTGTTACCAGCATATAAAATAAACATAGTTACATCAAGGAGTACTTGCTTTTCTTTATTCTTTTATTTATTCTTTATATTTGCAGTGTATTTTAAGGGTTGTTCTGTCCTAAACATAGTCACTGAGATGAACAAACTTGATATGAATGTGGATGATTCCACTACCACCATTAGTGTTGTATTCCAATTGTTTTTTTTTTACAGCTGATTTGTGCAATTCTATAAAGTCACCCATTTGTTCTGCATTACCAACAGTGCCATGTTCTCACAACTCATGGAAACAGCAGAGCCCTGGTTCTCCAGTTTTGAGCGGGAAGTGCGCAAGGTGGGTTGCAACTGCATTTCATTTCTTACCCCAAATAGCACTTGGCATACATATTGTGTTGTATTAAATCGATGTGGTGCAAACATTGTGTTGTCATTGCAGGGAAAGGAAGAGATGCTCACCAGCATTCCTTTTGCCAGACCTCAGGACTCTGGACCTTCTGTGGCCATTGTGACCAAAGTAAACCGTATCCAAGACCAGCTGTTAAAAAAGCATGATATTGAACTGCACATGCACCTGAACCGCCTGGAGATTGCACCTCAGATATACGGCATGTAAGTGCACAGTATATACACACTTGAATTCTAGAAACAGTATGTGCTTATGGTTTTGATGTTCACTGTATTGTCAAAAGTTTGTAAGTACATAAGTACAGTATGTGCTTTTTGAGCATCACGTTCCACATTTAGTCCCAATTTGCTTTTATAATTCCCTTCAAATTTTTTTTGGAAGATGTTCCACTAGATTTTGAAGTGTGCTTGTGGACATTTTTGTACATCAGCCACAAGGGTGTTCGTAAAAGTCAGGTAGTGATGTAGGATGAGGAGCCATGGGGTGCAGTCAGTGTTCCCATTTATCCCAAAGGTGTACAGTAGGGTGGAGTTTGGCTATAACAGGCCATTCAAGATCCTCCTCTCCAAACCATGTAAACCATATCTTCATGGGGCTTGCTTTGTGCACAGCGGCACTGCCACATTGGAACACAAAAAGTTATTATACCGCATCCAAAGACATTTTAAATATTTGTGTTCCTCCAGCTTTGGGTAGCAGATTGAAGAAGAACCACATGTCACTGGAAAGGTCAGGTGTCACAATACTTTTGTCTATATAGTGTATGTGCAACCAAATATAATGTAATTGGGGAATAAAGGATTAATGCTAATACTAATTTGGTGATGAACCTTGTTTGTGACAAGTTAGAAAATGTGGGTATTTATAAAAATGGATGTGGAGTATGAACATGTTTCTGTAGTAGTTATAAAGAATTTGCTGTGAATAGCAAAAAGAACTAATACAAAGAAAACAGCCTATAGGACACTTTTTTAAACTAAAGCTAAAAAATTATGAAATGACTTTGATTGTAGCGAAAACATCAAATAAACAGAAGATTTAACACTATTTGGTGACTGTTTTATAGCTACTTTGAAAATAAAGATTGACCACATTAATAAGTACAAATTTTGGTATTGTTTGGCATTGATGATGCAAATATGTTATAGCAGCAAGATATGTGAGATATAATAGAAGTTAATTTAATAATAATAATAATCATAGCTATAGCTAAACTCATGCACACTAGAGAATATTTTTCAATTCAATTCAGTTTTATTTGTATAGCACTTTTAACAAAGGACATTTTTACAAAGCAGCTTTATAGAGATAAAGAGGTTTTAAAGCTGGAATGTATAAATATAGTGCCTATAAGATTGTTCCTTAGAACTTTGTCTCTAAATAGCGAGCCAGTGGTGACTGTGGCAAAAAACATTCCTTGATATGGTAAGAGGAAGAAACCTTGAAGAGAACCAAGACTCAAGAAGGAACCCATCCTCATCTGGGTTGCACCAAATGTCCATTGATTACAGATAAACAATGTTGAGGTGTGCAGTGATGGTGATCAAATACAAACAGAAGTCCTTAGTTTTTGTAGCAGACTGTTAAGGTAAAGTACAGTCCAAATACATCCTCAAAGCCTCTGTGGGGGGTGGAACAGCATACAAATATCCCAGTTCACCGAACACTTTAGATCCCTTAAGATTTGTTTCTTTAACTAAGAAAACCCTACTGATAAAAGACTTGACCAAATAAATATGTTTTCAGCCTCAATTCAAACACTGAGACTGTGTCTGAGTCCTAAACACTGATTGGAAGGCTATTCCCTAAGTGTGGGGTTTATAAGAGAAAGATCTCCCCCGTGCTGTAGTCCTCATTATTTGCGGTCCCAACAAATAGCCTGCACCTTTTGATCTAAATAGGCATAGGGGATCATAATGGTACAGAAGTTCACTCAGATACTTCGGCGCGAGACCTTTCAATGATTTATACGTCAGAAGTAGTATTTTATAATCAATGCAAAATTTTTTGGGAACCAGACTGATTAAAACAGGGCTGATGTGGTCATATTTTCTAGATCTAGTAAGGACTCTTGCTGCTGTATTGTGAACTAACTGAGGCTTATTTATGCACTTACTCGATCACCTTTTTGACAGCATATTTAAGAGGGGGGGGGGGGTAGAGTAGATGGAAGACAGGGCAAAATAAATAAATATTAAATATTCTACTATAGTAACTGACCAATTGTTTGTGTCTTTTTTCCCTGTGTGTGTTATAGTCGCTGGGTCCGCCTGTTATTTGGGAGAGAGTTTCCTTTGCAGGACCTGCTGGTGGTGTGGGATGCACTGCTTGCAGACAGCATCACTCTGGATCTGGTGGATTATGTGTTCGTAGCGATGCTGCTGTACATCAGAGATGCATGTAGGTTTTTCTGCATGGCCATAATTTTGGAACCATAAATAATTAGATTGACATTCAGTGACCTTCAGTGAACCCGTTTTGATTTGAACATAGTTTGCTTAGTTGATGCTTAAATGCCATATAACTGATATCTATATAACCTTAAATATCATTAATATAATAAAGCTATAGTCAGTTTACATTTTTGGTATTTGGCAGTGCCCTTATCCAGAGTGATTTACATTTATCACATTCATACAACTTTGGTTATAGGGTGAAGGGCCTTGCTCCCTTGGATCCCAAATCTAATGCCTTAACCACTTAGCTAACACCTCTGGAGTTGATGCACTATGTCCACTAAACCTGCATTCAATTATTTTATTGAAACAAGTTTAAAGACACTTGCTGTTATTATTTGGTTACCTTAAAAACAAAAGTGACCATTTAATTGATCAGGTCAGGCTTTTTTTCACTGTTAATTAGATATTAACTAAAGGAAAAAATATTTTTATATTGATGTTTAAAAAATGATGTTTATGTTAATACACCATGTATTATAATAATAAGACATGCATTGTTTTCTGATTCCTATCATTAGTGATTGCCAGCAGCTTTCAGACATGTCTGGGTCTCCTGATGCACTACCCACCTGTTGGAGACATTAATGCTCTTCTGCACAAAGCGTTGTTTTTGAGAGACCCAAAGGTATCAGTATATACCTTTTGTGGTGCATAATCCTCATAAAAGGTTGGACAGATTTAGGCAAGGTATAAGTCAGAGAAAGCAAGAACTCAGTATGTTGTGCGATATGGGCTATATGTGCTATTTTGCAAAAGGCTTTTATTTTTGAAGGACTTTGGCAATAGTTATTTGCAGTTGTGAGAACCGTGCTAATTACTGCACAAGAGATTAACAATTTGTGGAAGCATGAGCATGATTGAGTGACAGAAAAGAACTACACTACTGGTAAGCTATATAAAGTTGCCAATGCTGTTACAACACCAATTACAAAATAAAATTGGAAAAATGTAAATAAAACCAGAATGCAGTGACCTGCAAAACTCAATAAACCCATATTTTATTCAAAACAGAACATGGAAAACATGTCAAATGTTTAAACTGAAGAAATGCACAATTTTAAGGAAGAAATAAAATTTTCAAATTGATGGCTGCAACACGGGGGCAGGGCCACGATTACCACTGTGTCGCATCCCCTCTTCTTTTAACAAGTGTTTATACATCCGGGAACTGAGGTAACCAGTTGCTGAGGTTTTAAGAAAGGAAGTTGTCCTATTTGTGTCTGATACAGGATTCTATACAGGACAACTTCTTTCTCATAATTCTTGTTTCTTGATGTGGCAAAAGTGCGGCTTGTGAAAGGTCTGGACTGCAGGCAGGCCGATTCCTCACTCAGACTCTTCTACTACGAAGCCATGCTGTTGTAATCGATGCAGTATGCAGTTTGATATTGTCTTTCTGAAATATGCAGTCTTTCCATTGTTTCTGGTTTTATTTACATTTGACATTTTTTCCCCAACCTTTTTGGAATTGGGTTTGTATTATGCGATGAACATTTTTTATTATAAATGTTTATTCAGAACACATGCTAAACTGTTCAGGCTGTCCTGAGTCACACTTTTGTGGCCTTGTTTGCTCTAATGTGACATCTGAACATGTTTTTTTGTTTTTTATTTTAGAATAATCCAAGGCCGGTCAACTATCAGTTCCAGCAGAACCTTGACTACTACAAAAACCATGGAGCTGACTTCGTCGACAGGACACGGTATAGTCTGTTTTTTTTGTTAATATAATTACTGTAATAGGAGCGAATAAATAATGTGGGATTGTGATAAATAAAAAGTGCAACAATTCATGCAATGTTTTGCTAACTTGTTTAAATTGTAAGAAACACTGTTGTCCACTTGGGGAGGTGGGAGCTCAGTAGTTAAGACTCTGGGTTACTGATTGGAAGGTCCGGGGTTCAAGCCGAGTATCACCAAGCTGCCACTCTTGGGCCCTTGAACAAGACCCTTAATCCTATGTGCTTCAGCGGTGCTGTATCATGGCTGAGCCTCTACTTAGAAACCAGCTCACTAACATTGCAGGGATATGTGAAGAAAGAATTTCACTGCTGTAATGTACATGTGAAAAGTAAAAGGCACCGTTACCTTCTCTGTTGTTTTCACTTTAGGCAGCATCTTTATCAAGATTGTTATTTATGCTTTATCGTTTATCTCTGCATTTTAGCGCTGTTAGCAACAAAGTGGCTCCTCTCAACATCAATAAGGTCTCCAGCTCTCTGCTTAGCTTTGGGAGGAAGCTCATCGCCCCCATTGGTGGTGGCTCCAGTGGAATTTTGCCGATCAACAGCGAAGTGCTATCTTCTCCATTTCCTCAACCTCAGCAACCTCTGGCCATAGCTGAGCCATCGTCCAACACGATGTCCTCTCGTACGCAAATGCATGTGGCACAACAGCGTCTACTGAAGTCTGAGAGCATGCCTGTGCATCTCAGTAAAGGTGTGAATACACGCTTGCACATTATTACTGATGCATTCACACATACACTTGCCTGCATTGACATGTTCACTATATGGCCAAAAGTTTGTGGACTTTCACACAATTACACCATACACAGACATTCTGTATAAATGTGTGTCCAAATTGTTGACACAAATTTTTAAACATGCAATTGTATAGGCTGTCACTGTATGATGTAGCATTGCAGTTTCTCTTCATGGGAACTGAGAGGCCTAAACCTGACAGTTGGTGTACATGGTTTACCACATTTGGAGTAGAAGAACACCTTTTGGATGAACTGGAACAGTGAATAGACCCCAGTCATCCTCACCCAACATCAGTGTCTGATCTCTAAAGTTTTTGTAGTTGAATGATCATAAATCCCCACAGCCATGATCCAGGATCTAGTGGAAGCCTTCCCAAAAAAATGAAGCTTATTATAACAGCAAAGGGGAAATAAATCTGAAATAGAATATTCGATTGCACATAAGGGTGTGATGGTCAGGTGTACATATACTTTTGGTCATATAGTAAACTTCACATTCAGTAGTTGGGATTGTCTGCCTTTTAGCATTCAAGATGCAACACTACCCAATTAGTCGTCACCATGTTGGACAAAACATTCAACCAGTTAACTGAATTATTGTACTGTATTTTTGCAGTGTAAACAGTAGCCTTGTTCCCCATATCTATTAGATGTAGGTTCTGCTGGAGTATCTCAGATCTCTCATCCCAGCCAGATACTATCTGACATGCCAGGTAACTGTTCTTTTAGCTACTCTGTTTTGCTTTCATGCCACTTTGCTTCAGTGTGTACTGGAGCTGCCTGCTTTCCTCCCTGGTGTTTGACTGTACATGATTTCTAAGCTGTAGCCACGTCTTCAAAAACAAGCAACTCCGTGAAATCAAAGCAAATACTTAAAATGATACATTATAAAATATAATAATTATAATTAATTTATCCAGCTAGCTTATACTACACAATTTGACCAAAAGTCCTGCTATTTTGCTCTTCGATAGAAGACCTAAACATGTTTAAACAGGGTTTTGCATTAAATCTGGAATTGTATCATTTAAACGAGAAGTCTTACTAGAAATCTTTAACACAAAATGAAAACGGGAATTCAGTGAGCAATTGCAAGTAAGCACTCATTACTGCATTTAGTGCTGAAGTTTCTAATATCTACACTATTTACGTAGTCAAACTATAGAACAGAAGGATCTGTCAGCAGAAATATTGCTATTTGCTATTTTTATTTATTGTTGAATTTTACATTGCTTGCAGTGCTAATCATGTACACCTTAGATAGTTTTAGATGGCTTTGACTAGGAATTAATGAGGTATTTAATTAGGAGTAATAAGAAAAGTGGACTGCAATCAACAATGTTTGGAAAATAATTTTCCTATTGATTAATTTTGTATGCATGCATTTATTTATTTATTTTATTTTTTATTTTGTGCTGTTTTTCTGTTATTGCATCTGCAAATAATAATATATGGCCAAAAGTTTGTGGCACATTCGTTTACGTTTGTTAAACATTTCTTTAATTCCTCCTTTAATGTTATAAAAAGCTCCACCCTTCTGGGACACTTACTACTAGATTGTGGATGTGAGGATTTGGGTTCATTTTACTACTAGATTATTAGTGAGATCAGACACTGATGAGGAGATCAGGGGTTCAGCAAGTGTTCTAGTTCATCCCAAAGATGTTCTGTGCAGGACATTTGAGTTCCCCTACACTAACCTTGTGTTAAAACCATGTTTGCACGGATGTTGATTCATGTACAGGGGCATTGTCATGGTTGAACATCAATCAGTAGCAGTGAAGAAAAATTGCATACAGAGATTCTATGGAAATATTTTTTATGTATACAGTATAGTAATGGCATTACTATTTTTGTGCGCTTAGCAAATTAAATGCGCCCACAAACCCCTTCTCCTGTTATCAGTGATTCTTACTTTCTGTGTTTTCACTGAATGCTTCTACAATTCTTTTTTCTTTAGCTCATTTATCAGGTCAGACATTCAGGCCTGTGAGCTCCTCACCGAGTGTTGAGAGTCTGTCAGGTGGGAGGGATCAAGCCATGTCATCCCCACCCCTTCTTGCTTCCAAGGGGCGGGAGTCGAGCACATCATCACCACCACTTTCTGCAACTAAGAAAGATCTGTTCTTCAGCATCAGTCGATCACGATCTCACAGCAAATCTATAGGCAAAAAGGACCTGGTGAGGCACAGTGTTGGTTATTTTCTGAGCCTTTCAGTTTTTCCCACTCTTCCATTGACCAAATATCCATAGTGGATCTTTCATTACTTAGTAGTTGGAACAGTAAAAGGTGATGTAAAAATATGAAATACACTATACAATTTCCAAAAATGATTTGTCAATTAAATGAATCATGAAATGAAAACGAAAGAATGATTTGAATACGTTTTTGGAGATGCCAGGCTTTATTCTGCATGTAATACTGTTATACAGTTGATCAAATTATTAGATGTTTTGACCAACATTTTTTTTTTTTCCATAGACTGAGTTAAACCTGCTGTTTATAATGAGTTATGCTAATGTTGAAATGTGTCTACAGGATGAATTAGAGGCCCAAGTGTCCTTTCTGCAGGGGCAGATCAATGATCTGGAGGCCATGAGCAAATATTGTGCCAAGATGATGAATATGCACATCGGTGAGTTGAACAGGCCACGTGACGAAAAAAAATGTAATGTTAAAAGATTATCATTACAAACAACAGCTTTTTTTCCACCTGATGTACAGGCAAAATTCAGGAGGTGATACTGCAGGAGCATCTGCAGAAGGAGGATGAGGTTCTGGTATCGCTTGCCGGACTTAAGCAGGTTTATCCCAATTATTATTTTTTTTACATATCACCTATAATAGAAAACTGTTAAAATAGCTAGCAGCATATAACAAAACAATGCCATCTGTGCTTGGGTTTTTGTTTTTAAAAACATCTAATAAACCTTATATGCTGGTTTTGACCCTCAACATAAGCACCTGCTGAAGTTCCTCTAAATGTTTCTCTCCTCAGATTAAGGACATCTTAAAGGGAGCACTGCGCTTCAATCAAAGTCAACTTGAGGCTGAGGAGAATGAGGAGATTACGATAGCAGATGATCACTACTGCTCTACAGGTCAAGACACAGCTCAGCAGGATGGGCCCATAGCCGACTCCATTACTGATACTGGAATTGTTCAGCCAAGCACTCAGCTAGATGTCGGTCATCGCTCTGAGCAAGACAACGAGATGAAGGAGCAGGAAAAGACAACAATGCCAAGTGAGGGGACACATACCACAGAACAACAGGTTAGAGAGGATAAAACTTGTAGCATTCACACACACACATGAAGTCAATGTTGTAGTGTAATAGTAAGCAAATTAGGCAAAATAATTTAATCATAATTAAATGATGAAAAGCACCTCTTGGCTAAACAGCTAAACATCTTTTAGGAGCTCTATAACCCAAAGACTGAAACACTTCATGTCTGAAAATGTTGGGGTTTTTGCCTGAGAGTTTTTCAAATAACCATGTTTTTCTGTTTTTTTCTTTCTCTTTATTTTACCCCAGTTTGCTGTGGGGAGGAACTGGGATGACTATATCCTGGTCTCACAGGATGAGGATCTTCAACCAGCGGATGGCGAGATCGCTGTGCCTGGCAAGCAAGAGCAGGGTTTTGGTAACGCTGGGTTACATGACCCACTTATGGTAACCACCTCTGGATCATCCAGCCCAGAAGAGGGCAGCACTAACAGCAAGGACTCAGATTTTACCATTGTTAATACTGCTGACCTTTAAAGCCTAAAAATATATATCTGATCTTTATCTTTTGATTCCTTCTAAGAGGAGAACACATTCTGCTGGACTTTTGCACTTGTGAACTGGGGCTGATTGCCTCATGGGATGCTTAGCTCCCTTTAAACTCAGATCTTATGTCATCTCCTGTCTGTGTTCTCATAAGCCTGTATTCTAAATATCTGTCCATACACCTGTATCCTGTGACATATACCTTTTGTTTGCACATTGAATTTAGCTACCTAGTTATTGTAATTTACCCTAAAACACAATTAAACCTACTTAATTCCACCCCATAGCACTGTATTTACCTCTGCCACAGACTCCTGACTCCTAATAGTCAACAAATCTTTATCAGTACTCAAGGCTCTCTTGCTCTGTCTCTCTCTCTCTCTCTCTTTCTGGTTGCATAATGACTGTGATGTGCATTGGCATACATACACCATGTGTCTTACGTAAGCCAAAAGGGGAAATGTATTTGACATGGCCTTTAACAGTGACCCTGCTTTCTCTCTTACATTGATTGTTCATTATCCGGTGCCTCAATACATGTCTGTTTATATGTCTGTCCTGTTTTTCTGTCCCAGTGTTTTTGTTCTTTCTAAAATAATTTTAACACTTGATTGCCATGTAAGATTTTTGCTAACTTATGTTTTCCGTATTTTTAAAAGAAATCCTTGATGTGTGACCTCTAGCTTTGTTTCTCATGTCTTTTGTTGAAGTTCTTTCAGCCCACAATGTAGCTGAATGGCATTGCACGCATGGGATGTTGGAATGATATTAACTCTAGAAGAATAAAACGGCATTATTGCTCTTGCCTAAGTGCGTACTTTGGAAAATGATCATTGTTTCCTGTTTGAGTCTTTAAAATCAAATTTTAATCCTGTTAATTGTAGAGTCACAGCAATTATAAGGGTGCTGATGTGTAGTTTGATTATGGACTGGTGCTTCATCACAGTTTCCTGATTCTTCAGTTTTTATCCTTCATATTTGTGTGTCAATGTAGTCTAGAAATTACAAATGTGGAGTCCTATGAAGATCAGTTCAAGGTTTTATAGAACCACTTATGGGTCACTTGCGGCCCTGAAATCCGGCTCATGAGGTAATAATATATTTCTGTTATAACTGCTGTGACTCTGTGGGCGCTGCACAGCTTCAACACTTCATCCCTGAAACGATGCCTCGAATCCTCTCGCATGTTCGGACGTACAGATGTGTTAACTTTTCTTTGTTATAAAGATGAAGAAGAAAACAAAAACACACACCTCACTGATACACACCCTCACATCCCCAGTGAGCATTAATGAACTGACTGCCGAGAAACGAAGCCAAACATGTTGCTCTGTGAATGTGCTCATGAGGGTTTAATAAGGGGAAAATACTGGGTTTAATTCGTTTTATTCTGTGTGTCGTGTGTTTTTAGTAAATGTTGAGTGTTTGGCCCTCGATTTAGACCTCGTATTTCATTTTGTCTTCCCTCTGATTGAGTTCGACGCCATTGCTCTATGATCTCATGTAATTTGCGGGGATCTGAGGGATAAACTGTCCACATCTATACAGATAATATCATGTGCATCTGGTACATTTGTTGAGGAAACTCTGATGATGTTGGACTGATGGTGAGTTTGAGGATCGTGTCCCTGATCGGAAGCGGAGTCCTGACGGGTCGCTCGCGGTGCTGCTGTGCCGCTCCCCAATTAGCACTCAGCTGTAGGCGGGTTTTCCCTCCTCCATTTTGTCTCGACGCCTGAAAGAAACGCGAGAGAAACTTGGGTAGACTTTAATTTATTCGGTTATTTTAACGCTTTTAGACATGGTGAGTAAATTAATTCAAATGCACCCAAACCACGTATAAAAATATCAAATTCACACCCATTTGTAAAATATGTGTAAAAACTGCTGTTGAGTGTGAGAGAGAAGCCGCTCGATGACACACACCTGATAACATTTTGTTTTTTTTTAAGGTAAACTTGCTTTTACTTGGATGTGCGTAAACAAAAAATAATTAAAGTCTACAATACATTTCGGTGTTAATTTTACAGTGTTTTTACTGCCGTAATAATTTCGTGTATTTAGCGCCACGTTTCTCTAGCATGCCTGAGGCGGTGTGCTAACTACCTTAGCTACAACCGCTATAATAACTCAAACAATTTAAAAGACGCTTTCGCCGGATATGTTTTTAATATTTGGGTTATTTGGGCTGGTGGTGATGTGCATTTATCCATACAGAGCCCCGGGTTTGGTGAATGAAACATTGATCTCAGACTCATTATTTCTCACCCGCAGTGAGAGAGTGTGTGTGTGTGTGTGTGTGTGTGTGTGTGTATACAGCATTTATATATTTTATTCAAAAGTGAACAAAACTTCATAATGACCAAATTGAGTCTATCGGTGAAATGAACTCGGCACTGGTTTGTGGTTGTTCAAACGAACATGAATGATTGTAGCATGAAGTTGTTCAGGCCTCAGGACTGACCGCGTGTCTGCCCGCAGGATTTCCAAAAACGGCTGTCAAACGGCTTCATCCTCCCGGAGGGAAAAACGACCCCCAACACGCTGTTTGTGGGAGGAATAGACATGAAGGTGAGCCCCCCCGGGTGATGTGTTATTCTGAAAGGGAATCTACAGGAGATGACTGGATGCTTGACTTCACGCATTTTTCCCACTTGTAGGTTGAAGAAAATGAGATCCGGGAGTTTTTTGCTCGGTTCGGTGCCGTGAAGGAGGTTAAAATCATCACATACCGCGGGGGGATCTGCAAAGGGTGAGTGTGTT
Source organism: Silurus asotus (assembly GCA_024362625.1). Lineage (NCBI taxonomy): Eukaryota > Metazoa > Chordata > Actinopteri > Siluriformes > Siluridae > Silurus > Silurus asotus. Next base: position 5,408,888 of record MU533908.1, read on the forward strand.
CTAGAGGTCTGATTAACTACAAACAAACTAAATCGAGTCCCTATTTTGTGTTATTTCCAGTGTATCTATTAAAATGCACGTTTTGCATTTACTTTTTTTTGCCTTAATGAAAGCAGTTGGAGGTCAAATGCTATTTGATGTTTCCTCTCTTTTACAAACCCTTGAGTTATTTACACTGGGAAAGAGTTCTCATGCAAAACGTCCAAAATACGAGTAGTTCTGTGCCAAATACACATTTTTCGGGTTCGTTTTAGAATTTTCTTTCTGGTTATGGATCTTGGTAATGTCATGAAGGGTGGGATTCCTCGTAGGGGCACTTCTCCAGTGCACACAGGAACCAGAGCAAGTGTATGGTCATCACTGGTGCACAGGACCTGCTCGAGAACAATGTCTCCCATCAAGTGTGGTTTAGGATGTGAGGGGAGGATGATCTTGTTCAGTACTTACCATATAGACATGTCTTGCTGTAGTCTTTTTACTATTGTTGTTCTTGATGTTTAATTTTAGACTCGAGGTCCGACAGCTTGACCTGATTGTTAGACAGAGTAAATAAAGTTGTGTTCCTGTTTTATTTATAGTGATGTCACATGTGCATGTGACCTTTTAGCTCCGTCCAAGAGAAGCGTAAAGCTGTAACTTTACACTTTGAGTAACATTAGATTGGCTGAAACTGTGGGTTTTTTTCTTTTACAAAATAAAACTATTAAGGGATTCACATTGGGTGTCACAGTGATGATGATGGGTTTCTCTTTCGAGCCTGGATCCTGTCGAGGTTTATTCCTTTTTCCATCTCAGGTTGTTTTTCTTCACTATTGTCACCAATGGCTTTCTCATTAGGGATACACGTATAGGCACTATTTACAATATCAATATAAGCTTTATAAACTCTATCTCTGTAAAGCTGCTTTGGGAAATGTCTTTTGTTAAAAGCACAATACAAAAAAACCAAAAACAATTAAATTTACATAAACTGCATTTGGCAGACGACTTTATGCAGGACAACCTACAGTTGTCTCATTTACACAACTGAGCAGTTAAGTATTAAGGGTCTTGCTTAAGGGCTCTGCAGTAGCAGCTTATGGCTGGTGGGATTTGAACTCAAACTTGTGATCAGAAGTCCAACATTTTAACTGCTGAGATCCCTTTAATCCTTTCCCCAATTTTACAAAATATTATTTGGCAAGTCAGAATTTCTTCAAAAGTTCAACGGAGACACCTGACAATCTCACCAACACGGGGTTCCGGCCCCAAACTGTTACCACAAAGCATGAAGCCCACATTTACATGCAGTGGCATTACGATTTCCCTCTCACTGGAACAGAGATCCCAAACCCGTTTTGGCATGGCAGCTGTACCTGTGCACAGTGCGAGCTCCATAAAGACAGTGTGTTAAGGTTGAAGTGAAAGGACTTTTGTACATAACTTTGGCATCACCCTCATTGAACTCATTAGCGTAAAAAAAAAAAAAAAACATTAGCGGCACTATAGACCTCTTCACACATTATAGTTACCTGATTTTATTAATGCTCTTGTATGTGAACGATTCCAAAAAACACTGCAATCTAGTGGAGATCCTCCATCAAAGTGTGGATCTGCTTATAACTGTAATGGAATACATTCTGAATAGGATGTTTAATAAACACGTGAGTTTGATGGTCAAAGGTTTCATACTTATAGCTGCATTGTGCATGATGATGAACGGCATCATTTTTTTAAGTCGATAATGTAAACAAAACGTTTTGAAATACAGGTATTACCCGACTTATTATATAGATGCGTCTTAATGACCCATCATAACTTCAAAATAACTTAAGTCAAGACATTGCCAGTCCTTCCCCGGAGACATGATGAATGGTGATTAGTAAGTGGTGGTATACAGTACATTTAGCAAAGCAGAGCAATTTATAGTAGCATACTGTATAAACTGTACAGTATAAATGTATGTCGCAGCAGGGGTGTGGCGAGCGCCAGCGGAGGCCGGAGCACGCTGCTACGTTTGCCTGCCGTGCAAACTCAAAATATTTTTACAATTTTGTCTTGTTGCTTTTGTCATCATAACATTGAAAAATCCTAAGTTGAACCATCGTAGCTCGGGGGACCATCTGTACTGTTATAAGAATCCACTTATGGGTCTTTCACACTTTTATTTTTAGTCCGTTTTGGATTGAGCCCTCGTGCATTTTCCCTCTGTGGTCGGTTTAGTAGAGTGAGACACGTATTTTCATTTTGGTTTTCAGTGATTTATTTCTCTATCAGAAAAAGAAGTCTTTTAGAATTACTAATTCATCTACTTTAAACATAGCATCAATTTCACAAATAGGATGGTGGTGCTGGTAGTTATGCTTATTTATATTACATACATATTCTAAAATAACTTTTAATAAGCACTCAAAGGCTTTCTTTTCAGTAATGCGACTTCCAATAAAGCTGCTTTACCAGGTAGTGCATTAGTTTTGGCATACACAGAAATAACATTTTGCAAAGTAGCTTGTTAATGTCTGTATGTAAATAAAGATTTTATTATCCACATGTATCCCATTCGATTATACAATACAATGCCTCATGATTTCTTTATATATAAAGCGTAATACGATAATATTAAGCTTTTTGCATGTATCCTCTTTTCTTTGCTTGTAGCTAAACACTTTCATGCATATGTGCACACTTGGTAAAAAGGCATCAGTCACACTTCCTTCTATTAACTTCCACTTGTATGCACGCAAAATAGTGGAGACTGGAAATGCATACTCGGCACAAAAAAATGTAGCATTTCGCTGATTCAGAAAGTTCAGATTTACACATCAAGCCATGATTTCTTCAGGATGAAGAAAGCACTGATTATAGCAGTTTGTCACCATCCAGTTTTGTAATAGGTTTCAAACATTTTCAACTGCAGTATGCTCAATGCTAATTTGCTGATTTGGAATAATGTCCTGTAATTTTAAGAGGAAAGATTCTGCCAAAATGTAATTAACTATCTTTTACCTAATTGAGTGATTGTTTATAAAAACTCTAAATTCTAAATAGATAATATACTTTTTATTAAACGCACAAATCACCTAAATGCTGTACAATTTTCCTTCAGCATGCGGTGAGATCATTTAAAAACATAATAAACTTGTATGTTTTGTAGATGATTGTGTACAGTCATGCCATTTTTATTGAACCAGCGCTATATATTATTCTAAATGTAAAAGAATAATTTCTTTCTTTCTTTCTTTCCTCCCTCCTTCCTTTCTTCTTTTGTTCCTTCTATTCTCCATCTCTGACAGCTACAAAATATTTCCATGGTAACATCACCATTAATGCAAAGGAACAGCTCACGTGTTGCTTCCAATGTTGCCATTTGCCACCTCCAGCCATCTCTCACTTATCATACAACAGCTACCAACTGACGATGGTAGGATAATAATGTGCAGTCATAGTTATGGGAAAGAAAAACATTAACCAAAATATAGTAAACTGTCACATATCAAGAATTGGCATTGAGCTGAAAATTCAGCTTAGGGTTTATAAACCACTGCATGTACACACTGTATTTTCTCCCGTGTGGTGCAGGGGAGTGTGTTTTATTGATAGAAATAGTGTTTTGTGTAAATCAGGTATAAGGATATAAACTGCAGAGGTAATTGTTGCACCACCGTGTCACCCATTAACAGTCCTTGTCAACTCTCTCTGTTTTAAGACTTATTCCCACCTGAACCCCAGTTTACAGCTGTCAAACATGGAAAAAGTTCAAGATGTTTGAGTCCAAATTCCTGAGATCTCAATATTATTGAAAATCTGTGGAAAGTGCTGGACAAACCAACTTATTCACGGAATAATACTTACAGCTTTGTTTTAAATTTCATTGTAAATTTTGTACATTGCTGACTTCAGCTTTTCCTGACTTCATTATCGATATATTGACTTCTTACAAGCCATAGAACACCAAAGGGGAATAATTGTGAGATACTCTGCCTTTGTTGGACCCCAATCTCTTTAGCTTTCTGTGCAGGAGATTTAACCAGTCATGCAATTTTACCGGGTGTAAAAATCAAGAAATGAAAACGGGGGGTGTTCTGATCTACTGTCTAATCATTTAATCTTAAAATAAATTGTCTTTAGTGTGAAGCAAAGACAAAAGATATAGTTGCTGTTTGTCATTTTAAAGAGGACTTCATTAATTATATGTAGCACTGACATCAATACATATACACTCAGATCTATCAGTAGTTATTGTTTATTTAAAGAATGAATATGAATTTGAAGACTTTGTTTTAATGAGTAATAACCAAGATATAGATCATAAAACCTGAGTGGTTTTATTTACCAAGTCACTAATCACAGTAGTAAAGAGACTTACTGTACAGCATTAGTTTAAATGATGTTTGGAAATCCACAAATTGATGACTTCTTTATTGTATAGCTTGGAAACCTCCTTCTGTTTGCAGTTTACTAATAAGCGGCTGTTTGTTCTATTGCTTTCTTATTTTTTTTGTCCTTTTACTTATTTGAAAGTTAATGGAAACAAATCAATTATGTTTCAGTAAAGTCTTCACACATCCATTAAAATTCCCCAAGTCAATTCTCAAAGGCTGTTTTTATTTATTTATTTTTTATTTATTTTTTAAAGAGCACTAATGGTACTTGCTCTTTCACAAAACGGTTTTGTTACTTACTTTCAATACTGTTAATGTCGTCGGCTGCTCCCATTAGGGGGCACCACAGCAGATCATCCATCTCCATACCACCCTGTCCTCTACATCTGCCTCTTTCACACCAACTTCCCGCATGTCTTCCCTCACCACATCCATTAATCTCCTCCTTCCTGGTGGCTCCATCCCTCAGCATTCTCCTACCAATATACCCCATGTCCCTCCTCTGCACATGTCCAAACCATCTCAATCTCACCTCCCTCACCTTGTCTCCAAAACGTCCAACATGCACTATCCCTCTAATAAACTCATTTCTAATCCTGTCAATCCTCATCACTCTCAACAAAATACCTCAACATCTTCAGCTCTGCTACCTCCAGCTCCACCTCCTGTCTTTTACTCAATGCTACAACATCTATTAATCCATACAACATCTCAGGTCTCACCACAGTCCTATAAACGTTCCCTTTTATTCTTGCAGATACTCTTCTATCACAAATCACTCCTGCTGTCACTCTTCTCCACCCACTCCACTTCACTTCCCTAACACACTCTCCATTACTTTGAACTGTTGACCTCAGGTACCTGAACTTCTCCACCTTCTCCACCTCTTCTCCCTGCAACCGCACCCCTCCACTGCCGTCTCTCTCATTCACACGCATGTACTCTGTCTTATTCCTACTGACTTTACACACTTCACTGCCATCACACTGTCCTCAAACATGTCCTGCACCACCCTCACATACTTCTCTGACACACCTGACTTCTTCATACAACATCACAACTCCTCTCTTGGCACTCTGTTGTACGCTTTCTCTAAATCCACAATGCAACTCCTTCTGACCTTCTCTTTACTTCTCCATCAACATTCTCGGAGCAAATAAGGCATCTGTGGTGTTCTTCCTCGGCCATATAGTATACTATATAATATAACCTTACTGTTGCTCACAGATGGTCACCTCTTCTCTCCGCCTGGCTTCCACTACTCTTTCCCATAACTTCATGGTGTGACTGATCAATTAATTCCCCTGTAGTTACTGCAGGTCTGCACATCTCCCTTATGCTTAAAGATCGGTAATGGCACACTCCTTCTCCATTCCTCAGGCATCTTCTCACCTTCCAGAATCCTGGTAAACAATCTTGTTTAACAGGATTCTGGAAGGTGAAAAGATGCCTGTGGAATGGAGAAGGAGTGTGCTGGTACCGATCTTTAAGAATCTTTAAGACTCTTACTAAACTCTTCCTTCAGGATCACCCCTACACCATTGCTCTTTCCATTACCACCATGATAAAACAGTTTAAACCCACCTCCAATGTTCCTCTCCATCATATCAGCTACCTCTCTCCCTTTACCATTTGAAGTACCCACCCGAACCGCCACTCTCCTACACTTCACCTTTTCCAGCTGTCTCTGTAGACGTGTTCCTCCTTTCCTACGCTTTCTTCCGCCAACAGTAGCCCAATTTCCACTGGTACCCTGTTGGCTAACAATACCTGTGGCGGTTGTAGGTAACCTCGGCCTCGACCGATCTGGTATGTAATTCTAATTCCTGAACCGCATATTTGATTTGGCGCACGTTCTATGCCGGATGCCCTTCCTAACGCAACCTTCCACATTTATCCGAGCTTGGGACCGGCACTAAGAGTGCACTGGCTTGTGCAACCATAATGAGGTGTTTTTTTTTAGTTGTTTGTTTGTTTGTTTGTTTTTTACTTGTAAAATATTGTCTTTTTGTGTAGAAACTGAACTATTTTTTTTTTCCTCCATTTTCTAGTTACGGTTTTGTTTATTTCAGTGAGGACGTCGACATCCAGACTATCATTGAAGTAAGGAAGTCACGGTTGAACATTTGTAATTTGAATCTATTAAAGTCTGTAATGTTTTAGCTTATCATTAGTTGCTTGTTTATTAGAATTGGGACAGTTCTGACTTTAACACTGATGTGTCCCTGAATCTCTCTTATTCCCAGCAACAGGTTACTTTTAAAGGAAGGAAACTTAAACTGGGTCCTGCCATCATGAAGGAGAGAAGTTCCCGTGAGACAGGTTTGTCCCTGTTCTGATGTTCTTAGTGTAGAACAATGCAAAAATACAAAGTATTTTTTCTTTGTCAGGGTCTTTTTTTTATTCAGCAAAAGTTTTTACTTTACATTTTAAAGTGTAAATATAAATTTCTACATAACAAATTTGAATAGATGTATATATTTTGTTCTATGACCCGTCATTGGTCAATCGCCTCAACCCCAGGGTCCAAGCAAGAGTTCTCTTACTGTGTCTGTGACGAAAAACGTGTCTCTTGATTTTCAAATGTAAATATTTAGTTTTCCAAAAGTGATATTTGAGCAGTATGTTTTTACAGGAATTATGTAATTAATTCATAACCAGCCAGCTACATTGTTTGGACCTGCAGTTGTTGCTGTTTCACAGAACAGTGTAACAGAGAAGTTCTGGCCACTTCCTCCAAATACATAGTCACAAAAGCCCATGATTGTGTAACTGATGGTTTCCTCCATCCCCTTTCTTAACATTTCTTTTGTCTTTAAAAATAAAACATTTTATTTACTAGTTTCATTCATTGCCATGAATGCTATTGATGCAAGTTGGAAACTTCTGCCAGATGTTCTCAGTTTTTTCATCTCTCTTTCAAATCTGTATGCTGTATGCTGAGTTTAAACAGATTGAATTGGTCCTTTGGGCTTGTTCCTGATCTCACCAGTCAGGAAGACTGAAATAATTGCCACATTATGTTTCAGGTGTAAAAACAATCCTAATGATGGTTTAGTTCATTAGCAGTGACGGATCCCAACAGATTGGATTCCAAAGCTTTGTTTTAATCTTGATTGAAGCTATTGTACTGTATCTTATAATTATATCATACATTTTGTACATTGCTGACTTTGTGTGTCGGTCGGCTTTAGTAAATTTTTTCCTGTCTCGTTGTCTCCTGTCTGATAGCGTTCCCTTTTTTTTTAAAGATGATTCTGCATGTCAAATTGTTGGCGGATCTCATCAGCGAGAAAGAACTCTGATTGGCTATTTAGCTTAGCCATCTGGCAGCACAGGAAGAATACACAACACGCTTGTTGTCATTCTTGCTTTTGTCTTTGCAACTTAGCAGACATAATTTGGAAAAAAGCTATACGAATTTGTTAGTACTCGGGCTGCACGATTTGGAGGAAAAACTCATGTTGCGGTTATTGTGGTCAATATTGTGATATGCGATTGTGACATAATAAATGGCATCATGAGTCCACTTAATGGTTAATTGTGAAAATTGCACACAGATTAGTGATTATGCTGAAATGTGCGTTTGTACATTTTTAATTATTAATGAATTATGTCGAGGAAAGATGTGTGTTACCATGAGTGGGTGGGTGAGTACAAGTAAAAGGAAAGTGGCGTTCAAAAGGGAATGGAAAGTAAAAGAAAGCTGTCTGTTGAACCATCACCTGTTGTCTCTTTCTTTTAACCCAGAACCAGTGAGATCTGTTAGATTTATCATATTGCCACGTGATGAAGCAACTTTAATTTAGCAAATCTTGCACAGTTCCTCTCTCTGCTCAGTGTTGATCTTTAAGCTAAAATATCGCATATAACAGAGCAATTTGACTTTTTTTTTTTATTTATTTATTTTTTAAACGCTGCACACTGAAAAGTCACATGACCACACACGTGCACTTTTTTGTTTTGTTAGGCATGTGGAAAAACTGTTCTCAGGAAGTGTGTCCACACATGCACTTATTTATTTAATTAGAACGCTTGCCATCATATAACCGCACAATCTGACATCGCGATTGAGATACCATTAATCTTGCAGCACTAGTGAGTCGTGATCGTGGCAGGTTTAAGCGCTGCTTGTTTATATATTTACAGTCGTAGCACTTCTGGTTTACTGGTTCGGATGTAAAATACAGACTACTGCCATCTGCTGGTATGGGAGTGTTATTTTCTTGCACACAAGCATGTTTGGTGTGTTAGATGCACCTAATTTGCAGCACAATCAGCCGATGCCGATTTATTTAAAAAAATGGCAAAGATTTGCTCGATTAATCAGTTGACTACTAATTCTGACTAAAAATGCTATGTGGCTGCAAGAAAATTATTGGTGAAGCTGATTAGAGATTAAAAAAAAAAAAAACATTTTTGGCATAAAATATCAAATGGTTGAGCAACGGAAAAAAGAAACGTGGTCTGGTGAGTCCAGATTTGATGTATTCCAACCCAATGGAAGTGTCATGGTGAGAAGCTTGAAGTGATGCAACAGTTATGCAGAGTGCCTTGTGTACAAGCCTAAAAATGTAGTCAGCTGAGAGCCATGAATGTACTGAATGACCAGGTTAATAGATTTTCCTCCTGATTGCATGGGATAACATCATCTTGGTGTAACAGTTTATCAGCTTCGAATTACTGATCAGCATCTCGCATATTAATATTTCATTTAGTATTTTAAGTCTTAGTTAATTTCCTTACCTAAATTCTAACCAGTGCATCACTATCAAACTTCACCAAAACTGTCCATGTCTGTCGTGTAAGTTGTGAGGTGGAGCCTCCATGGACAGGACTTATTTGTTTAGCACAGCTGCTTGATCAGGTTACAGTCTGGAATTTGAAGGCCAAAAAATGAACAGAATTTGAATGATGACCTTGTTTCTGTGTGAACATTTGTGTGAATGATGGACACAGAAATGGTTTAGTATCCTGCTTGATAAATAAGCCCCAGTGTTACTCCACTTGTCTTTTGTTTGTGTGGCTGTTTGTACAAGAACAATGGAAAAGGTATATTTTAATCAAGTGAAATGCTCATGCAATAGTCCTATGGAAGCTTTTTCTAATTTGTAAATGTTTTTATAATGCAGGTTCGATCCAATCACCTATTATTGGTTCATCCCAGTGGGTAAGCCCCTCCCCCTATGTGTACTGTACCTGCTGCCCACCCAGCCTGGTTACACCCAATGTGCTCAGTGGCGGTGCACAATATGTACAGGTAAAAACCTTTTGAGTGTTGTAGACACAAATCTTAACAATACAGATATTGAAGCATGATTTTATTAAAGTGTTCTTTGAGTTAAATTTAGAATATATATATAAAATCACTTGCTTAGCTGTGTTATTTCAAAAAAAAAGCCAGCATGCAGTATTTTTATGCTTTTGGTAATTTGTATTGTTCTTCCCCTCTCTCTCTCTCTAGCCGTATTCTTACCCAGGTTTTCAAGGGGTAATGATCCCTCAAGTGCCTATGAATTATGCGCCGACAGCTTATCCCTACCCGGTATGCAGCCACTATCACAACATGGACACAATCATTCTGTAGCTTATGTTTCTTTAGACATGCTAAACTAGCCCATGTTTTTCTAACAGACCAGTGTTTGACTTTTACACTGTTTACACTGTTACTTCTGTTTCTGAAGCACTACGTGTCCGTGTATTGTGTTAACACAAAATAGACTAAATTGGGTTAATGATGCAAATTTCAGTGTAAACTACCAGTGGTTTGAGATCATTTGTTGCTCAGAACAACTTGGGGCATGATTTTAAGTAATAGCAATTTACATTGATATCTGTAGGTTTCCGTCTTTTCTGTACTTGCTAAATGGTCTAGGCGTGGCTAAAGTAATTCAATGAACATTACTTATAGTGTAATTAATAATTCTGTATTGAGAAATAAGCTAAAATTACGTTAAAAGGACGGTCAGTTGCTCCTGGAGTTCCAAGACATTGTAAAAGTTACAATGTCTGAGTGCTTGTTAGACAGCCAGTCAAATAACATTGTCTGAGAATGTATATTTAATATTTACTGGTGTTTTAAAAAAAGTAATAGTAGATAAAAATAATAAAAGGTAAGCTGATTATGCACCACTTTCTTCCCAGCAAGCAAAAAAGAGAGAAAATGCTAATATTGGTGCACACAGATCATAGGTGAAGCATGAAGTCAGATTTCTTAAAAGGCTGACACTTGTTTGGGATTCCATGTTTAAAGATTGAAGACATGCAGCTTAATGCTGGAAGAACATGTTTTGAAAGTCTACTGGAAACTGTTTCCTAAGAGTGATGAGTTGCTCAGTGCAGGTTCAATTTCTCTATTTTTTTTCATGTTTTTTTTTTTCCATGCGCACGTATGTCTTTTTTTTATATCCCTTACTCTGCATTATATATTTATATCCCTTACTCTGCATTATAAGACCACAACAATTTGTCACCCCAGTCTCTAATTGTAACTGGCATTTGTATGCATACATGTAGGGCTACGCATAATACCTTAAATAAATCTAATTTATTTGACCAAACGACTAATTAAAGAAAAACTTAACCAAGCAAACCTTTACTTTCATTTGTTCAACAGTAGCTGCTATTTTATTTAGGTTCAAAAAGGTAAATAATTTACTGCGTAATAGTGAATTAGCGCCGTTTCTATATCTGATTTATTTTTTAATGCTTAGTGTGAACAGCTGTGTTTGTATAATTTATTTTCTCATGCATACAGTGTTTCATATGGACATATGAACAAATCTGATTGGTCAGATTACATGAGCAATGCAGTTTGATCTTGAGACAGTAGTTCCAGCTGCCACTCAAGTGGTGGGGTTATTATTAAAGCTGCCTTCTACTTGGATCAGAAATACTCGCTCTTTGTCTTGTTCAAGAAGTAGGTCAGAATGGGAAGTTATTCCTTTAGAGACTACAGTACTTTTGTAATACTAACAGATGCAGCACAAGGCTGCATGCGCAATCGCAGGGTATTTGCATGTATTAGAATTTACATTTTTAGAGAATTTTGAGAATTAAAATACAAAAAAAATAAAATAAATAGATTACATACACAATCTTGCTTTTCCCCAGCTTTAGCATTGTTTTAGATTAGGTGTAGTATCCTTTTAACTCAGAACTATGTATTTTTAAGATGCATATACATTGATTAGCCATAACATCTCCCTGAAATTGCGAATTTTTTGTTGGGTTGATAAAACATCTTCGATCTGTCAGGTCGCAGACGCCACAAGACCTCTAAAGGTGTATTGTGGTTTCTGACACCCGGGCATTATTAGCAAAGTCCTGTAGGTTGTTTTTTTTTTTAGCCCATGAATTTGAAATATCCTTGTACACAGACACTCTATTAGATTGGGTTAGGTTTAGGGTTAGGGTTATCAGGTGAATTCGGTCAACACCTTAGCTTCTTAAAGCAATCCTATTTTTGCAGTGTGGCAGGGTGCATTAACTTACTGAAAGCAGTCACTGCCATTGAGGAATTCCATTACCATGAATGGGTGTTCTTTGTCTTCAGCAATGTTTAGGTAGGTGTGTCAATGTAGCATCCACATGACAAATAGGACCTAAGTTTCCCCAGCAGAACATTGCCCAGAGCATCACACTGCCCCCACCAGCTTGTCTCCTACCCTTTGTGCATACCATAGTAAACTATTTTGATTGCCAGTTTAGAGCGCCGCACTTACTATCAATCAGGTACTCAGTGGTGACCGTTAGTTATCTTGAAATGCAATGTGTTTTTACATTTATATTTATGGCATTTACCTGACAGCATTATCTAAAGCAACTTCTAATTCTCATGTATACAATAAACATTTGGAGTTTGAGAGTGTTGCTCTAGTGTTCAATAGTAGTATCTTAGTAATGCTGTGATTTTTGAACTACTGATGTTCTAATCAGCAGCCAAATATCTTGACCTCTGATCTATGCTTATAAACAATCCTGTTTAAAAACTGAATAACCTGGAATGTGGGCTACAGAACATTGTTTGCTTTGTTATAATAACTCTGAGACCAATCTTAATCATTGTGTAGATTTTTTATATTTTTTTTGTCAGCTGCATATAAGATGTATTCTTTATTGATTGTGAAGGTAACATTTAGTATATAATGTAATGTAGTATTAAGATTATTAACTATATATATATATATATATAATACACACACAGTCTGTACTAGTTTTTAGCCATAATGCATAACGCAAAGAAATTGGGCACAAAACTACAGTTGCTTTTTCTGTTCCAGTATTCCCTGCCACAGTGGTGTGCTGAACAGAGGTCAAGGGCTATGAATCAGGTCAGTTTCTTTTATTCTTTTTTTCAACACAAAAGTACATGAACATACAGTCAGATGAACAAGAAGATGCATCCTCCTTCACATTTGTTTATCTAAAACCTAAAATAATAAAACTCCAGTATGGTTGTGCCTCTAAAAAAACCTGAATTCAGAAACTGTGTGAAAATAAGTAGCCTATAACTAGGAACAATCACTTGACGTAAATGTTTTCTGTAAAAGGTTTAGTTTTTCATGCTGTTTTTAAGGAAATTTTGGTCTCCACTTTTTTTACAATATTGCTTTTTCATTGCAGCTTGAGGCAGTTTGTTAAACTCTAAATATCCTGCCATAGCATCTAGCCTGGATTTTGATTAATTAATCACTTTTTATTTATTATTTTTATTTTTTAAAAGCAGTTAAGATTTTGGTATGCTGGTTTACCTGAGATTTTTGTCTAAACCTGTTGGCCTCCCTTTTATCTCTTGTTGTGTTTAAAGTGGATTTCATTGTCTTATGACTGTATGTAGTCCAAACTTTAAGTTTATTGAGAACATTGCACCAATTCTTTCAAGAGGACTGGTGAAAGACTCCACCAGAAGCTTATGGATGCTACTTTAAGCATCAGATTCCTCACCTTTCTCAGTCATTCTTACTCAATGAGGGCGACTTTTTCCATTTTTAAATTATCGCACCAACAGTGATCTTTTTCCCAACAAGCTTCTTGCTGATTGTTTTGTAGCTCGTTCTAGCCTTGTGCAGGTCTACAATCTTGTCCCTACCATCCTTTGACAAATCATATAAATTATATATATATAAAACAACGTAACATAAAGTGAAGTGCTGTGAATAATTTTCAGATGCACTGTAGAGAGGGTGAACAACTCCGGAGGAATTAAATTCATTTTTATTTGTATAGCGCTTTTAACAATGAACATTGTCCCAAAGCAGCTTTACACAGATAATGTGGTGATTAAAAAGAGAATATGTTCTTTATAAGTAAGTTTATCCCTAATGTGCAAGCCGGTGGCGACTGTGGCAAGAAAAAACGATGGCATGAGAATGAAATCTTGAGAGGTACCAGACTCGAGAAGGAACCCATCCTCATCTGGGTTACACCGAATGTCCATTTATAGCAGATATACGATGTTGCAGGGTGCAGTGATTATGATCAGAAGCGAAAAGTAGTCCTGAGTCAATGTAGCAGACTGTTGACATTAACTACAGTCCAATCCATCCTCAAAGCGCCCCTTCTTACTTTTCATAGACCCACCCAAGGCATTGATGAGAAACCGTCCTAAGCTGCACACTCTGTGCCTCCAATCGAAGAGAACACTATCCAGAGGTGTTCTCTTCGAATGGACGAAGTGGGAAAACCCATGGAGGGAAAGTGGGAAAACCCACGGAGGGGAGAGGGGCAGGAACAGTGGTCACTGGAACCTCAGGAGCATGTTTAACTCCCCAGGAGCATGTTTAACTCAAAGATCAGTGACCAGCAACATCAGCAAGTGCTTCTATGCTAGATTCAGACCAGTGCATAGATTCAGATAATTTTATTAACCACAGAATTTCGCTATCTCTGCTCCAGCTTAGAGCAATTTGAATAGCACACATTCAGAGAAACTGTCTCCCTATGTGTGGCATTTAATGGCAAGATCCTGTGGTTAATAAATTGTCTGAATTTAACTCCACCATTAATGAGCACTAATAAGAAATATGCAAAGGATTTGCACTGTTCTGTGTTGTTGTAAACACAGGCTACTACCACAAGGCACATTTCTAATTGTGGCAAGCCTGTGTAGCTCAATGTTTGTGTCTAGAACTCACTTGCTGAACCATATTTATATGCAGGCAAAGATGCAGCAGTTCTCACACGCTATCGTGTGCTGGATTTGGATTTGGTCCTGTTTATTGTTTTGGGAGCGAATAATGGTGCGCAGGATGGACTTTAAAGGCGGCCAGCTAGGGTTTGTTTTTAACCTAGCATGGACTATCCTTACATGCCTTGTTTAACTTCCTGGTACATTTCTTATGGCATTTCCTCCCCTGGCCATAGGCATCAGGTGATGCACAGGACTGAGCTGAGATCATCCTGTAGGTTCCATATTGTGTCTGGTTCAGACCAACATGGGTTGCTCTCATGTTCGTATGCTGTAGAGATGGGGCTACAAATACAAAACGTGTGTAGCATAATTTTAATTCGGGTGGTAGCTCGGTGGGTAATGCGCTGGGTTACTAATCGGTAAGGTTGGGGGTTCAAGCCCTGGTATAAGCAAGCTGCCACTCTTGGGGCCTTTGTGTAAGGCCCTTAACCCTCTGTGCTCCAGGGGTGCTGTATCCTGGCCGACCCTAAACTTTTCTTGTGGTAACAGGAAACATATTGTCGTATGCAAATTAAATGCATTCAAGATGTGTAATAATGAAGGCATTCAAATAAAAACACCTTTTGATCTAAATTGACTCATGTCAAGTAAATTAAATTAAATAAAAAGATGATTTTCATTTGAATAACAAGAGTGATGATTAAAATGTATTTGCCGTGAGGTGGAGATTTCTGTGTAATGATGATGACCTTCCCTAAGCACAAGCTCTGAATTAATCCAGGGTTGGAAGTCAAGTAAAATAAGCAGAGTGGTTTAATTTTCGTGTCTGTATGTTCTAGGGTTTTGTGGACTGTGGTGTCCAGACGTTGCTGACACTTTTGTAGTCTATTTCAAATGGTGGGCCGTCTTTCTGGTAAGAAAAAAATATTTTCCTTCCTTCTCAACTCTTTTCCTTCTTTATTACTCCATGATAGGAGTCCACATAGGCTGGTGTGGCTGGGGGCTTTCACAGCTTGACAGACTTCAGACCGTATGTTTGTTCTTAGTTAAATTGGTTAACAGAGATTATTTAGTCTTACTTAATACCAATTCTCAAGTGATTTTTAAATGCTGGAAAATTGTGGGTGTAGATGTTAAAATCTACAGTTACACTCCTGTGCAAGTTTATGTTTAGATTTGTTTTATCTTAAAGACTCTGCTTTAAATATAACAATTTAAATGTTTGTGAGAGAATTCAGGGAAGTGCTACAGGAAATAAATGCTTTCTTTAAATTAAGTATATCAGAACAAAGCATACCCAATATAATCAGTGGGTTTGGTTGGTACAGTACTGTGTAACGATCTTTCACATCTTTTGCACAACTTTTGTTATACATGTTTATATTAGTTACATAAGGCGCTTGTTGATAATGTTGGATGACTGACTTATGTTACTGTGATTTATTATTTATTTTAAAAACATTTTAGCACATGCGGGTTGTGTTTTTAGGTGTTAGTTGTGAAGTCACCGCAGATCATATATTTTGTGCTAGAATTTTCCACTATATTTGCACTAGTTGGCAATTCATTTAATGTCATTTACATGTGTGGAGATATATATATATATATATATATACACACAAAAGTACATTTGCATCCAGACTCCGATGTACAGTAATCCCCTGTTTATCACTGTGGTTACGGTCCAAAACCACCCATGATAAATTAAAAACCCTGATAAATGGACGCCACCCAAAAAATGCTTTATTTAAAAAGAAATTATTTTATATACAGTGCCCTCCACAATTATTGGCACCCCTGTTTAAGATGTGGTGGTGGACTTCAAAAAATTCTCCTTTTTTTTTTTTTAAACAACATAGAACCCAAATGCAAAAAAAGAGAAAAATCCAACCTTTTATTTAAGTACATAACTTTGGTGGTAAAAAAATCACACATTTAGAAAGAAAAAAATAAACTTGAAATCATGTGTGCCACAATTATTGGCACCTCTGATGTTAATACTTTGTATAACCTCCTTTTGCCAACAAGACAGCACTTAATCTCCTCCTATAACATTTCACAAGATTGGAGAACACAGAGAGAGGGATTTTTGACCATTCTTCTTTGCACAATCTGTCTAAATCATCCAGTGTCCTGGGTCCTCTCTTATGCACTCTTCTCTTTAGCTCCCCCCACAGGTTTTCAATTGGGTTGAAATCTGGGGACTGAGATGGCCATGGGAGGACTTTGAGTTTGTGACTGCTGAACCACTTTTGTGTAGATTTTGCCACATGTTTTGGATCATTATCCTGCTGAAAGACCCAATGACGACCCATCTTCAGCTTTCTGGCAGAGGCCATCAGGTTTTTATTTAAAATATCCTGGTACTTCAAAGCGTTCATAATGCCATGCACCCTAACAAGGTTCCCAGGGCCTTTGGAAGAGAAACAGGCCCACAGCATCACAGATCCTCCACCATACTTCACGGTGGGCATGAGGTGCTTTTCGGCATACTCATCTTTTGTTTTACGCCAGACCCACTTAGAGTGTTTGTTGCCAAAAAGCTCAATCTTAGTCTCATCTGACCAAAGCACACAATCCCAGTTGAAGTCCCAATACCGCTTAGCAAACTCCAGACGTTTACGTTTGTGAGTGTTAGTGAGAAAAGGCTTTTTCCTTGCATGCCTCCCAAACAGCTTGTTGGCATGTAGAGAGCGTCTGATGGTTGTTTTGGAGACTCTGTGACCCCAAGATGCCACTCTTTGATGCAATTCTGTGACGGTGAGCTTGGGAAATTTTTTTACTTCTCTTACCATCCTCCTCACTGTGCGTTGTGGCAAGATAAACTTGGGACCTCTTCCAGCCTTGTTTGTCACTGTTCCAGTTGTTTTAAACTTCTTAATGATTCCTCTGACTGTAGATACCGGCAAGTTAAGGCGAGTGGCTATTTTCTTGTAGCCATTGCCTGACTTATGAAGGTCGACACACATCTGCCTTACTTGAATGGTGTGTTCTCTTGTCTTTGCCATGTTGACAAATGGGTAAGAGAATTGGGCCTCTGTGTCACGTCATATTTATACCCCAGGGAAACAGGAAATCATGAATTACTAATTAAAAGTCCCTAGATACCCTGACCAACCTTAGCAACTACAGAAAAATATATATAAAAAAAAACCAATTAAATTTTTCAGAGGAATAGTTAGGGGTGCCAATAATTGTGGCACACATGATTTCAAGTTTTTTTTTTTTTTCTCTCTCTAAATGTGTGATTTATTTTTTTTACCACCAAAGTTATGTACTTAAATGAAAGGTTGGATTTTTCTCTTTTTTTGCATTTGGGTTCTATGTTGTTTTTTAAAAAAAAAAGGAGAATTTTTTTAAGTCCACGACCACATCTTAAACAGGGGTGCCAATAATTGTGGAGGGCACTGTATATTGTTTAATCCGTAGATCATCCTCCCACACAGTTTGCAAGATTTTCAAGAAAATAGCGAGATTAATTTTGTGTTCATTGGTAGAAATACAGTACATTACACATTTATAGTGAGTACATGTACTGTACAGTACACAGTCCTGTAGTAGCGTAGCCTATGCGGAGTTTCTCTGTCTGTTTACTGGTTAAAGTGTCCTATGACGAGGTGGAGTTAAAGATACAAGTCACCACATTCTTTACTTTTTGTACTGTATTCACATTTCAGCTTCATAAATAAATAAATGTAAAACAAAATACATTTTTCTATAAAAACAATTCCCTATACGTTGTTTGGTCGTGCCAACCGCGAGAGACCAGGAAAATCAGCCAAAAAACATAAACCAAGGGAGTGAGATTTGAGCTGCTGGTGGGATTACTGTACCCTGCTTCTGTTCAAGTTTTTAAAGCATGGTGTATGCTTTTCCATGCTTTTCTCTAACAGCAGATATAGGGTTTTTCTTATAAATCAATTGACTGTACATTGTACTACTTCTACTTCCTTTGGCTGCTCCCATTAGGGGTCACCACAGCGGATCCTCCGTCTCTATACTCCCTGTCCTCTACATCTGCCTCTTTCAACCCATCTACCTGCATGTCTTCCCTCACCACATTCATAAACCTCCTCCTTGGTCTTCCTCTTTTCCTCCTTCCTGGTGGCTCCATCCTCAGCATTCTCTTACCGATATACCCCATGTCCCTCCTCTGCACATGTCCAAACCATCTCAATCGGGGCTTGTCTCCAAAACGTTCTACATGCGCTGTCCTTCTAATAAACTCATTTTTAATCCTGCCTGTCGTCGTCATCTTCAACTCTGCTACCTCCAGCTCCACCTCCTGTCTTAACTCAATGCCACTGTATCTATCGCAAATCACTCCTGCTATCACTCTTCTTCACCCACTCCACCCTGCCTGCACTCTTTTCTTCACTTCTCTAACACACTCCATTACTTTGCACTATTGACCCAAGGTACTTACATTATACACTTGGTATAGTTTTGAGAGAAAGAACTTATGTTCCAATTTTAGTGCAGCCTAAAGTATTTAACTTGAGATTTGACTCTGACTTAACCAGAGAAGTTTGATATTTGACTTGGACTTCAAATGATTACAAAAATATATATCAAATTAATGGAACAAAATATAAAAGTTTCTCAGGTGACACTGAAAGTTTCCCCACTTTTTAATTGTTTTACCTGAATTGCTTTTTTTTTTTTTAGGACCAGCATTCATGGATACCGAGGCTGATGCCTTCATGAAAATGACATCTAACTGAAGGAAAGAACCTTTAGCATTCTACCCCTGGTGTGACTGTGTTTGGGAACAAAGGTACCACTCTGGGTGACATGAGTGTGATGTCAAATCATGGTCATGTGTTCAAACTTCTAATGGAAGACTGCATACTGTGTGTGTGTGTGTGTGTGTGTGTGTGTGTGTGTGTGAGGGGTTGAGTGAGAGAGAAAGACAGACTGGCTGACCGACGGAATACAATTTACACCAAAGTCAGTTTACATGAATAGTTTTTTCTCTACCTTTTGTAGAACCAAACCTTAAAAAGACACTTTTAAAAGCACAAAGGTATTTGTTGTATGTTTGATTTCTTTTGCATATTTTAATGTTTGCACCTCTGTTGCTCTCCAAATGTTTTTTGGTCTGAAGGAGAGGTGACTGTTCTTGAGGCTTCTGTAAATTTCTTCGAGTTTAGTTCAGCAAATTGACTATATTTGTTCTAATCTTATTCATGCTGCCAAAGCTCCATCAATTAACTCTTCAAACATCATCTCACACATCAATAGCTGTCTTGTTTATATATGTATTTATTTTGAACAACTTGGGATTCCAGTGTTTGTTACTATTTTGGATTTATAGTAATAGATTAGGAATTTTTTGGCTTAATGTGGCTTTGCCTATTTGATGTTATAAATAATAATTTTAGTTATTTCATTGGGTTGACTCTTAATTTCAAGATCAAGAGAGGCCAGAAAAATTAATTACTTCATTAAATAAGAATGACTGAAAAACTTTTAAAGTTGTTTCTATAAAAAAGAAAAAAGAAAAATGGCTTTGTCACAAAATGGGTGGCCAGTTTTAATTCACTTAGTAATGATGGAATAATTCTTCACCTGTTCACTGGTTAAATCTGATGTTTGTTAAATTTGTTAGTGTTTGCTATGTTTTTTTCTTTACTTCACTTTGGTAGTGGTGGTTTTCTTCACAATTTACTTTATTAAATAACATAAAAAAAAAAAAAAGAAAAGTGGTATGTCAAATGGTGGGATTTGCACTTGTTTTCTTATGTAGCAGTTTGCATGCCGAGCTTAATAGTAGCTGTTAAGCTGTAGGTGTGAACACCATTGTTAGCACACACCTTTGTGGAGTCTTTGGCATCTAATGGATTTTTTTCCTCATTAGCATCCTGTAGCCTCATAAGAACTGTAGCCTCTGCTCTGATTGATGGCACTGGTCGATCACTGTTCAGTTTTGTATGTATATTAGAATAACAAACGGTTTGGTGTCTTGTCTTGTTTGAAAAAAAATAAAGTTATAGTTAAATAAAACTTTTTTGCTATTTGCGCTTTTTAAAGATCCTGGGAGGGAAAACAAAGGAAATGTTACATCCACCCTGTAGGGAAAGATCTGCTTACAAAACCTTTAATATGTTGTGCTGATAATCTCCAGGTGAATCCACTGAAGTCTGAACAGTCTAATTCACATTCAAGTGACTTGACATTGGACATGAGTCCAACCCCAAAATAATCATGATTTGATGTTGAGACCTTTAACACAGTCTATATGACAATAAAAGAACTCAGTAATTTTGTTCCTAACCAGGTTGTGTTTTACTCAGTTTTGTAGTCTTTTTATTCAGCTATGATTATGGGTTAAACTGTGCAACCCTTGGGTCAGAAGTATTAATAGTATAAAAATATTATTCCCGATACAGTATCCTACAGTACAGGTAGTCGTCGACTTATGACCACAATTGGGCCCGACAAATAATTCGTAACACGATTTGGTTGTAAGTAGAGTAGGCTATATGTACAGTACTGTGAAATGATGCTGGAAGCTGCGGCTAGCGATTGTGGTCGTAAGTTGCAGAAGTTGTAAGTCAACGACTACCTGTAATGTTGATTTACTGCTTTTCATACTGTGTTGAAGTATTGGATAATTCATTAAAAAGAGCATCATAGACACTTTTTTTTAATAACATTTACAATTAATTTTTTTTGCTCTTTGCTCTAAAAGAAGAATTTTGCGATGCAGTGTTCTTATTGACTTAATGTTTCAATGAAGTATAAAAAATATGACATTATTAATATAACATGTGAATTGAGAATTAGTATTGCAAAAATGTATTTTAAATTGACCCATAAACTGAAATTATGCCCACTTACCTTTAGCACTGGGCCACTGTCAGATCATTCATCCTGTGACAACAACAAAAGGTATGAGTGCTATGTGGTAACTGTTGCTGTCTAATCTGAAATTAGAACTATTGGAAATGCTGAGTTACTGAGCAAACAACTCTTGCTTAGGAAAGGTTTCTTGTCCAAGTTCAAACCCTTGGGGAAAACAGAGTAAAACATTGACCTGCCCTATTGATACTCAGATTTACTCTTATTTATTTGTCTTCACATTCTTAAGTCTTTTTATCCACATAAGGGGACAAGTGTAAAATAATTTTGACAAAATATTTCTCCATCTTCTCATACAGCACTGTCCAGTTGTCCTTCACAGGCAAGCTGATGCTAATGGACAAACTAACCAAAGTTCACAAAACCTTAAAATCTACACACATTCACACACCCCTTGTTTATCTTAATGTTTTTTTATTTTATTTAAATATTATTATTCACACTGACAATGTTTGGATGGAAACCCAGAATGTGATGTTTCGACAGTATGACTGTGATGAAACAGGCTAAAAAAAACAGAAAGCTGCAACTTTTTGGTAAATGCTGTAGCATGTTACTTTTCACCTGAAATCTTACAGTAAATGGGTTACAGTGTGCCCAGTTTTTTCTGTGCTACATTCCAGAGGTTTCACTTTGAGCCAGGGCCAACTAGTTCCTCCATCTTTCAGAATTTTTATTCATTCACAACTTATCAGTACTTTTATATAATTACTTAAATGTGCAAATTATTTAAACGTTAATGTAAACACTACCAATAAAAAATAAAAAACATACAAGGTCATCTGGACCAGCTCTTATTATTCCTAGGCCATCCCCACCTGGCTGTGATTGCTGTTTTTTATTTACAAAGATTTTCCTTTCGCTTTTTGAAAGTCAGCTCCTTGTGCAAAGTCGCTACAATCGATCAGGATTCAAAGTGTCATTCATACGTGAAATTGTTTTTGAACTCTGACTAAACCGACTGCAAATAATGATCTGCAAATGGGTTAGAATAAGGCTGCTTTTGTTAATTTAGCAATATTACATTGTAATAAAAAATACATGATGAAAGCGTCATGAGCTCCGCTTTCTTCGCGTGTCTGTTTTAGTTTTTCACTTAGCAGCCCCAAAGGGATACATTTGTTTTGCCACCATCAAATCAGTGTGCAAAAAAAAGTTGGATTCTGTTCATCACTGTACAAAGTCTCTTCATACATTCAGAGGGTTGGGACCCACATTTAAACAGTGATATTAACTGGTTACACCCCAGCTGAGGGACAGTTATTTATATCCAATGTCTGTTAATCTGCCTGTCTTGATTGGGGAACTAGTGTTCTTACGGTTACGCCTCTCTGCCTATAGATAGCGCTGATTCTGCCCAGTGGAGACCTTAAGCCAATCTTCCTCTTATATGGAGAGGAGAAGGCTGTTATACTTTGCATCAAAAAGTATTAAGCCCCTGCAATGCTTTGCACACTTTGTGTTTTAAAATAAATAAATACAATTTTAATTCATTTATTTTCCCCTCACATTTGGTCACTGGCCCACCTACAGCCGGCTCTCTCCTGCAAAAATCATGCAACTACCATCTGAAGAAGAAAAACACTATCACTTGTCTTAGACGTAAACGCAACACCTGCAACTTTTAAATCTGCTGTTCACAAGACAGTGTAACACACACAGTGTGCCATCTGCCTTCTGTTGCATACATGAACTGGCAGGTACCCATGTTTAGCTAGTGTCATAGTGTTATGTAGGGAAGCGGGAGCATGCCTTCTTTTTTTTCCTCACAGAGAAAACTTTCTGAAAAATGTAGCTCGCTTGGTTTCCTCCCTTGGAGAACTGTAACTAATAGGATGTGAAATGCTGACAATTTAAAATCTATTCAATTTATTCTTTGGCCTTAAATCTACGCAGAATATCAAATTGAAGAAGAGTTTTTCATACATTTCAAATTGTTTATATAGCAGTTTGGAGGGTATTGTGGGGTTGTTTTTTGTGTTTAAGCTCTTCAGCACTGAGGGGATTTTTGTGTTTGGGGTATTTTAAATGGGGGGCACTGATTATGATTTAGCAGAGCATTTGAGGGCATTTATCAGTCAGGTGGATGTTTATTATACACTAACTGGGAATACAGGTGCTAAAACAGCTGTGTTACATACAGAGGTTCTACAGTCATGGGTCATCCTTGTCATTTTCACTTCATGATGCACAAAAACTGTTCAGTTAGTGGATGAATGTCTTGCTGAAATATGCAAGGCCTTCCCCTTAAAAATGTCTTCTGGATAGAAGCACATGCTGCTCTAAAATCTGTAAATACCTTTCAGCATTGATGGTGTCTTTCCAGACGTGCAAGCTGCCCATTTAAAAGGCACTAATGCACACTCATAACATCAGAGTTGCAGACTTTTGAATGGTTTCTTGAGGTGTTTCCAGTAATTTTCATTACAGAAGAAGCCTGTTCTTCAGTGCAGTGCTGCCAGAGGGCCTAAAGATCAAAAGCATCCATTATGGATTTTCAACATATATTTCCAGATTCTTGGACTGGATTTGATGATATTTGGTGTCTCTGCCCATCTTTAATTCTGAGAGACTCTGCCTCTTTTTTTGGAATTTGAGCTCTAATTTTATAAATAACAATTTATTATTTAAAGCATTGAATTCTTTTTGTTTAATTTTGTTATTATTTGGTCAGTAGCTGCTACACAGATGGATCAGAGCTGTTTTAAACATTAGCCCTTTAAAATTACACAATTAGCCATTTGAACGATAAAGTATAGTACTGTCAGGGTTCGGACAACGAACCGGATGCGGGAGTAGCTCTATCATGTTTACTGTAAACACACACACACACACACACACACACACACACACACACACATACATACACAAGTCTTGTAGAGATACAAACCGAATCGCGAATAGAATCCACGGGATGTAAGTAATCCATGGTACAAAAGCAAACCACGGGAGGAGAGCAATCCACGGAACAAAGGTGATCCTTGGAACCAGTGGTGAATGATGGCAGTCCTGAACAAGGTTGGTGTCCGTAGTCTGACACAAGTGAGATGGGAATAAGAGCTTATATGGGTAATCGGCAGAATGAGGCCGCATGACAGCTGCCAAGTTGGGCATGGCAGGTGGATTCCTGACCCCCCCCTCCAGGGGGCAGCACCTGACGCCCCAAAACCACCTATACCAGGCAAGAAAGGGCACTCAGAGGAAGGCCCCGCCAACCATCCAGGGTTGAAGGAGAAGGCCTGGAGCGCACCGCTAAGAAACCAGGGAAAGTCGGGAAGGACCCGAGGCGGAGCAATGTCCCCTGCGGAGATCTGAGGCGAAGCGAAGCCCTCTGTGAAGATCTGGAACAGAGCGACACCCACTATTGGATTTGAAATGGAGTGACGTCCCTTGTGGAGGCCTGGAGTGGAGTGACGTCCATCACCGAGGTCCAGAACGGAGCGACGCTTTTGTCGAAAACCGGAGGCTAAACAACATTCTCGGCAGAGATCAAAGGCCGAGCGACGCCTTTGGCGGAGTCCGGAGGCCGAGGCGGAGTCCGGAGGCACCGGAGACACCTGTCTCACGTTATTGCAAGAAGCGGCAGAACGAGGCAGCATGACAGCTGCTGAGTGGGGCGTGGCAGGTTGATTCCTGACAGGAACAAAGATTAAATGATGGAAAGGGCATTATGTAGTGGATCATTTATGTATATGAGAAATACGTACTTGCTTCCCCACACAAATTTTATTACACAAAATAAGTAAAATTTATAATACTTATTTGAAATATTTTGTGTTTTTCTTTTCCTTTTGGTCTGCGAATTTTGCTGAAATAGGTCAATAGTGGGTTATAGATATTCCCTTAGACAATGAATGTTTGCCTAAAAGCTCAAAATCGAGCTACTAAATTGTAATGGATGCCTGGATATTTTCACCTCTCAACTATAAATTACACTTTCAAGCTTCAAGTAAAGTGTGATAGCGTCTCAAAATAATTTTCTATAACTTTTTAGTGCGACTAGTATTTTATCATTCCAGCTTGTGTTTAAAAATTGTCTTTTTCCGACTACTACTTTTAAAACATTTTATAATCTATTTCATAGTGATGTTTTTTACGGGAGCACATCTGAAAGCAGGGCAGGTGGAGGCCCATGGAACAAATCAATGAGCTCTGAATTGCGTGTGCGCGCAAGCTAATCCGAAAGATACATGATTAAACAGTTTATCCTATTTTGATCCTTACTAAAGATGTTAGAAATGCTCAGATACAGAGACGGTGTATCCTTTTGTTTCCTTAAATGCATTCTGAGGAGAAAATAAACGTCCATAGACTAAAATATACACATTGTGGATGTGAGCTTAGTATCTAATCCTCTCAGTCATATCAGCATCAGTTGAAGACGTCATGATTCTGTACATGCGCAGTGACGAGAAACAGGAGAGCTGATTTAACCTGCTCACCATGAGAACATCACCCAGAAGATATCATGTGAGTAATAGTGTAGTAGCATGGGTCAGATCACAGTTTATACAGATTTGGCTTAATTTATCAAGAATCATTTTGTGGCTTGTGTTTGCACAGACCCTACAGTACAGTAGATCATTCGGATCCCAGCCCTGTGTGTGAGAGCGCAATTAAGAGAGAGACGCACGGGTCATTTATGTTTAGTTTTTTTTCATTATTTGAGCAGGTTGATTATAATCTCTACCAGATGAAAATCTCCGGTAATTTACACTTTTTGATCCTTTCTCAGCTCCCATTGGTGTTACATTTCTGTAACTGATTTTTAGGAAGCGGTGAAGTCTGATGCGCTCTGAGTCGCATCTCCTCGATACAGCGACTGCTCCCAAGCTACTAAACACGGTAAGTCAGACAACGTCCGAATATCCATTATATTTTATTATTTTATGTTTTTATTCCGTTCTATTTGGCTATATTAAAATAATGGTGATTTTGGGGTTGGGATAATGTGATGTCTGTTGTCTTATCATTTCTTAAGTGATTAAAATCTGTATATTTATTTGTTAC
Source organism: Silurus asotus (assembly GCA_024362625.1). Taxonomy (NCBI): domain Eukaryota; kingdom Metazoa; phylum Chordata; class Actinopteri; order Siluriformes; family Siluridae; genus Silurus; species Silurus asotus. The sequence goes on from MU533908.1 coordinate 5,435,255, forward strand.
ATTTATTTACAGCTTCCATTACTTTACAAATTGTTGTATAAATTCCGCCACTGGTTTGTTTTAAACCTTGCAGAAAATTATGTAGCTGTAAGTGTGATTGCATGTCGTTGAAAATGGACCCAATGTTATACTGGGTCTGACCAAGAAACCGTGTTCTGCTAGGAATTTTGTTTTAAAAATAAGTGTTTTGTAGAGAAAAAGAGAAATCAGACAATTATTACTAAGTAAATGATGGTAAAGGTTTTCTCCCTTCACTGGACATAGCCTGGAGCAGGCCTTACATTTAATTCAATTCATTTGCTTCAGTTAGATTCAAACCAGATCAGTTTAATTCAGTTTTATTTGTATAGCACATCTAACAAGGGGTAGGGGTATCTAACTGGTTAATATGTTGAACTTTTGAGTTAAAATCCCACCACCATTATGCCGCCACTGCGGGGCCTTTGAGCATGGCCCTTAAGCCTCAACTGCTCAATTTTTTGCCAAAAGCCAAAAAGCAGCTTTACACATATAAAAAGGTTATAAAATACGAATGTTTAAGTTAATTCCCTTGTATGTTTATCCCTAATGAGCGAGCCAGTGTCGACTGTGCCGAGAAAAAAGTACCTCCGATGGTATGAGGAACCTTGAAAGGAACCAGACTCATATGATTGATACTATTGCAGGTCCAATTATACAGCATTGTTGAGGTGTGTTGTTCAGTGATAAGTGAAAAATGTTTCAGCATTTTATTAAGAACATGCACTCACTTTTATGAACAAAAACAATAATAATAAATAATACATTTTAATTGGCAGATGAAATGATCATTTATTCTGTGCTCTGAATGAATTTTATTCAGCATCACTACATGCACAATATGAGTTCGCTGTGCATGTGCTTGTTCATTTGCTTGTAACAATGTAAAAACAAATGTGTTCAGGAAAGTTGTAAAAATCCTACATAATCTTTTGGGATTGCTTTTTACATTTACACACAACTGTATTTAAATATTGATGAATGACCTTGTACAGCCTACTGGATATTAACTAATTAGTTAGCACCTATTTTATAACATGAAAAGAAAAGGTATCCTAAAATACAGTTGAAAATGTGTCATTTTTAGCTGGGCAAGGAGTGTAGGCATGTGACCTTGAAAGTGTATTTAGAATTTGGTTGTCCCATGTTTTTCCATTGTGGGATTAAAATCCTACCTAAACTAATGGCAGACCCGAGAGAGAGAGAGAGAGAGAGAGAGAGAGAGAGAGAGAGAGAGAGGAGTTGAGGATTAGAGAGAACGGTTCATATCCCCTTATAGCACAGCTTTGTAGGGCAACTCTGTAAGAGCTGTGCTGTGGTCAGTGCTATAGTGCAAAAATCTATCATGGAATATAAGAATGATGTTTTGGGTATTCAATATAACAGGCAAGTTATTATCAAGTTATTATCAAGTTCAAGTTGTTACAGTTTGTTAGTGCAACATATGATAAAAATTTTAGATGTAATTCATGCAAAAAGAAACTCAAGTATTTTGAGTGTACTAAAATGTACTGATGAATTCAATGTTTCAACATGAACTATGTATTAATATGAGTAGAAAATGGTTAAAAGCATGAGTATGATTCTTACACTAGCTGAGGTTATATAATAATTACATAAATAGAAATGTAGACTACAGATGGAGGGGGTGGGATAGTTGATGGTCACTGAGCAGAGAGCTTTGTTGTGGTCTGATCAGATTAGATTTGAGGGATTACAGGTTTAAAAGGAGGGGGGTTTGTATGTCATAGAATAAACTAAGTGTATGTATTTATCTGTGGAAGCACTGTTTGTCGCCTAGTGATTTCTGTTCTTTGTAGTGCTATTTCACATATTTATCATAGTCATTATTGAAATTAATTTCAATTTAATTCTTTTTTATTATATTATATTATATTATATATCCTTCCTCTTGTGTTAGGGTCGGCACCGACCCATTTGTAAGTTTAAATGCACAGAAGTACCACATAAATTTGTTTATTGCATCAAGGTTTTTTTACTTTGTCAGGAACCTCTATTTAAACAAAATAAAACAAAAAAAATCTTTTTAACTAAATTATAAATTTCTCTGAATAAAATTATGACCTTTGTGGTGTTAGGGTCGGTTTCGACCCAGTTATAATATAACATTTTAAAACAATAATCAGTGCTAAATCTAAAATCATAAACACACTGTCAGCTCACTAACACAGTCAGCCAACAGCTCACTGAGAGTCAGCTCCTCTCTTAACCCTGTAAGCTTTACTTAGGGGCTTCTTTTTTGTTGCCTGTTTGTCGCCTTCCCTGAACAAGCAAAACAAACAAACAAAAATGGACATGTAAGACATGCATAAGACCAATTCAGTTTAGAGTTGTTGACTTGCAGAGTGCATATATCCAGTTTGCAGCATCCAAAAAATTCGAAGATTAAGATCATCTCTTCGCTGAAAATGAGACAGAGGACACAGAGCAGCATCGCGATACAGATGATGGTACTTATGTCCACAATTCACAAAGATGCAGATGTGTCATCAGAAAGTGAGACAAAGCCCATACTTATCCTGGACTATAATAAAAACAAAGGAGGAGTGGACAACCTGGATAAGGTGACTGTCACCTACACTTGCCAGGGAATGACCAGGAGATGGCCAGTGGTTGTGTTTTGTAACATCCTCGATGTGTGCATACAATGCATTTGTGTTGTGGCACCACATCCAGCTAGGGTGGACCTCAACCAAAAAAAACAAGCGATGAATGATTCTTGAGGAGCTAGGAAGTTTCTTAGTCAAGACACCCATTGAGCGAAGCTGAGACCCAGCCATGGTTAGACAGCTGCAGAGTTCACCTAGCACTCTATCCAAGCCATCAGCAACTCAAGAAGCATCAGCACCAGCATGCTCCTCAGCCAGCCCTGCCTCAACATCAACCAGCACAGCAACAACCACAACCCCACTGAAGCCACCTGATTCTAAAAGAAACAGGTGTCAGGTCGGCCCGAGCAATAAGGACAGAAAGACAAACATATTGTGCTTCTACTGAAAAAAATATCTCTGCAACACATGCATCTAAACACATAGATACACATGTATGTTTTTTTGCAAACAAAGACTATTTTTGGATTTGCAGTCAAACAAACAACAACCAATCAAGCAAATCAAGTACTAGGATTTGCTTGATTGGTTGTTGTTTGTTTGACTGCAAATCTATATATAGTCTTTGTTTGCAAAAAAACATACATGTGTATCTATGTTTGAACTCACTCAGTTCCTCTTATTTTCTTGTCTTTACAGGCTCACGTGGAGGCTCTGGAGGCAGAGAAAATGAATCTTGGGGGGGAGATAGGTGATCTGTTGGTAGAGAGCCGCAGTCTGCTCCAGATGAAGATGTCTCTGAGCCTCGAGGTGGCCACTTACAGGTATTCTTAAAATTAAACTTCTCTACCTTCTCTTCTATAGTTTTTCTACAGACTTTAGCACATAATGAACATCACAGCACCTCTATGAAGTATAAGATGTAACTGCAATAACTGATATGAACAAGTTATATTAATATATATTAATTATATTATATTATATATATTATATATATATATTATAGTTTTATTTGTATAGCTCTTTTAACTACACATTGTTCCAAAGTGTCTTTTCAGAGATAAAGAGGTTATAAAGTTTTATTTTGCTCCTTATAATTTATCCCTAATAATCGAGCCAGTGGTGACTGTGGCAAGAAAAAACTCCCTAAGATAGTATGAGGAAGAAACCTTGAGAGGAACCAGACTTAAATGTTTGCTTATATATATTTGTATTGCGCTTTCAACAATGAACATTATCTCAAAGCAGCTTTACACAGATAATGTGGTGATAAAAATGAATAAGATTTTCTTTATAAGTGTCATTTTGTCCCTGATGAACAAGCCACTAGTGGCTGTGGCAAGGAAAAACGTACCGAGATGGCATAAGGAAGAAGATTTGTGGATGATGTTATTTGGGGTAAGATAAGCCTGGAGAGGTGGAGGTACATGCTGGAGCAAATTCTTCTACTGAGAAGGGCTGGTTATATGGTTAGGTATTATCCAAGAATAAAAAGTTGTTTCTTTTCCCACTGGAATCAAAGCTGGTTAGATTGTCTGTTGTTTGTTTTTGGATAAAAGCTACTGTAATTTGCTTTTTATGATCTTCAATAGCTTTTTTCATCAGTCCCTAGATTACATCTTTACACTGATTTTTCTGAAGTCTTTAGGATAACTTCATCTGTGGCTGATTTTACTGTTTTTGGTGAACCATTTAATTTGGCCCCAAGATTTAATGGGGTTCTATCGTAAACTTCTTGTGGTAAAGGGTCTGAAAAGAAGGCCAGCTAGAAATCCTTTATGTGTCATTTGTTTCATGTCAGCTTATGCAAAGGCTATAATTAAGGGGAAGTTATCACTCCCATACAGATTGCCCAATGCTTTTTATAATTAGTCAACCAAAAATAAAACATCACATCTGTCTTATTCAGTCTATTATATTGGCTCCCAATTAAATCTCTCATTGACTGCAAAATACTACTACTGACCTAAGCACCAAATGGTCATGTGCCACAATATCTACATGAACTTTTGCTCCATTATAATCCGAGTCTACTTCGATTAAAAGATGCAGGCTATTTGTTGGTACCTCGAATAATGAAGAGTATAGCAGTGGATGCTGTCGTACCCCCACTCACGCATTCACTCATGTTTGTTGAAGGTAGTTTGGCGGGTCGTCTCTTATCCCAGAAATCTCTTATGTCTGTGTTACCTTCTGGCCCTACCTTTTAACTATGCTGTTATAGCTTGTCCCTTGCACTCTGATCACACTGTACAATGGCTTTAACATACACTCACCGGCCACTTTATTAGGTACACCTTACTAGTACCGGGCTGGACCTCCTTTTGCCCTCAGAACTGCCTTAATTCTTTGTGGCATAGATTCAGCAAGTTACTGAAAGCATTCTTCAGAGATTTTGGTCCATATTGACATGATAGCAGCAGTTGCTGCAAATTTTCGGCTGCACATCCATGATGCGAATCTCCCGTTCCACCATATCCCAAAGGTGCTCTATTGGATTGAGATCTGGTGACTGTGGAGGCCATTTAAGTACAGTGAACTCATTGTCATGTTCAAGAAACTAGTCTGAGATGATTTGCTCTTTATGATGGTGCAATATCCTGCTGGAAGTAGCCATCAGAAGATGGGTACACTGTGGTCATAAAGGGATGGACATGGTCAGCAATAATACTCAACAGTACTTAATTGGTACAAATAAGCCCAAAGTGTGCCAAGAAAATATCCCCCACACCATTAATCCACCACCACCAGCCTGAACCGTTGATACAAGGCAGGATGGATCCATGCTTTCATGTTGTTTATGCCAAATTCTGACCCTGCCATCCGAATATTGCACCAGGCAACGTTTTTCCAATCTTTTATTGTCCAATTTTGGTGAGCCTGTGCGAATTGTAGCCTCAGTTTCCTGTTCTTAGCTGTCAGGAGTGGCACCCGATGTGGTCTTCTGCTGCTGTAGCCCATCCGCCTCAAGGTTCGACATGTGTGTTGTGCATTCAGAGATGCTCTTCTGCATACCTCGGTTGTAACGAGTGGTTATTTGCATTTCTATTGCCTTTCTATCAGCTAGAATCAGTCTGCCCAATTTCCTCTGACGTTTGGCATCAACAAGGCATTTGATAGTAGATCAGCAGTTTCTGAAATACTCACACCAGCCCATCTGGCACCAACAACCATGCCATGTTTAAAGTCACTTAAATCACTTTTCTTCCCTATTGTAATGCTTGGTTTGAACTGCAGCAGATCGTCTTGACCATGTCTACATGCCTAAATGCATTGAGTTGCTGCCATGTGATTAGCTGATTAGAAATTTGCATTAACGAGCAGTTGGACAGGTGTACCTAATAAAGTGGCTGGTGAGTGTATGTCATCAGTGATATTTGAGAGGGGTTATATATTCTGATAAAAGTAAGCAATCTTGCTGCTGCAATTTGGACTAATTAGAGCTTGCCTAAAGAAAGTAAGGCATTACATAGTCCAACCTAGAGGCAAGAAAAGCATGAAATCGTTTTTCTGCGTTGTGTAACATCATCGTTTATTATCTTAGCATTATTTCTGAGATGAAAGAAGGCTATCCTAAGAATATTATCATGACCTTTGAGTGGAAGACTAAAGCCAATCAATAATCACACCAAGAAAAGAAAGGCCATTCCCAGATACTATGTAATCAGAAAGCTTACTTCTAGCTGTGGTTCTATTGTCAGAATTAAGTAGAAGGAATTGAATAATCTTCCACTGTCTAATATCTTTTTTTACACTTCTCAAAATTATTCAGCCGGAGTCTCTCATCTGGCTTTGCTAAAATATACAATCCAGGGGGGGCATATAAAAAAAAAAGTTGGGGTCTGAAACAGATCCTTGTGGAATAAAAAACTTTGAATTATTAAGTGTAAATAAGTCACCATTTACATCTACAAACTGATAACAATCAGTCATTTACATTACTAAAACTTTGACATTTGAATCCTGATGCATCACTGCTCTTTCCCTCAATGGCATCTAAAAACAAAAATGTGTCTTAAAACAAAATGTTAATGACTCACCAGTTAAATACTATTAGTAATTTTTTACTTTAGGTCATTCTGCAAATTCTATCCACCAGTGAGCAGGCAAAAAATAGATGCTAAAAAGGCTCATGAAATAAAAACCAGCAAGTGCCTTTTACCACCCTCAGTGTTGAGTGATTCATATACTTCTTCCTCATTTATTGTGTAGACATGCAGCAAGTGTTGGGTAACCTGAGGGATTTGTCAACCTCCACTAAGGCCAGTGATCTCGACCTCCTCTTCCTCAAAGGCATCGTGGAAAGCCCTGTCTTCTGCTCTTTTGCCAAGGTACAACAGAATCTCACACAAACTTAATTTCTTCTTGAAAATACCCATTTGTTAATGTTAAGGTTAATAGCTAATAGTCTAATAGCCATAGTTGTATCACAGTTGTGTATTTGCTGTATTTGTGTGTATACAGGTTCATGAGCATTTAGAGGATTTGAAGTTGGAGGCAGTGCAGGATAATAATGTTGAACTCGCGAGTGAGATTCTAGGGATAATTCGTGGTCTGACCATCGCAGACAACAGTGCTGCAGAGTTATCAAGAATACTTCGGCAGCCTCACTTCCAGGTTCACAGCTTTAGTATGAACGCTGTATTTTACTGTCTCTTCTCTTTTCCACTTTTCTCATCTCTTCATCATCTCCTTTATTTCCATGTCATAGTCTCTCCTGGAGGCCCATGATATGGTTGCATCAAAATGCTATCAGGCTCTTCCTCCCATCAATCCAGCCATTGCGACAGCAGCCAACAATGCACTCATGCAACCCAATGCTGTTAGAATGATCGGCATTCACAAAAGAGCAGGAGAATCTTTGGTTAGTGTGTGCATGGTGTAGTATAATAGCATAAAAAATGACAATCATCTTTGACAGCTCTGTTTTGGAGAAATGCTTGCATTTAGATCCATTACCCAAAGAGCATATCTTTATGATAGGGCGTCACATTCCGGGTGGAGAAGGAAGCCCTTGTGATCACTCGAATTCTCTACGGTGGATTGATTGACAGGCAGGGGCTACTCCATGTTGGTGATATCATAAAGGAAGTGAATGGGCAGCAGGTGGGCAACAACCCAACTGAGCTACAGGAGATACTGAAGGACTGCAGTGGAGGAATCACTTTTAAAATCCTTCCTAGCTACATAGATTCTGCAATACCACCATGGGTAAAGTTAATGCATGTTCACAGCCATACAACTGCACACCGCTAGTGTGCTACTCAGTAGCTGGGGCTATTCGGGTTCTTTGTGTTCGTTTTCAAAAGTTTGTAGATACCTAAACATAAAATTTGTATGTGCTTCCCATCACATTTAGTTCCCATTTGCTGTTATAATCAACACTATTCTGGGAAGATATTCAACTGAATTTTTTTATTTGTTTTTGGAGATTAGTGTTAATCAGCCACAAGGGTGTTAGTAAAGTCAGGTACTGATGTAGGTGAGGAGGCCTGGGTGTGCGGTCAGCGTTCACATTCATTCCAAAGGTGTTCAATAGTGCTGAGGTCAGAGCTCTATAGCAGACTACTCAGGATCTTCCACTCCAATCCAAGTAACCTATATCTTCATGAAGCTGACTTTGTTTACAGGGGTATTTTAAAGCTGGAACAGGATTGGTTCTTCTAGTGATGGGAAAATTTTAAAGTGATGGAAAAAACAACATCCTATACAAGTGTGTACTTCCAACTTTTTAGAAACCCCATATGGCTGGAAAGGACAGATGTCTCAAAATATTTGTACATATAGTGTATATTTTGTTCCAGAACTGTGTGGGTCTGTGAAGTTAATATAAAAGTCTCCCCAAACAGAAATACTTCAGTAAAGTGCAGAAAAGTAAAGATCTACTAGTACAGTATTGAATAACATTTACTTGATTACTGTCTACCACTGATCTTAGCAATATGTGTGAGATAAAATAAAGCTATCTTAGAATAAGGATAATTTGAAGACTTGTAATTTTTCATCTACTGTACATAATAGCATCAAAAAATTCCAAAAAGGAGAAACCTCTGCACAAAGAAAATCAGTATTGGATGCCTTTGATCTTTGGCCTCTCATGTGGCACTCCATTAAAAACAGTTAGGATTCTGCAATAGAAATCACTGCATGGGTTTAGAAACAACTCCAGAAATCATTGTTTGTAAACACAGTTTGCTGTGCCATCCACAAATGTTGGTTAAAACTCAAATCATGCAAAGATAAAGCCATATGTCAATGTGTTCCACCCTGTTTTCGTCCCTTAGACAAATCTCATTTAAATTTGCCTGAGGCAAAGTGGAAAACTCATTACATCTCTGAGTGTGTGAGGGTGCGTTGTTGCATATGGAATAGGCAGTTTGTACATTTGAAAAATCACCATCAATGCAGACTGCTATATGCTGGCTTTAGAGCAACATATGCTTACATCCAAACCACGCCTTTTTCAAAGAAGGCCCTGCGTATTTTAGCTAAACAACGCTAAACCACATATTGCATATATGCAGTATGATTGCTGAACTGGATTGGATTGGGTCTGTTGTCCAACAAGACAAAATTCAACATACCTATGTCAGATGGTGGGGAACAAAGTGATATGGGGATGCAGGTGTTGAAAGCACGTTGCTTGCACTTCTGAAAACAGACCAATACTTGGACATCTTGCAGAAGAATAGTCACCATGTAGAGTGAAGAGGATCAGTATGATATGGAATGCGTATTCTCTTTCACCATAATGACCCCACATACACAGTGTATGCACAAAGTTTTCACTACATTCCCAGACAGTGCAGTCAATGTGTGCTTATTTCCTGTGAGCTTTTGTTTTTGTATGTACTTATTGTTCATTGTGCATGGCAGTTTACATTTTTTTGCCAAATAATTCACATTAACTACAGTAAGTATACTGTTTTTATTTTCCCAAAATACTCCTTATATTTTCATGGTTTAAGTAAACATGTAAGGTCATTGAAAGCAAATATTATCCAGACATCAGTTTAGTCCACTTTTGTACATGATATTTAGTAGAGTAGTTCTGAATGTATTTATTAATATTTATTATTTGGGCACTAATGCCTGATAGGTACTTGTATATACAAGCTTTTGTAAGTTCTTTTATCTGCCTTCTAGGTTTATGTAAAGCCCCATTTTGACTACAATCCAGCCAATGACATCCTGATTCCATGCAGAGAGGCTGGTCTAACCTTCAAAAAGGGTGACGTTCTTCAGATAGTCAACAGGGAGGACCTAAACTGGTGGCAGGTAAGAATTCACTGCTTTAGAGAGAGCCTGTTGTAGATTAATAATTTGGATTAGTGTGTTTGGGATTTTTATGTCTGGCTGGTTCTCCGGATAGTTGTGTTGTTTTTCACAGGCATGTAATAAAGTGGAAGGAACTACAGGGTTGATTCCCAGTCAGTTTCTGGAGGAGAAAAGAAAAGCTTTTGTTCCAAAAAACTTGGATAGAACAGGTACATTCATAATAAAACAAATGGATACATGAATGACATTATACAAAGTGTGTGTGTGTGTGTGTGTGTGTGTGTGTGTGTGTGTGTGTTTGTGTGTGTGTGTGTGTGTCTGTGTGTATATGTGTGTGGCAGCCATGACATTAAAACAACTCACAGGTGAAGTGATTGGCTCTGATGCTTTACAATGCAGCACATTTAAACATTGGCCAAAACAGCCAAAATATTTAAACCTCCTACCTAATATTGTCTATGCCTGGACTCCATTATCACTCTGAATGTGTGCTTTGGTACCTGTGAGCAAATGTTTTGTAAGTTGTGAGATGAGGCTGCTATGGATTGAACTTGTTTGTTCATCAAAGGGGGCAGTGATCTTCATGTCCTATTTCTGAAGATTTTTTTTACTGTGGAGTAAACTGTTATCCTGGTGAGGAAGGACAATGACATAAGGTATACCACCACAGGGAATAAATGATGATAGGTGACATCATTATTATCATTATGGCAAAGTAACATCCATGTGAATGCCAGGACCCAAGGTTTCCCAGCAGAGCATTAACCAGATTATGACAGTGCCTTTACCAAGCCTATGTGTAATGCTCAATCGCCATTTCTTTTGAAAAGAATCATGATTCATCAGATCTAATTTACCTAATTGTAGGAGATTTTGGTGGTGGTCAAGGGGGTCAGCAAAGGCACTTTTTCTGGTCTGCAGCTATGCAGCTCCATTTTCAGCACCTGTTAAGCAGTGTGTGTGTGTGTGTGTATTCACACTTTTCTGTTATAGCCAGCAACTTTTTACTACAGTAGCTCTTCTATGGAACTGGACCTTCACTCCCAAAAATATCAATAACCCTTCATCATTCTTTCTCTGACTATTTTTTAAATGTTTTTGTTATGTAAATAATGAATCCCAGATCGGTTTCAGACCTGTTTCATTTAAGAAATACGATCTTTAAAATTCATGTTAAAAAGTAATCACTTGTCATTACTGAAGTGAATCTGATTAACCCCAAGACCAGCAGGGGGTTTTTTTGTAAAATGATTTTGATGCCCTATTGCTTTTCTCTCAGACTGTTCTTATTGTGGAAAGCTATTGACCAGGAGACATGATGCATATAAAGGAATTTCCTGGTCATTTCTGGGTTTTGGTGCTAGATCACTTTTCAGCATGAGCTAAAACACCTTACTAAGTTAACTAAGAAATGGCTTTCAAAAAAGATCATTGTTCTGGAATGTCAAAGTTCACATATCAAACCCCTATCAAAATCTTCTGAAAGAAGGCTGTGCACAGGAGTTCCGATCACAATCTGCAGCAAATCATATGCTAAATTGGTAGACTCTAACCCCCCTAAAAAACCGAGTGCTATGTTCTAAGGAAAAGGATACTTTAACATGTAAGTGGTTAAGGGGTGTTTTCCAGCTGTGATTGCATTAAATCACTTTTTGAAATTGTATCCCTTCATTCCACATCCAACTAAGTGGTATTATTTGAAAGTAGGAGCTTTTAGGAACAGCAGCAACCACAAAGCAGAAGACCATATAAAGTCCATGTAAAGTCACAATTCTCATGATTCTCTTTTTAGCAGTCTGAATGGTGGGGCTGGTGGAGGTGGGATAATGGTATGAGGCTGGTTTTTCAGGGTTTGGGCTAGGCTCCTTACTTTCAGTGCTTTAGCATACCAAAACATTTTGGACAAGGCTTTGTACCAGTATGACTGTGCTCCAGTTTACAAAAAAAGGCCTTTAAAAACATGGTTGGATGAATTTAGTGTGCAAGAACCTGACTGGCCCTTAACTAAATCATCCTAATCTAACACCTCTGAGATGATCTGGAATAGAGATTGTGAGCCAGACTTTCTTGCCCAACATCAGCACCTGACCTTAAAAGTTGTACTTAATGAATGGGCAAATGTTCCTACAGACACATTTCAAAATGTGGTTGAAATCCTTCCCAGAAGAGTGAATGCTTTTATATATGCAAAGGAGGGACCAACTCCATAATAGTGATTTTGTATATAGAATGCAATTTCATTACAGTCCAAATTGGTGTAATAAACAGGTGTCCCAATCTTTTTGTCTATATAGTGCCCATGTCTCTATATACATATATACAGTACAAAAGAATATACACACATACATAGACAATAAATATGAACTCATTTATGCTATTTTTTTTAAATAAATACCAATATTGTATATATAAATAGACAACAATTAATCCCACTGGCTCTATCGTGTTCAAACCAAACTTGTAAAGCGCTCCAGAACTCTGTTACCAATATTAAGTTGTGGAAGTGTAACCATACAAGTTATTTCCTATTTAGTAACATTGAAATTGGGGCTATTAACAAATATTATACAGAGTGCAGCTAATCAACCTTATTGTTTTACTGTTAGGGATCTTATGTGGAACACTAAACAGTAAAATGAAGAAAAAAAAGATGTACATTACTTCACGGAATGCAGGCAAGTCACTCAATGCTGTATTCTTCAGTGAATGTTGACACTTTCCTTATTGATGTGGATCTAATAGAACATGTGGTATTTATTTGCAATGAAACACAGAATTTGACCATCATGAGCTGCAGGTCTATGAGGAGGTAGCATGCGTGCCACCATTCCAGAGGAGAACAGTGGTACTAATTGGGGCAAAGGGAGTGGGCCGCCGCAGCCTGAAAAAAAGTTTGTTGGTATGTCATCCTGACCGCTATGGAACCACAGTACCATGTGAGTAGTTATTAAAATTGCTTCATAGAAAAGAAGTGGATAATCTGTTGAAGGTTTGAATGAACTGTATTTGAACATTTGAATCTATTTGGTTTTGCAGAATCTTTGTGTAAACGAATGCATAGTCAGGACATGATTTTAAACAGTACAAATATACCACCTTTTTAAATAATCCTATTTTAAAATGTACCAGCACAGATTTATACCAGTTTATTTGTGTACATGTGGATATTTGTGACATTCCTTTTTTATGAATAGTACTCAATAAAGCAAGAGTACAATAAAAAAAAAAAAACATAGAATGATTACCTAAAACATTTTTACTGAATTGCTTTCTTTTGATAACTGAATAATAACCGAATAACAGTTCACTGTTATACTTCTTGTTGTAGTAATAGTTAGTAAATTTCTCTTCTTTTATGCTACTACATTTTTATATATAATAGACTAGTATGGTTAAAGTGTATACACATAGTGTTTGTTCTATCAAAGGAAATCACAGCATATGTAGAAGTTTAACCACTCCAGAAAATGCCAGCTTGTTTCATGCAATGATGTTTTCTTTTCTGTAACTCAGTCACATCTCGAAGACCTCGAGAAGACGAGCACAATGGTCAGACTTACCAATTTGTGACAAGGAAAGACATGGAGCTTGGTATTAATTTAGGATATTTCTTGGAGCATGGCGAGTATGATGGCAACCTGTATGGCACCAAAATAAGTTCTATTCATGAGGTGGTGGACACGGGACGCACCTGCATCCTGGACGTCAACCCTCAGGTCCATAAACTAAAGCCAATCATTCAATTTCCATTTATAAAAAAATCTCTAAAAGCATCCCAGTTTGTACTTTTATTAAGACACATTTTACAATTAACTCTAAATTGTGTAATTAAACCTGGTCTTAGAAATATTCTTTTGAACCCCTTTGAAATCTGAGAAATCTTTTGAAAAATTTGGCATATTTATTTTTTTACATACAAAGCTGAAATTTGCAACATCCCATTTCCTGTCATCGAAACCTGCACACTGAAATTTTTGTAGCCTAAAAATTATTTGCTAAACAAATTTGCTAAACTATATAATATGGTCACACCCCCATTAATACACACTCATTCCTTACCTGCTTTAACCTTTTCTACACACCCATATGATCATCTTACTTTCCTCGTGAGGGTGCACTAATAACATAATTAATAATGTATATCATTTATTCGGTGCTTACATTTAAATTGAACCCAAACATTAGTAGCCAAAAAGAAACATTGTTTAAACAAAACAAAATAAATAAATAAATAAATAAGTAAAATTCTATTTTACTTGAGCTGTGAGTACATGACCTGGAATACTTTCTTATGTGTGTGCACAACCATAGTACATTTGCCATACCTGAAGGTAAATCTGTGGGCACAGACTTAATAATTCTCCTGTTGAAGCTGGTAAGGGTTGCTGATTACATACATGTTTTATTCATCTTCCTCAAGAAGTAGAGGCATTGATGTGACTTTTAAGCTAAACGCTATTACTTTGTTTACCTGACATTTAATACAAGGTTGTTGCACCACATCCCTGTATGCCACCACATTATTGTTTGTGAGGAGTCATTGTATGCTGACTGTGTCATTCACCATAATTGTGGGACTCTATTGTGGGTTGCTGTAATGTTTGGTTTCTTGGATAATTGGAGCTTCCAGCATTTAGGGTGAGAGTGCAAGTATTTATTTTTGCAAATCAGAAAGTCCAGGACCCAGTGTCAGATACAAATAAATACTTGCACTCTCACCCTTTCTCTATCTGTCTCTCTCTTCAGACCTGTTAGATCCATCCTGATGCCCTTCTGGTTACAGTCCAGTCTTATCAGCTGAAAATCCCTCACTACACCAGAGAATGACTTATTGGACAAACACAAGATTACTGCATATACTGTAGTGCCACATAGAAACCACCATTAAAATGAACATTGATATCTTTCCTTGCATGCTAAGAACACTTAACCTACATACTTAAGCCTCAATCACTGAAGTTTTAATAAATTAGTAACAGAGTGATTGAGTCTTAAGTTGCTCAACTTCCTGTTTACACAATTGCACTTTTTAAATTCAACATTTATAGAAACAAAATTTCTAAATCACACATTCAATATATTTCAGTAAAGCATGAATTATGAGCTAATATTTTTCCATGACTTTATGCTTTAAAGTCACCAAGTGGAATAATGTTCCTACTGCCCAGCCCACCCACACCACCCCCATCTAAATTACAATAATCGGCGAACAATGGTCCTGGTGTGCATGTTTACAAGAAGGTATTCCAATGCTAAAATACAGTATCAATGCAATGTTTTTTATTTTCTATTTACATTTGACCAGCCAAATATCTGCATCTGTCATATATTCCTAACAGGTATCAGTAGAATTCTTTGATCCAACACACACCTAGTTTTAATAATTTGTTGATTAATATATTTTTCTTGCATTGTTTGTGGTAAAGAACACTAAAGTGACAGTTTTTGTATAGTGGCTAAATACATTTATTCCAAAAAATTTTAAATACTTTGGGCAAAATAAATAAGGCAAATAAAAAAGGGTGTATGTTCAGACAAATAGCAAGCAAACAAATGTATAGCAATTTTACTGTATTTCTGTTCTGTTAAAAATGAATATTTTCCAATAATTTTGACATTTCTTTCCTCTGGCTCAGGCTCTGAAGGTGCTGAGAACAGCAGAGTTTATGCCCTATGTAGTGTTCATAGCGACTCCTGAGCTCGAGACCCTAAAAGTTATACACAAAGCAGTTGTTGATGCAGAAATCCTCACCAAGCAGCTAACAGTATGTACAATCCAAACCTAATCAAGGTCGCACTTTCACTTTTAATGTCAGCTTATATTTTATGATTACTCCAGCATATTGTTACAATATATAATACAATAATCAGAAGCAAGCTTCAATACTAGGGATGCATACATTCTGGTATTATAGTTGACTGAGAACCAGTGGTATTTTATTATTATTATTATTATTATATTTATTTATATTTTAGTTTAGCTAAATTCTACCAGTGCTTAGCTCTCAGACTACAGTAATTCCATTTGCATACCAAAAAGGTCTTTATTTGTGTAAAAAAAAAAAAAAAAAATTTTTTAAAAAAAAAAAAATATATATATATACTGTATACTGTATACTGTATATAAATTAAAAATATTCATCCTTACTCAGAACTTACAGAATACATAATGATCACCAGGGCCTCAGACTAACTACATTTCAATGAGCTTTTTAAATGACAAACAATTATTGAGTATTTCAGGACTGCAGATCTCTTTAGAGAAGTGAAAGTGCGAGTCTGGAAAAATTCTCTAGTAACACAAAATACTAACAACCATAAGACATAATGGCAAATCATGAATTCAAGAAAAAGGAGCAGTGCTGACTGAATGGGAGAGGGTGTCAATCTCTTTCCTATTCATCACAGTGAAATTAAGCACTCATGGGCTAGTAATCTTTAGCAGATGGCCACTTTCCTCAGTGTGCCACCTTCTGACAGCATTCACCAAAACATTAACAAGTTGTTTTTGTGAGAATAAATCAATAAATGCATAAACAAACGTTTAAAATGGAAAGAGCTGGAGCTTTGGAAGAAGTCTGTGTTCCCATTTGTGTCTGATCCAAGATTCTAGCTGCTCAACAATCCTGTGACTTCTTTGAGGCATTTTTCAATCTATGAAGCACCAAATGTTTTCAGCTGTTACAATTTTTTTGTATTACTCTTCCCAGGTTTGACCACCTTAAAAAATAAAAAAAAGTGTTGCTACAGTTTTTTGAGGTTTGCAGGAGTTTATTCACAGCTTTTTTTTTTAAGGTCCTGACACAGCATTCTTTAACTAGGATATTGCACTTAGATTGTTGATTGTTGATGAATTAACATGTGGAATTATATACATAGAAAAGAAGTGAACTGAAAATATGTCATATTGTAGGTATTCAAAGTAGGCATCAAGAGAATGCCGAGAGTGTGCAAAGCAGTAATCAAAGCAAAAGGTTGCTACTTCGAAGAACCTACAATATGACATATTTTCAGTTCACTTTTTTGTTATGTATATAATTCCATATATAATTCCACGTGCGTTAATTCATCGTTTTGATGCCCTCAGTGTGAATCTACAATTTTCATAGTCATGAAAATAAAGAAAACTTTTGAAATAGGAAGGTGTGTCCAAACTTTTGGTCTGTACTGTATGTATGTATGTATTAGTAATTCATGATTTCCTGTTTCCCTGGGGTATAAATATGACGTGACACAGAGGCCTAATTCTCTTACCCATTTGTCAACATGGCAAAGACAAGAGAACACACCATTCAAGTAAGGCAGATGTGTGTCGACCTTCATAAGTCAGGCAATGGCTACAAGAAAATAGCCACTCGCCTTAACTTGCCGGTATCTACAGTCAGAGGAATCATTAAGAAGTTTAAAACAACTGGAACAGTGACAAACAAGGCTGGAAGAGGTCCCAAGTTTATCTTGCCACAACGCACAGTGAGGAGGATGGTAAGAGAAGTAAAAAAATTTCCCAAGCTCACCGTCACAGAATTGCATCAAAGAGTGGCATCTTGGGGTCACAGAGTCTCCAAAACAACCATCAGACGCTCTCTACATGCCAACAAGCTGTTTGGGAGGCATGCAAGGAAAAAGCCTTTTCTCACTAACACTCACAAACGTAAACGTCTGGAGTTTGCTAAGCGGTACTGGGACTTCAACTGGGATCGTGTGCTTTGGTCAGATGAGACTAAGATTGAGCTTTTTGGCAACAAACACTCTAAGTGGGTCTGGCGTAAAACAAAAGATGAGTATGCCGAAAAGCACCTCATGCCCACCGTGAAGTATGGTGGAGGATCTGTGATGCTGTGGGCCTGTTTCTCTTCCAAAGGCCCTGGGAACCTTGTTAGGGTGCATGGCATTATGAACGCTTTGAAGTACCAGGATATTTTAAATAAAAACCTGATGGCCTCTGCCAGAAAGCTGAAGATGGGTCGTCATTGGGTCTTTCAGCAGGATAATGATCCAAAACATGTGGCAAAATCTACACAAAAGTGGTTCAGCAGTCACAAACTCAAGGTCCTTCCATGGCCATCTCAGTCCCCAGACCTCAACCCAATCGAAAACCTGTGGGGCGAGCTAAAGAGAAGAGTGCATAAGAGAGGACCCAGGACACTGGATGATCTAGAAAGATTGTGCAAAGAAGAATGGTCAAAAATCCCTCTCTCTGTGTTCTCCAATCTTGTGAAATGTTATAGGAGGAGATTAAGTGCTGTCTTGTTGGCAAAAGGAGGTTATACAAAGTATTAACATCAGGGGTGCCAATAATTGTGGCACACATGATTTCAAGGGTTTTTTTTCTTTCTAAATGAGTGATTATTTACCACCAAATTTATGTTCTTAAATGAAAGGTTGGATTTTTCTCTTTTTTGGCATTTGGGTTCTATGTTGTTTTAAAAAAAAGGAGAATTTTTTGAAGTCCATGACCACATATTAGGGCACTGTATATATACTGTATATATATATATATATATATACAGTGCCCTCCACAATTATTGGCACCCCTGTTTAAGATGTGGTCGTGGACTTCAAAAAATTTGTTTTAGTTCTGTGTTTGCGAATGTGTGATGTTAATGAGAGTGTTTGTGTGAATTCTAAAAACAAAAGCTAATAAGGTTTAGCAATTAATAAAGATTTTATTTTAAACAGTCTTGTTTGCTCAGAGTTACCAAGGATGCAAATATCAGTGAAGATTAGTGGAGATAGTGGCACATTGTTTCCAAATACAATATTCAGAATGCAAAAGTGAATTAAAACAAGAGTTGTCACACAAGTTGTCCATTTTTTTACTATTATCACTCATGGATGTTGATCCTGCTGTGGCTACCTGGTTATTTTGTGAAGTGCTAATAATTACTATCTTTCAATTCATTCTTTTGAAAGCATTAGTTAGTCAGGCCACAGTATTGACTTCTGTTATAGAAACGTGAACAAATTTACAAAATTTATTTTTTTTCTCTCAGGATGTGGATCTAAAGAAGAGAGTGGATGAAAGTGCTCACATTCAGCAGACTTTTCAACACTACTTCGACCTCACCATTGTGAATGACAACTTCCACGCTGCATTAGAAACACTACAGGCAGCTTTAGACAGACTTTATTCTGAACCACAGTGGGTTCCTGTCAACTGGGTTTACTGAAGGAGTGAGTATATGAGCTCTGCAGCAATTCATATTGGTTGTATGTAGATAATACAGTATTACTTCTACTTAGAGTGAAGATGAACTGGTTTAATATTGCACATTTAGATAAAAATTCTATATTGGAATTAAAAGCAAACAATAATTGGCCAAAAAGATTTCTATATTGTTCCATATTTGCTGTTTTATTAGTTTCTCTGCTTGTATACTTGTGTGATCTTGTATTAATAAAATGCAGTTCTTGATAGATAAGGGCTCTAATAAAACACAGTGGAGGGGTTTTCTTCTAACAAGTGGTTACTCTTAGCCGATGTGATAGTTTAAATCTGATTTGCAAATGCTATTTACTAAGTGTTATAGAGCCTATTTTCTAACATACTGTTAATCACTTTGTGTCTGTTTATGCAGTTTGTTAAGGTGATCTTTTGGAGATTTATTTGACACTGACAATTTTTTTTTATTGTGCCATGTCAAGTAAACCTTGTCAAGCTGGTCCCTCTTTCCCTTCCTCTTCGTTCATGTATTTTGCTGGCTATTCATTGACCCTTTGAGGGTGAGAAATAAATATAAAGAATATTTTATATCCAAATGGAATTTGCATTCATAAACTTTATTAAAAGCTTTTCTAAATAGATAATGTAAACAGAGAAATGTTAGCAACAGAGTTTGCAGATCGGTTCATAAGTAATCATGAAGAACAGAGATCTAAAAATATGACACTACATTGATGCAAAACTTTGCTGTGATCCACACAGTTGCAATGCTATTTTTTTACCCACACATTATTGCAGTTTTTGCAATAACTTAATGGTGTAATTTATTCAAACAATTTAATGATATCAACATATGTACAACAGTTTCGAAGCTTTCAAGTTATATAATTAATTCTTTATTTCAACAATTTCTGATTTGTGATAACTATCACATTAAAAAAAACTGTAAACCTGTAAAAATTTCAGTAACGTAAAATAATAATGGTTAAAACCTAGTAAAACAGCAATTAAAAATTTTAAATGCAATTTCAATATAATTAAAAACATCAACTAACTTCAAATTTAAAGATAAAAACTGTCACTAAAAGCATCTTGCAAATTTAAAAACGTTTAAAATACAATTAATTACAACAGCTGTACATCGATACCATAAAACCACCTGCCTAATATCAATGTCTGCAGCCCACAAGACCTCTGAATGTGTGTTGTGGTGTCAGTCAAGCTTATTTTCAAGCACATCCCACATAGCTTAATCAGATCAGACATCTGCAGAATTTGCATCATCCTGCTGAAAACTGTCACAGCCATTACAGATACAGTTGCCATGAAGGTGATTTTGGTCTGCAATAATGTTTAGATAGGTGGTACATGACAAAGTAATGTGTACAGAAATGCGAGCATTGCTCAGAGCATCACACTGCCACTGTTGACTTACAAAATATGGCATTTGCCAACATTGCACAGATCCTCCCAGATCCAATTTTAAGTACTGTCTATTCACTTGTACCACGATAATCAGTACTGTACACGTCACACTTCTCAGTGGTTTGAATGTTATGGCTGATTTGCGTATAGAATCAAATTAAAATATTACTGTTAAAAAGAAGATATATAAGTATCAGGGTCTGTATGATTAAATATATACAATATATTTATAATATATATAAGATATATAATTATAATAATGTAATATAATAATTTAAAACTAATACAAATATAATTTGTTTTATATTCATGTTCACCTCATGTCCACCAAAGCTGTAAAGTTACATCATAAAAATATTGAATTGCTGGAAGTTTTTGCCTTCATTTAATCAGTAACACACATCAGATTTCTATATCTATTTCACATGAATCGTTCAGATATGCAAGGCCATGAATCACAATGCACAGTACAAAGGGAAGGACTGTATTGCCACTTTCTATCTCTGCATACAGCTCTTTGTTGTCTTTCTTCAGTGTAATATTGGATGAGTTGAACAGCAACTCCACTTCCTGGGCTACCTTACCATCCCCTAAGAGGAAGTTAAGCTCACTGAAGGGGACTCGGGAAGCATTTGTCAGACGAGTTACCTGATAAGGCAGAGCACAGGTATATTAGTAAAACTGAATTACAAGCTCAGTAAAACCTACCAATTATTATCCCTTTCCAGTGTATATGAAAAGTAAATGGGAAATAAATATACTTACTAAATAATGTAACCCATTTATTGTGTTTGAAGAGCATTTCATTAGCCAGGCGAGGTCATTACTTGTCAGTTCTAAAAAATTAAATGAAATAAAATCTAGAATGAGATCACTTCTCAGATCATGAAATGTCTGATAAAGCACTTTATCTCACTCACCTTCAGCAGCACTAATCAGCATGTGCATAGCAATCAAGATTAACTGCCTGTGACTGGTTGGCTTTACAGGTGATGCATTATGGCTGGTGTTATCTAATGAAAGAATTTTGTTCAGTTAATTTAAAGGAGCAGCCATTCATCCAAACTGTTTAATTTTAAACAAATGACCTTATTGATGTATTGTGTTTTGTAAATCAGCAAAAGTTGATTTACCTGCTGTCCAATTGGCTGCTGCACTCTGACTTCCTTTCTGATTTGGAATTGCTTGCAAAAGTCCATTTGGCTTGAAGACCCTATTTCTGTCGTCTGTATCAGACTGCAGCGAGTCCAAAAATCTGTCAATGAGCTCATTTGAGGTGTCAGGCAAATAAGGGTGAGAATCATGCAAAAATTCATCACATATTTTTTTCAGCTTGTTCTCTAAAGTGGATAGGAGTGTAGGGTCTGGTAGAATCTCTTGAAAGAGATTTAACAAAGTGACACGGGTTTTAGTTGGCAGATGAGCCAGTTCACACAATGTCGCCTTTAAACTCGTCAGTTCTGTAACACAGAAAAGCACACAGGCACATTCTCTTAGAGCCATTCTAAATGATCTTACCACAATACTGTTTTGTGTTTTATACATAAAATTGGTATTATTTGATTTGAGTCATGAATGTTATACAGTTGCAGTTTTTGCAGCCTAGAACTTAAATTTATTTATTATGAACACACACAAGGACTCATATTTACCTTTAACCAGGGCACTCAGTGAGGATTTCTCTGTTATTTGGGTCTGTGGCTGAAAGCCATCCACTTCTTCTGTTGAACACTGAGTAGTGATGCAATCTTTCTTAATCCCATCAGGGCTAACATCAACTTCTGAACACACATAGAATGCGTGTACATATTTTATAGTCATTGTCTAACTGCTTTTTAATATAAAGTAAAACAATAAATAAATAAATACAACACTAACCATAGTCACCATCACTTTTAATGCTTATTTTAAATACACTGTAGGCCACCACAGTGTGAGGAGGGATCGCAATAGAAACATATCTGGTGTTCTGCAGACAAATGCTCTGGTACAGACGGACCTAAATGCAGAATACAATATTTATTCATTGAGGACTGGGATATGTCTTTATCTCTGTAGATTTACTCAATTACTACCATTGTCTTTTTCACATTTTTATGTGAATAGCTGCATTAAAATTACTTTAAAAACATTTTTAATGCTACTTATTTAAACATATGTATACAGTCAGGTCTATATATATTTGAACATTGACAGATTTCTTGTTATTTTAGCTGATAATGTTATTTTATTACAGTGACTTGTGATCGACAGTTTGTGATAGTAATTGTAGTAGTTTCTGTATATTACACTATCAGAAGCACTGACCTACATTTACAACCTAAATTCTAATATTTGTTCCATGAAATTGTATTAATTTATTCCCAACAGTTTATTCTCTTCATTTTGTAGTGTTTCTACTGGCTGCACTGCTTCCAGTATGTGTAAGTTAGATTTTTTTGTCCAATCAGATTTTAGCCTCTATGTGCTGCCATGTTAATCTAATCTAATCTTGGCCCATGTACCTTAGACTATATTAGCAATGGGTCTGTTTCTTTAACCAATCAGATTTCATATTCTCCTCACAGTGTCAGCATTTTTCCATCCTCTGATTGGTTGGTCAGAGTGAAACTGTTACAGACAAGTTTGACTGGCAAAACACGTCTGTAGCTTTGCACACAATAATACATATGAGCTAGACTAAGATGGCTGACAGAGGAAGAGAAATTGATTTGGTCTCGAACATTCTTAAAAATCCATTTTCAAGATAGACCTCTCCAGAAAAGTTAGACATTGTGAGGAGGTTGGCCAACCCCGAAGCTAGCTAGCTTGTCTCAGCCCAGGGAAGGTTTGTTTTTTGCCACTTTTAGACCAGTGCCTATGAGTGGTACCACTGACATAGTCTCAAAGCTGCTTTACAGAATGAATTTATGAATTATAGGGAAAAATATATATATTAGTGGATTATGTGTGTTTATCCCCAATGAGCAGCCTAGGGGAGACTGTGGCAGAGAAAAACGTCCTTAAATGGTGTGAGGAAGAAACCTTGAGAAGAACCAGACTCAAAAGAGTGTGATTATAAATCATAAAAACATTACAAACTCTGGAAAAAGAGAAATATCATGAGCACCAAAGTGTGTGATTATGGGTAATTTTATTTCTGCAGTGGTGACAGTGGCAAGGAAAAACTCTCTGAGATGTAATAAGTAAGAACCCTTGAGAGGAACCGAACACACAGTGATGCCCATTATTATCTGGGTGACTCCGACTGTCAAATCATTATTGTTTTATCAGAGTTACATTTGTCAACTTTTTACAGATGGATACTGTTTCTGTAAATAATATAGTATGGTAGGAAACAATATGATTTAGCATGGTGTAGTATAGGTAAAATAAAAACCGTACCTTTGCAGGACAAATGAATTGAATTGCAGAGCAGCTGCCTTCTCTAAGTTCACTGAAATTAATGGTGGAGTCACAAGTGGTGAAGATTCGCTCTTTCACTAAAGTGAAAAACTGATTTTTGCCTTGTATATGCTTAATAAGATTGTGCTGAAGGTCCACTTTCCTGAAAAACCCAAACAAACTTAAATTATGTCAATGCAAACTGACAACCCAACCTTAAAGATGCTTCCAGTTGTTTTGATAAATATACTAATGAGATTGTGCTTAGGTTTTGTTTGTTTGTTGGCCAATTGGTGCACTCATCATTATAACTCACCTTTGTAGAGTTTTGCATCACTTTCTTCATGGAGGTTTTTTTTGGACAGTAGTCATTGTTAAATTGATGAGTTGTGAATTTTTGTTTATCATAGTGAAAACTGTTTCGCTCTGAAGGACTTTCCTTAGCCAACCAGCTCACCAGTTTATATATTTTCCTAATAGTAAGGAACAGTTCCAAATAGCTGATTTTGGTAAATGACATTAATTGTCTCATTTCTAGAAAATGAAAGTAAACACTTTTTAAATTCTTTGATTTTACACATCAGGACAATAAAAATCATCTATTAAAATAGAAAATAAAGAATTTCATACGGGATCGGTCGAGGCCCGGGTTACCAACGAACGCCACAGGTATCGTTGGCCAACAGGGTACCGGTGGAAATTGGGCTACTGTTGGCCAAAGGAGGAGAAAGAGAGGAGGAAGACGTCTACATAGATGGCAGGAAAAGGGGAAGTGTAGGAGAGTAGAGGTTAGGGTTGGTACTTTAAATGTTTGCACTATGACTGGCAAAGGGAGAGAGGTAGCTGATATGATGGAGAGGAGAAAGGTAGATATTTTGTGTGTTCAGGAGACCAAGTGGAAAGGGAGTAAGGCCAGGAACATTGGAGGTGGGTTTAAACTGTTTTATCATGGTGTGGATGAAAGGGGAATGGTGTAGGGGTGATTCTGAAGGAAGAGTACAGTAAGAGTGTAATGAAGGTGAGGAGAGTTTCTGATAGGGTGTTGAACGTGAAGCTGGAAGTTGAAGGGGTGATGATAAATGTCAAGTGGTTATGCTCCACAAGTCGGCTGTGAGATAGAGGAGAAGGAAAAATTCTGGAGTGATTTAGATGGTGGATGGTGTACCTAAATTTTTATTTGTATAGTGCTTTTAACAATGAACATTGTCCCAAAGCAGCTTCTTTGTAAGTATGTTTGTCCCTAAAGAGTAACTGTGGCAAGGAAAAACTCCCCGAGATGGCATAAGGAAGAAACCCTGAGAGGAACCAGACTCAAGAGGAAACCCATCCTCATCTGGGTTGCGCCAAATGTCCATTTGAAGCATATATACAATGTTGCGGGGTACAGTGATGACTATCAGAAGCAAACTGCACTCCTGAGTCAGTGCAGCAGACCGCCGACACCAACTACAGTCCAATCCGTCCTCAAAGCACCCGTTCTACTCCGGAATTACATGGAACCACCCAAGGTGTTGATGAGATACCGTCCCAAGCTGCACAGAAGTGTGAAGATCCATGGAGGGGCGAGGGGCAAGAACAGTGGTCACTGGAACCTCAGGAGCATGTTTAACTTGACCGAGTTAAACATGCGCCTGAGAAGGATATGGATTATTAAGTGTCCCTATTGGTGTATGAAAGTTAATGTCACTGTGCAGTTTGGACTCCGGCAAGACTCGCTATGGCAGCATAACTAAAAGGGAGAACCAGAAGGTAACACGGACATGAGGGATCTCTGGGATAAGAGACGACCCACCACACCACCATCAACAAAGCTGAGTGAACGTGTGAATGTGAGGGGACGAGAGCATACAAATATACCAGTTCACCAAACACTCTATATCCATGTTCCCTCCAGATCTGCTCCTTTACCCAAGAAAAAAAAATCTACTGATAAAAGACTAAATAAATAAGTTTTCAACCTCGACTTGAACACTGAGACTGTGCCCGAGTCCCGAACACTGATTGGAAGGCTGTTCCATAACTGTGGGGCTTTATAAGAGAAAGATCTGCCCCCTGCTAAAGTCTTCATTATTTGAGGAACCAACAGATAGCCAGCACTTTTTGATCTAAGCAGGCGTGGAGGATCATACTAGTACAGAAGTTCACTGCGGTGCGAGACCGTTAAGTGCTTTATACGTCAGTAGTAATATGTTATAATCAATGCGAGATTTGATTGGGAGCCAGTGTAGACTGATTAAAACAGGGGTGATGTGGTCGTATTTCCTAGATCTAGTGAGGACCCTTGCTGCTGCATTCTGGACTAACTGAAGCTTATTTATGCACTTACTCGCACACCCAGACAGTAAAGCGTTACAGTAGTCTAATCTAGAAGTAACAAAAGCATGAACTAGTTTTTCTGCATCCTGTAACGACATCATATTTCTAATTTTAGCAATATTTCTAAGGTAGAGAAGGCGATCCTGGTGATATGGTTCACGTGAGAATCAAAAGGAAAGACTCGGGTCAATAATCACACCAAGGTCTTTGACAGACGTGCACGCTGAAACAGAAACACCATCCAGAGATGCTACGTAATCGGAAAGTTTATTTCTAGCTGCATGTGGTCCTAGTAGAAGTACTTCCGTCTTAAGAAAGAAGAAGAAAGTTATTAAGCATCCACTGTCTAATGTCCTTTACACACTTCTCAACACTGTTTAGTTGATCTCTCTCATCTGGCTTTGCTGAAATATACAGCTGTGTGTCATCAGCATAGCAATGGAAGCGAATCCCATGTTTATGAATGATTTCACCAAGAGGCAGCAGATATAAAGAGAAAAGCAGTGGGCCTAAGACAGATCCTTGAGGAACACCAAACTTTACCTCATAGAGTGTGGAGAACTCACCATTTACATCCACAAACTGATAGCGATCAGTCAAATAAGACCTGAGCCAAGAGAGAGCTGTTCCCTTTATTCCTACAACGTTCTCAAGTCTAGCAAGCAGGAGATGATGATCAATGGTGTGAAAAGCTGCACTGAGGTCGAGCAAAACAAGTAAGGAGACAAAACCCTGATCAGAGGCCAATAACAGGTCATTTACCACCTTAACAAGCGCCGTCTCTGTGCTATGATGAGGCCGAAATCCTGACTGATACATTTCAAAAATGTTATTCATAAGTAGGTGTGAGCATAACTGCTGTGCTACAACCTTTTCTAAAATTTTGGATATAAAGGGGAGATTTGATATCGGTCTGTAGTTGGACAACTGACATGGGTCAAGGTCAGGTTTCTTAATAAGGGGGTGGATAACTGCCAGTTTGAAAGATTTAGGTACATAACCAGTGCTAATGGAAGAGTTAATTATTTTTAAAACTGGTTTGATTATCTCTGGAGTTATCTGTTTAAAGAAACTAGTAGGCAAGGGATCGAGAATGCAGGTTGAAGATTTCGATGAGGAGATTAATGAAATTAAGTCATTCTCATGAATAGAAGTGAAGCTTTGTAGTTGATTATCCGTTATAATTACACTGCTGTCTACAGGGTTACTTGTAAAATAATTTGGATTTATATTAACCGTCTGGATTTCTTGCCTGATGTTTTCAATTTTATTATTAAAAAAGTTCATAAAATCATTACTACCTATTGATGGTGTGCATGTGAGTGCAGTGCTTTTATTCCCTGTTAATTTTGCTACCGTGCTGAATAAAAATCTAGGATTATGCTTGTTATTTTCTATGAGGGTGGAGAAATATGCTGATCTAGCAGCACTAAGAGATTTTCTATAATTTAGGAGGCTCTCCTTCCATGCTATTTGAAATACTGTTAATTTTGTTTGACGCCATTTACGTTCTAATTTTCGAGTGGTCTGTTTTAAGGTGCGTGTATGATCGTATACCACTGTGCTAATTTTTTTTTCCCTGATCATTTTGGTCTTAAGGGGAGCTACATCATCTAGAGTGTAATGTAACGTTGTTTCTAGATGTTCAGTGGCCCAGTCGAGCTCTGCGGGGTCTGACGGAGATCTATCTAATATCGTAATTTCGGGAAGATTATTAATAAAACGGGCTGCTGTAGCTGACGTGAAAGTACGCTTAACACGGTAACTTGGTGAGGTAGAAATGCAATGACTTGAATTTTAAAAGAGATTAGATAATGGTCTGAAATAGCTTCAGACTGTGGAATTATGACTAAGTTTTTTATTTTTAATCCAAATGTTAACAACAAATCGAGAGTGTGTCCACCACTATGAGTGGGTCCTATAACATTCTGATTAATTCCAACTGAATCTAGAATGGACACAACTGCTGCTCTTAAGGAGTCTTCCTGATTATCAAAATAAATATTAAAGTCTCCAACAATTAATGCTTTGTATAAAAAAGTAGCTAAATTTGTAATGAAATCTGCAAATTCTATCAGAAAATCAGAGTAGGGCCCTGGGGGTCTATAAATAATAATTAGTGGAATTAACTGTTTACGGACACTGAATATTTTATGGTGGTGTAAAGAACTTCAAATGTTTTACATTTGTATTTAGTCTTTTGTGTGACGTTCAGATTATTATTATAAATAGCTGCTACTCCACCTCCTCTGCCATTTAGACGGCGTTGGTGTATGTAACTATACCCAGGAGGACTTGTCTCATTTAATGCTACATATTCATTCGATTTAATCCAAGTTTCTGTCAAACAAATTATATTAAACTCCTGGTCGGTAATAATTTTGTTTATAGTCAGCGCTTTTGCCGTGAGAGATCTAATATTCAACAATCCTATTTTTAGATCAGAGGTGCTGGCTGTGCGTTCAGTCCTATTTAATTTAATGTTAATCAGGTTACTTAAACAGACTTTCTGATAATTCCTATATTTTGGTTTTGCTTGGGGGACAGACACAGTCTCAATATGGTGGATCCTGAGTGACGACTCTGTGCAGCTAGCAGACGGTCTGTTTAGCCTGTCTGTCTGCTCCCTGGCCTTGGCTCTAGACAGTCACTTGTTAACTAGTGCTGTTCTGAGACTATGACCTATACTACAAGAAATGAGAGCAGCACCTTCCCGGGTGGGATGGACACCGTCTCGCCCTAACAGGCCAGCCTTGCCCTCAAAAATGCTCCAATTATTAATGAAGCCCACATTGTTTTTGGAGCACCACTCGGACATCCAGCAGTTCAGCGACCATAACCTGCTGTAGGCTATATTGCCACGTCGCATTGGGATGGGGCTAGAGCATACTACAGCATCGGACATTGCCTTCGCTAATTTACACACCTCTATAATATTACTCTTAGTAACCTCTGACTGTCAAAGTCGTATATCATTAGCTCCTGTGTGAAAAACTATCTTAGAGAACCTGTGCTTTCCTAAGAATCTAAGCTGACCTGCTATGTCTGGCGCCCTGGCTCCCGGTATACACATAACCTGTGCTGCTGATGCCTAGGTCTAGCTAATTTCACTAGTAGCATTGTGTATTTGTGGATTTAGAGAAAGCCTACGACAGGGTGCCAAAAGAGGAGTTGTGGTATTGTATGAGGAAGTCAGGTGTGTCAGAGAAGTATGTGAGGGTGGTGCAGGACATGTATGAGGACAGTGTGACAGCAGTGAAGTGTGCAGTAGGAATGACAGACTGGTTCAATTTGAAGGTTGGACTGCATCAAGGATCAGCCCTGAGCCCTTTTCTGTTTGCAGTGGTAATGGACAAGTTGACGGACAAGGTCAGACAGGAGTCCCCCTGGACTATGATGTTTGCGGATGATATTGTGATTTGTGGTGAGAGTAGTGAGCAGGTTGAGATGAGCCTGGAGAGGTGGAGGTACATGCTGGAGAGAAGGGGAATGAAAGTCAGTAGGAGTAAGACAGAGAACATGTTCGTAAATGAGAGGGAGGGCAGTGGAGTGGTGCGGTTGCAGGGAAAAGAGGTGGAGAAGGTGGTGAAGTTCAGTTACCTGGGTTCAACAGTGCAAAGTAATGGGGAGTGTGTTAGGGAAGTAAAGAAAAGAGTGCAGGCAGGGTGGAGTGGGTGGAGAAGAGTGACAAGAGTGATATGTGATATCAATCATCAATATCATTCTTGCAGATATAAGAGTATCTGCAAGAATGCAAGGGAAAGTTTATAGGACTGTGGTGAGACCTGCAATGTTGTATAGATTAGAGACAACGGCATTGAGTAAGACAGGAGGCAGAGCTGGAGGTAGCAGAGCTGAAGATGTTAAGGTTTTTGTTGGGAGTGATGAGGATGGACAAGATTAGAAATGAGTTTATTAGAGGGACAGCGCATGTTGGACGTTTTGGTGACAAGGTGAGAGAGGCAAGATTGAGATGGTTTGGACATGTGCAGAGGAGGGACATGAGTTATATTGGTAGAAGAATGCTGGGGATGGAGCCACCAGAAAGGAGGAAAAGAGGAAGGCCAAGGAGGAGGTTCATGGATGTGGTGAGGGAAGACATGCAGGTAGTTGGTGTGAAAGAGGTGGATGTAGAGGACAGGGTGGTATGGAGACGGATGATCCACTGTGGCGACCACTAATGGGAGCAGCCAAAAGAAGAAGAAGAAGAAGGACAATAAAAATCATCTGGTCCTTAGCAGGTCTTGAAATGAGGTACAGTATATACAACTTCAAATAAATAAAAACACATAACATAATACACAATGTCACTATTTGTTTTACAAAAATAAAGCCAATAGAAAAGCCATGTGTGGAGAAACTACAAACTGTAATGTGCTGTTATTCATCTGAGGTTGTATGTAATTAGGTACCTGCTAAGACCAGATGATGATTTTTATGCCCTGATACATAAAAACATAGAATTCAAAGAGGGTCTACTTTAATTTTCACACAATTGTATAATGGTTTCTTTGACTTTCACTGGTACTCTGGTTGTCATGCTAACAAAGTTAACACAATTTTTAAAATCTGTTTTTAAAAGTGTTTACATTAGTCACATGTGAATTACTCCAAGTAATTACCAACCAATTAGTCCAAGTTAAGATAATAAAAAATAGTAAAAAAAAAATATTATGCCTTTTTCCCCAAACACCATAAATAGCATATTGAAAATACATTGAATATTTCTTTAATTATTTACTTCACCTGTCTTTGGAGTCTTTTAGAAAGTGTCGCATAATCACACTTTCCTTGTGAAGTGTCCCAAGAGATGATAAAATATTAGCTTTCCCATGTCCTTTGGCTTCCATGCTTAATCCAGTCATATCTATCTCTCCAGATCCAGTAACACTGCCTTTTTGTGTCTCTTCATATTTATTTAGAAACACCTTTTTCTCTATCACTGAGAAAAGCAAAAAAATACTTTTCAAACTTTGAAATTGTTTTTAATTTCATATACTCATGTGCATTTCTCTACTTCAAAATAATGCACATAATGTATTTTCACTTAAAAAGATGTGTTGGGTGCCATGGTAATATACGCATTGAATAAGATGATTATTGCAGCTCCACAATATTTGTATTAGATGTGTGTGTGTGTGTGTGTGTGTGTGTGTGTGTGTGTGTGTGTGTGTGTGTGTGTGGGCATAATATTTGGATTATTTGGTGAGTACCTGGTTCAATAGGCTGTCCCTGGAGCAGGTCATTGAGAGTGAAATCTGTGGGCTTGTATTTGTTTCTCTGCCAGAACCAGGTTCTTGGACACTTGATCACCACTGCAAGTGGCTTTAGTTTTTCTGAATCATTCAGTCTGGAAACTGCAATCAGTGTGCCATCTTGATCAGTCCGATGAAGCAGGCTATGCGTGACTTTTTTAAACATCTGCTCCCAACATACAAGGTGTTTAAACATATTAGTCACGAAATGGCTTGGTCTGAGATATTTCAGCCCATGGATGATAAGATGCTAAATACAATGTTTATTTTCTTTCTCTCTCTCTCTCTCTCTCTCTCTCTCTCTCTCTCTCTCTCTCTCTCTCTCTCTAAACATTAAACTTGAATATATTTTGATCAATGTGCAGCTTGTATAGCAGTACAGATTTACTGTAACAAAACATACAGCCATTATTGTCAAAATAGCTGACAACAAAAGTGAGCTGTATATTGAGTAACCATTAAAAGCCACATGTTCTTGTTTTTGTCTGCTTGACAGGACTATACACATTTGTGTCTCTTGTATTTGGGCAGTTAAAATTTGGTGCTTTGAGTACAATTTTCTCACACCGACCACTGGATGTTCAACATGGCACCTCATGGCAAAGACTCTCTGAGAATTTAAGAATTGGAATTGTTGCTCTTCACAAAGATGCTGAGGCTATAAGAAGATCGGTAACACCCTAAAACTGAGTTACAATGCAGTGGTCAGGGTCATACTGAGGTTTTCCAAGACGGGGTTCCACTCAGAACAGACCTTGCAGAGTCCTCGTGTTGGGCGTCAGGTGCAGAAGCTGCTTCAAAAAACAGACACGAGTGCTGCCAGCATTGCTTTAAAGGTTGTAGAAGGTCCCCATGTAGGTACTCGGACCATATGCTGCACACTGCAACAGGTCAGTTTGTAAAGCTGTCGTCCCAGCAGGAAACCCTTTTCAGAAGCAGGCTCACAAGAAAGCCTGCAAACAATTTGTTGAAACAACCTGTCCAAGAGAATAAATTACTGGAACCATGTCCTGTGGGCTGATGAGACTAAAATAAACTTGTTTGGCTTAGATGGCATTGCCCTGGTAAGGAGTACCAAGAAAATTTTGTCTTGCCTACAGTCAAGCATGGTGGTGGTAGCATCATGGTCTGGGGCTGCATGAGTGTTGCTGGTACTGGGAAGCTGCGGTTCATTGTAGGGAAACATGGATTCCAACATGTAATGTGGCATTCTAAAGCAGAACGTCAAGTCAAAGGCTTTTATTGTCATTTCTACCATACACAGTGGTACACAGTACACTGTGAAAATGAGACAACGACAACCCTGGTGCTACACTTAACAACATAGAGCTACAAAAAACAATGTGTGGGGTCATCCACAATGCTGTTGGATTTGTGGATGCAGTGTGTGGTGTAAATGTTTGTGATAGAGGGGAGAGAGACTCAGATGATCTTCTCAGCTGTCCTTACTACCCTCTGTAAGGTCTTGCGATCCGAGACAGTGCAGTTCCCAAAACATGCAGAGATGCATCCTGCTCTCAATTGTCCCTCTGTAGAACATGGTCAGGATGGGGGGAGGGAGATGAGCTTTCATCAGCTTTTTTAGAAAGTAGAGATGCTGCTGGGCTTTTTTGGTGATGGAGCTGGTGTTGAGTGACCAGGTGAGGTTTTTGGTGCTCTTGACGATCTCCACTGAGGATCCATCGATGATCAGTGGAGAATGGCTGTTCTGTGGTCCTCTGAAGTCAACAACAATGTTGTTCTGTACCTCAAAGCAGTAGGCTCAGCTTATCGATCAGATTCTGAGGGATGATTGTGTTGAATGCTAAAGTCTATGAACAGCATTCGTGCGTATGTGTCGTTGTTGTCCAGGTGGGTGAGAGCCAGATGGAGGGTTGTGGAGATGGCCTTGTCTGTGGAACAGTTTGGAAGATACGCAAACTGCATGGTTGTAAGCTGGATCTTGATGTGCCTCATGACGAGCCTCTTAAAGCACTTAATCAAGATGGGTGCGAGCCAACGGGATGATAGTCATTAAGGCAGGAGACTGTAGATTTCTCTGGCATGGGGATGATGGTAGTTGTCTTGAGGCATGTAGAAACAACGTTGCTGCTCATGGAGATGATGAAGATGTCAGTAAAGACATCCGCTAGCTGTTCTGCACATTCCCTGAACACACTGCCAGCAATGTTGTCTGGTCCAGCAGACTTCCGTGGGTTATCTCAGCATAGAGTTCCTCACTTCAGCTGTGGTTAGACAGATTACCTGGTCACTGAAAGGAGGGGTATTTCTTGCCTCCATGTTGTTCTGTACCTCAAACCGGAGGTAGAAGTCTTTTAGTGCCTCTGGGAAGGAGGCATCACGGTCACAAGCAGGTGATGTCTTGTAGTTCCACATGCTGATGAAGCTTAGGGAGCTCAGTCCTAAGATTTCTATGGTTGAAATCTCTGGCAATAATAACCAATCTGTCGGGGTGAGCATTAGCGCTGGGAAGAACAGTGGTGAATTTCCGTGTTAAATAAAATGGTCTGCATCTTACAGTCATGAACTCCACTAGCGATGAGCAGTAGTGTGAGACACGCACAAAGTTCTTGCACCATTCCTTGTTAATTTAAACACACACACGCCACCACCCCTTACCACACGGGAGTCTTACCACACAGAGCTGCGTTTCTGTCTGCATGAAAATGCGGTTAGCACGTCTAGGCTTCTGGAACTCTTACGCTTAGCCACGTCTCCTCAAAAAAAAACAAAAAAACGCAGCAGTCTCGCTGCGTGGTCCGCTGGAGTTGGATGTAATGCAATTTATTGCCCAGGAAAAGACATTTGATAGAAGAATGAACGGGAGAGCCGGCCTATGTTTAGCATTTGGTGCTAACCTAGGGTTAGCATTTAGCCTAGCACAGACACTGCCCACTTGCAGTACTACTGCTTCCATGAGGACTGCTTCCGATGTCCCCTCTCCCGGCCACCGGCATCAGGTGACACCGATGTGTCTTAACACCGATGTGTTGAGGTGCCTGGTCTTTGTGGCCGAGGTCGCAGCAAGCCGACGTTGCAAAGTTTATTAATTACATCATCATGCAGATTAGTGGTTACATAATTCCTGTACCATAACAGCATCTGGTGGTCATACACATTAACACAGCTGTCTCTGGTGTCCATGTATTAAGAAAAGTCAGGCTAAATACGGTAAAAGCACCATTTTTGGATCCGGAGAGGCTGCTGCGTGCTACTGTCATGCCACCATCTTGGGTCATCACATGAGACCCTACCTCCAGAAACTAGGCTGAACGGCAGTTTTTCAACATAATAACAACCGCAGACACACCACCAACTGCCTTGCTGAAGGTGAAGATAATGGAGTGGCCAAGTTTGCCTCCAGACCTGAACCCAACTGAGCAGATGTGGGGCATCCAGAAGCGGAAAGTGGAAAAGTGCCGCGTGTCTAACATCCAGCAGCTCCATTACATAATTATTGAGAAGTAAAAGAGGATCTCAGCAAAAACCTCTGATGAATTTCATGCCCAGGAGGATTAAGGCAGAGTAGATACCAATTTTGCTCACACAAAATATTGCCACTTGGTCAGTTTTGAAATGTTCACTTCGGGTGTGTTCACTTTGTTGCCAGCTATTTTGACAATAATGGCTGTATGTTGAGTTATTTTCAGAGGAGAGTAAACCTTTATTTTTATACAAGCTGTACATTGACTACTCTAAAATATATCCAGGTTTCAGAGTTATAGCAGCATCTTTTCCTTTGGTATTTCTTGTTACATTTCAGAAATGTCTGTATATGTTTTTACAATTAACTCTGAAATATCACATCCATAAATATTCAGACCCTTTGCAGCAACACTTGAAAATGAATGCAGGTGACTCCCGTTTCTATATATATATATATATATATATGTGTGTGTATATGTATATATATATATATATATGTGTGTGTGTGTGTGTGTGTGTGTGGTGAAAAACAATAATTACATAGAGTGAAACATTATTACTCTACATTTTTCACCCCATATTGTTCATGTTGTAGGCTACAGTAATTAAATACACTATTTCCACAGCAAATCTGCGTCTAATAATTGTTACATAGAAATCAGGGGCAAAAAGAGTTACCAGAAATACCAGCCCAGATCTGTAAATCGTAGTAGCCTAAAATGCAAAAGTAGTCTTCAGATAATTAACCCCCTGATGTGTTTTTCCTGCTAAGATGATGTCAACAATTGTTTCTAAAAAATGTTTTCGAATTTAGGGTTGATTTTTAATTCAGTTATATGGTGTAATGGCTGTGGTGGTCTTATACAAAACAGAACCACAAACAGAAACACAAAACCCAGTACAGGCATTACATAAATAAATATTTCTTCATACACATTATCAAATATAGGATATAAACTAGTAAATCATATACAGAAGTCTAATTACCTTTAGTACAATAGATTATCTCTTAATATTTGAATACTACTATAGTATACCTTGTATTCAGATACCCGGTTCTTCTGATTATGCCGCAGGATAAATACGCGTTGGTAACTCGGGGGGAAAAAACATGAACAGCTGCTTTCTCTTTAAAGGAGTTTTTTCACAAGATGTGATAGAGTTTGATTTTTATGAAGTTAACACCTATCTTTAGAGGAGCCCAATGTCACACTTCCCCAAAAACTATACGCAGTTCAATCGGAAGCTGTGGGAGGTGCTAGGAAAACTGATTTATTTTTGTTAAAAAGAAGTGTGTAAAAAAAGATTACCATTAAGCACTTTTATTAGAAACACTACACTGATACTGAAGAGGGTCTTCCTTTCTCAAATCAGCCTCAGCCACAAACAGATGAAAAGGAATTGCTCCATAAATATATATATATAAAAAAAATACAGCATTTTGATTCCTATATACTATTGACACTTGTGTTGTAATCTTGTATTTTTAGAAATGTCAGAGGTTGTTTGTTGGTGATATGGATGATAACATGCACGTGACATTAACTATAGAATATTTTTCAGATAAAGATATCCATTGCCCTCTGACGTGTACTTTTGAATATAAAAGTACAAGAGCAACTGATTTATCAAAACTGTTGTGGAAGCTGTGGTTTGGTTACTCAAGGCTGGTGTTTCCAGTGAAGTCGACCAATGAGTGAAAGATACACAAGCACAAATACATTTTATATTTTTGTCTTCAAAGAACACCATGTTAATAATTCCAAATAAACAAGGGTTTTTCCACAAGAGGACAAGGGGATTTCAAGTCGAAAAGAAGAAGTGTTCCTGTACCTGCATAGAAAACTGTGGGCGAGAATGTCGTGGATTGGAACCGAGGAAAAAAGAGGAAATAAAACTTGTGAAAAACCATGTCAATGGAAAGTCTTTTTCCTATCCAAGGTCATATGTAATCTGAAATAAATATGGCTGAATACATGATTATATCTATCTATCTATCTATCTATCTATCTATCTATCTATCTATCTATCTATCTATCTATCTATCCATCCATCTTTCTCTCTCTCTCTCTCTCTCTCTCTCTCTCTCTCTCTCTCAATAGATAGATAGCTAGATCGACCCAATCCTAAAATTAAGTTACTTTCTAGGAGGTGTTTTCTAACTTAAGGCATTTTTTATGTTATGTTAGCTATTGTGCCAAGGTGCATGTCAATGAGGAGAACTGTATTAAGAGTTTAGAACAAGCAAATAAAATAAAAATGTATGGATTTGCAGGTCTCATCTCAGGTTTCAGTCAGACTCTAATTGTGAAAAAAATGTTGATTATAAAGTGTACTTTTGTGTTCGGCATGTTACAAAATGTCACATATTGACATCATTGGATAGTCTAGGCAAATTAAATATAAGTTGGATTGAATTAAATAAATTAGTGACTGAACAAATGAATGAATTAATACATTAATGAATGAATGAATGTGGTAACATAGAACTACACCGGTTCCTTAAAAAAAGTATGACACAGGAAGAAGCAGCTGTTTGGGGATTTTTCTTTTGCACGAAGTTCCATCATAACATCAGAATAACATAAAAACTGAGCAATAACAACTGTAAAAAGTTTTTTTAATTATCAGTAAATTAATTGTCAATTACATCAAATTATTATGAAAATGTGTCTAATTGTGGTAGTTTATCCACTGCAATCATCCTGCAGCAATTTTCCCATCAATGAACCAAAAACTGACTGCACCAAAAAAGGGATCTTATTTAACAGCAACTTTATCAATTATATGAATGCATGTCTTCCATCACTGTATCATCATCCAACCGCCAATCAAGTCTGGTAACAAATGTCAGTTTGTGACGCAAATAAAACATTCTGTATTTGGTCATAGGAAATAAAAACATAATTGCAATAGTAAAGTTCCCATCCGTCACCAGAGCACAGGGAACTCCAAATTCCTGAAACCAGGGTCTTCCCTCAACTGCCAGTATGTGCCATTGCTGATCCACGAATCATCTTCAGACCACCTAATACAAAAAAAAAGAAAAAGAAATGTATGTTCTTTTGACACAAATTCCAGATTTTTAAATAACTTGCCTGTTTCAGCAGGGTTTAAACTAAGCATTTCTATCATCAATAACTCCTGCACTGTTTGCTCTATTTTTTCTTTTCTCACAAGTGCACTGCCACTTTAACACGTTTTTCTAGTTTAAAAACTGTAAACAGAGGCCAGAAATGAAATCCTCACCAGAAAGCTATGACTAAGAAGAAGTGTAATATGTTTGACTAAAATTTAGTTTAATTGAGGCAAGCATAAGTTTGTGATTCTGTTTCTGTAATTAATAATAGTAGTATTTGTGAGATTTGTGTGACTAACAAGAGCAGAACCCAGATATTAGGGTTGCACAAGCCAGTGCACTCTTAGTGCTGGTCCCAGGCCCGGATAAATGGGGGTTGAGTTAGGAAGGGCATCCAGCGTAGAACATGTGCCAAATCAAATATGAGGATCACAAATCAGAATTTTGTACTGGATCGGTCGAGGCCCAGGTCACCAACAGCCACCAAAAGGTATTGCTAGCCAACAGGATACCGGTGGAAACTGGGCTACTGTTGGCTGAAGGAGGAGAAGGAGAGGAGTAAGATGCTGGAAAAATCCATAAATTAGCCGCTTTATTGTTTAAGCCTCGGGGTTCAAAGAGCGGGAAAAAAGTAGCGGCTTATAGTCTGGAAAATACGGTACTTAAAATGTTGGTACTATGACGGGTAAAGGGAGAGCGGTAGCTGATATGATGGAGAGAAGAAAGGTAGATATGTTGTGTTTTCAGGAGACCAAGTGGAAAGGGAGTAAGGCCAGGAATATTGGAGGTGGGTTTAAACTGTTCTATCATGGTGTAGATGGAAAGAGAAATGGTGTAGTGGTGATCCTGAAGGAAGAGTTTAGTAAAAGTGTAGTGGAGGTGAAGAGAGTTTCTGATAGAGTGATGAATGTGAAGCTGGAAGTTGAAGGGGTGATGATAAATGTCATCAGTGCCTATGCTCCACAAGTCAGCGGTGAGATGAAAAAGAAGGAACATTTTTGAAGTGAGTTGGTGGAGAGTGAACCTTGAAATGAATGATTGGTGATTGGGGCAGACTTTAATGGGCATGTAGGTGAAGAGAACAAGGTGATGAGGAGGTTATGGGTAGGTATGGTTTTAAGGAGAGGAATGTGGAAGGGAAGATTGTGGTAGATTTTGCTAAAAGGATGGAAATGGCAGTGGTGAATACTTATTTTAAGAAGGAGGAGGATAATAGGGTAACATATAAGAGTGGAATAAGGTGCACACAGGTGGACTATGTTCTATGTAGAAGATGCAACCTGAAGAAGATTGGAGACTGTAAAGTGTTGGCAGGGGACAGTGTAGCTAGACAGCATTGGATGGTGGTCTGTAGGATGATTTAGGAGGTGAAGAAGAAGAGGAGGAGAGTGAGGACCGAAAAAAGAATAAGATAGTGGAAACTGAAGGAGGGAGACTGTGTGAGATTAAGGGAAGAGGTCAGACAGGGGCTCAGTGGTGCTGAAGAGATGCTGGATGATTGGGCAACTACTGCAGAAGTGATAAGGGAGACAGCTAGAAAGGTACTTGGTGTGACTTCTGGAAATAGAAAGGAAGACAAAAAAACATGGTGGTGGTATGATTAAGTGCAGGAGAGGATAAGGAAAAAGATGACAAAACAGAATTGGGATCGACAGAGTGATGAGAAAAGTAGGCAGGAGAAGAGGGATGTGGTGAAAGCCAAAGAAAAGGCATATTAGGAGCTGTTTTAGAAGTTGGACTCTGTTCATGCCGAGGAAGAGCACCACAGATGCTTTATTTGCCATGAGAATGTTGATAGATTAGTATAGAGAAGGACAGAAGGAATTGCATTGTGTATTTGTGGATTTAGAGAAAGTGTATGACAGGGTGCCAAGAGAGGAGTTGTGGTATTGTATGAGGAAGTCAGGTGTGTCAGAGAAGTATGTGAGGGTGGTGCAGGACATGTATGAGGACAGTGTGACGGCAGTGAAGTGTGTAGTAGGAACGACAGACTGGTTCAGGGTGAAGGTTGGACTGCATCAAGGATTGGCCCTGAGCCCTTTCCTGTTTGCAGTGGTGATGGACAGGTTGACGGACGAGGTCAGACAGGAGTCTCCCTGGACTATGATGTTTGCGGATGATATTGTGATTTGTTGTGAGAGTAGGGAGCAGGTTGAGAAAAGCCTGGAGAGGTGGAGATTTGCGCTGGAGAGAAGCTGAATGAAACCCAGTAGGAGTAAGACTGAATACATGTGTGTGAATGAGAGGGAGGGCAGTGGAGTTGTGCGGTTGCAGGGAGAAGGTGGAGGAATTCAGGTACCTGTGGTCAACAGTGCAAAGTAATGGAGAGTGTGTTAGAGAAGTGAAGAAAAGAGTGCAGGCAGGGAGGAGTGGGTGGAGAAGAGTGACAAGAGTGATTTGTGATAGTAGGGTATCTGCAGAAAATAAAGGGAAAGTTTATAGTTCTGTGGTGAGACCTGCAATGTTGTATGGATTAGAGACAGTGGCATTGAGTAAAAGACAGGAGGTGAAGCTGGAGGTAGCAGAGCTGAAGATGTTGAGGTTTTCGTTGGGAGTGATGAGGATGGACAAGTTTAGAAATGAGTTCATTAGAGGGACATATAGGAGGTTTTGGAGATGAAGTGAGGGAGGCGAGATTGAGATGGTTTGGACATGTGCAGAGGAGGGACATGGGGTATATCAGTAGGAGAATGCTGAGGATGGAGCCACCAGGAAGGAGAAAAAGAGGAAGACCGAGGATGAGGTTTATGGATGTGGTGAGGGAAGACATGCAGGTAGTTGGTGTGAAAGAGGCAGATGTAGAGGACAGGGGGTATAGGGACGGATAATCTGCTGTGGCAACCCCTAATGGGAGCAGCCGAAAGAAGAAAAAGAATAGAACCATATAAAGTCTAGGTGTAGATAGAAAACCCTAAGCTGGTGGATATCTATTTGGTGCTCCCTAAAACATTGTGAGCTTTAGTTATAATTGGAGTAGTTTGAACAGCAAGACTGGTCGAATGTTATCCATCACAGCTTGGAAATAATCTCGCTCTTACTTTACCAGTGACAGCCCAGAGCTGAGGCCTGGAAGAACACAGACAGATCTGCTACCTGTTTGGTTTTGTCCCTCGGATTCCACCTGATTAAATTTGAAAAACAATGTGCTTTATACTTGTCACATGTTCTTTTAGAGCAGGGTGAAATTCTTTCGGCACATATCCCAGCGACGTTGAAAAGCTGGGAGTTGCATCAGTGATAACGGAGACTTAAACCCCCAACCTTCTGATCAGAAACTCAGAACGTTATCCACTGAGCAACTACCTCCTCAACTACGATAGGGGTGTTCCCAAAGCTAAATTTTCTTTAAGTTTGTTTTTGTAACCTAATCACAGAAAATGTGATTATACTGAATGCACAGCCAGCACCTAAACATTCCTTTTTTACATCTTTTTACGCAGTGTATTTATAATCAGTTTTAGAATATTGTTCTTAATAAAGTGTTTAGTGACTTTATATACACCAAGAGTAAATCTTAAAAAAACATATCTTAAAAAATTAAATAAGAACAAACATTGTTAATAAAACAAATGAATATAACGACATTGGTTGCATACTTGAAAAATCGGGGTGTGTGAGTCATGTTGCTCTCCTGAAGAATTCTTCTTCTCTCCCTCTGCACTGACTCTATTCTTTCTTTCTGTTCTTCTGCTCCAGCAATATCTCCTTCCTCCAACAACCTGAAATGATGTCAGATGTGGTGTTTGTGCATTCGGTTAAAACAACTGAACCCTCTCTGTGTCTCCCAAACAAGGACTTTCAATTTACAAATTGGTTGACAAGCAAAACTCACCATTTTCTTTTGTTACACTTATTTATTTTATGTATTACTATTAGATTTAGCATTTTGAATTTATTTTAGAATCACATTTATCAAGCTACATTTAAATGGGAAAAATAAATAAACTTCTCGGTAATTCTACCTCTGCTAAACTAACATTTCAAACACACCTGACTTTTTGGAAAGCTGTGCTATGGCATGCAAATTGAATTTTAACACCTTATCCAGCGCATACAATTTTTGCTTGGTTTTTAATAACTTAATCCGCAGTCATATTAAACATGCATGTTACTGCCATAATAACATTTATAAATACTACTGTTTAAATTGTAAATCTAATCGTAAACCCCTGCTTTAGATCTTTTGGGGAGTTCAGTTCAGTTCCAGCTTGGTTTTGTAAAAATTTGTAAAAGGTGGCGTATTTTTGTTTGTAAGTATGTGTGTGTGCGTGTGTGTGCTTGCATACGCACCGCTGGTCTGGTCTGAAACGTGTATCTGTTGGAGGCAAAAATGACCTCATACTCTCATTGAGTTCATTCAATTCAACAGTAAACTGAGTGAAGCCGTAGTATTGCTCATAGTCTTCAGGCATGGGGTCTGTTTATACACACAAACACACACACACAAACCAGTGTTAATGAAATGCAACAAATCTCTATTTAAAATGCTACCAGTACAGATATTCTTGTAAAATAGATTTATAATCAAACGTTGCCAGTCTCATTATTTACTTACTGGTTCTCCAAATGCAGATGGCTAAGGGTGGGTCCCCAAGGTACAATGCCTCATTCCATTTACCAAAGAGTGAATGAATCACATGGCCCTCCGAATCAGTAACAACTGCCTCTACATCATTAGTGTTTAAGCTTCTAGCCTTGGACTGACAAACAATATAAAACACAACATAAAAAAAAAAAATCCCACAAAATCAAGATTCTGAGAGACACTAGGTGTAGCAGAACAACACTATACACCTGGGGTCACCAACGTCGCTCGCAAGGACCACATGAGTCGCCCGTGAGCCTTTTCTAAAAAGATCTCTTTACTACCTTGTTAAATCATTGTTAATAATTATTGTGAGAAATTATTAACATGTCTTCATAACAATGTCTTCACATAGATCAGGGGTGTCAAACTCGATGTCAAATCCTGCCCGACGTACAATTCTATCCAGCCCACGAGATGATTTAATAAAGATCTATTATTATTGTTATTAATGTCCCGGCGATATGAAGCGCTGACAGCACAAACTACAGATCCCATAATGCAGCATGAAATCAGAGTCACATCAGCCGGTTATTTACTGAGGGAGAGTTTCTGAAGATCTGCATGATGAAGCTGTGAGATGTCTGGTGTTTGACCGGAAATATTTTAATGGAGAGCGAAATATTTAAAGTAATTTAAAGTTTAAGATTATTATTAATAAAATGGCATAAGAGCAAAAAAATCTGATTGTTTTGATTTGTTGTTATTTTAACATTTACTAAGCACAATTTTTATTTATTTGTTCAGGGGTTTTTTTCGCAGCATGTTCATATTTCTATCTTGTAAAATTTGGACAGGAGATATTTTTAGGGAGAGCTATTTATTTAAAGTTTAAGTTTATTTATTCTGGAATAATATTCCTCTGTTTTTATTTATATTTATGTAAAAAAAAAAACCCATAAATGTAGCACCTAAAGTGTGCTTTGAGTTTTGGCCCCCTGTGCAATTGAGTTTGACACCCTGATATAGATAAATATCATTCATTATTAATAATAACATATAATTAAAGGTAAATTGAGCAAATTTGTTATTTCAGAAGTTTGTATCAATCTAGTAGCCCTTCACATTAGTTGGTACCCAAGAAGTAGCCAAAAAGTTTGGTGACCTCCTGCTATACACAGTAAACATATTGCAGTAATAAATATTTGCATGATTTTAATGTCAAATGTCATGATAATGTGATTAAATACAATGCTTTTGTGATTTTTTTTTTGACTGGCACTCTGCTGCTCCCAAGTGGACATCAACCTTTTTTTTCCACAATACCACAGAATGGACACACCTTCTCATTCAAAAATTTTCTTTACTTTCATGACTATGAAAATTGTAGATTCACACTGAAGGCA
Organism: Silurus asotus; assembly: GCA_024362625.1. NCBI lineage: Eukaryota > Metazoa > Chordata > Actinopteri > Siluriformes > Siluridae > Silurus > Silurus asotus. The sequence goes on from MU533908.1 coordinate 5,479,100, forward strand.
TCAAAACTATGAATGAACACATGTGGAATTATATATGGAATTATATACATAACAAAAAAGTGTGAAACAACTGAAAAATGTCATATTGTAGGTTCTTCAAAGTAGCCACCTTTTGCTTTGATTACTGCTTTGCACACTCTCGGCATTCTCTTGATGAGCTTCAAGAGGTAGTCACCTGAAATGGTCTTCCAACAGTCTTGAAGGAGTTCCCTGAGAGATGCTTAGCAGTTGTTGGCCCTTTTGCCTTCACTCTGCGGTCCAGCTCGCCCCTAAACCATCTCGATTGGGTTCAGGTCCGGTGACTGTGGAGGCCAGGTCATCTGGTGCAGCACCCCATCACTCTCCTTCTTGGTCAAATAGCCCTTGATGCCTTCAGTCTGACTCTACAATTTTCATAGTCATGAAAATAAAGAAAACTTTTTGAATGAGAAGGTGGAAGGGAAGGCTTCGGATCTCTTCCCTGTAGGCTGATCTGGCCAACCACAGTGGTGTCATCTGCATACTTGATGCATACTACTGCACTCTGACCAATAGTCGTGTTAGCAGTTGAGGGTCAAATTTCCAATGCATTGATTGAAACTATCATATAAAGGTACTGCTGGTTGGCAGAGATTAGGGAGTGGGTTTCTAGTCTGTGATGGTCTGGATGTCTTTCCATATGCGTTTGGGTTCAGAGTTGTGGAAGTGCTCTTCTATGTGGAGTTTGTATGTGTGTTTGGCTCTTCTAATACCCCTTTTCACGGTGGCCCTGGCTCTGCTGTAGTCCATTGCGCTGCCAAATTTAAAAGCAGCGTATCTTGCTTTCAACAGGAGACGGACCTCAGAGTTTATCCACAGCTTCTGATTAGAAAAGCATTTCACGCGTTTGACAGTAGTGACATGGTCAATGCATGTGTTGATATGGTCCAAAACAGATGATGTGTAGATATTTATGTCTGTGTAAGTGTCCTCCATAAATACTCCAGTAACGATGAAAGCTCGGTATGTACAGACTGTTGTTTGCTTATAGCTGCATGCAGTTCTTCCATAGCTAGCTTAGCGTTTGCATTTAAAAAAATTTACACTGCAGTCACAACAATGGCTGGGAATTCTCTCAGTAAAAAGAAGAGCCTGCAGTCAATCATCAAATACTCTAAATAAGCAGAGCAATGACTTTCAGTAGACTTTCAGTAACAGTAGAGCAGGAAGTGGACTGGTGCCAAAAAAGCTGCCTCCAGATAAAAGCGGTGAAAACCAAATACCTGGTGGTGGATCGCCGCAGGCACAAACACATTTCACTTTCACCAGTGAACGTTCAGGAAAAGAACATTGAGAATTGACTCATAAATACCTGGGTTATCATCTGAAAAGCAAACTGGACTGGACAGATAATTTACAAGAAAGGACAAAGCTGACTTTTTCTACCGAGTAGAATAAGGTCTTTTTAAACTGCTGTTTTTTTTAACTGTGCAATATTACCTAGTGCAAATAGTTTGATAGTGTAACTAATACTACTATTGTTTTTTTCTCTTTTGTATTTATATACTGTACTAATATATTTTGTACTGTGTTTTAGCTTTATATTTGTACATTTGTACATCTGTAACATGGAACTTTCCCCACTGTGGGATGAATAAAGGTTTTATCTAGCTAGCTTTAAATCAAGAATATTAGTTGTTGTTTTTTTAATAGATCAAAACGCTCAGATTTACCTTAAGGAAGGTAACTTTGCATATGCTGGCGTCTTCAGCAGTTGCTTTGTTTTTGATGGTCATCTCACCATAGTGCTCAATCCAGCGCTGACCACTTAAGATGTTATGGATACAGGAGGTGACCCTATTCATCTCATAATGATCCCCAAAACTATAATGTGGGGAGAAAGAATTATGAAATGGAATAAAATCCACACCTGAATGAGATAGATGTACAGTATAAGAAAAGTAAATCAGACAAGTTACCATGGCAAAACAATATGGGTGGTTCCCATTGGGACAATCTCCATAGACTTGCCCCAAAATTTGTTCCTCCACCGAACATCTGAGAGATTAAGTTCAAATTTAATTTCAAATATTTATATATATATATACACAAGTATTAGTGCTGCGAGCTTGCATGCGCTATGCACTGACACAAACAGAGTGGCAAGGAAAACTCAGAGCTTTTGAACCTGAAAGAGTATGTGTGTGTGTGTGTGTGTGTGTGTGTGTGTGTGTGTGTGTGTGTGTGTGTGTGTGTGTGTGTGTATGTTCTCACCCTGCCATAGTGTGAAGTTTTTGGATTCACAGTGGCATGCAGACACAGGAGGGTGGTGGCTTACCTAAAAAATTTAGTAAATCAGAATCAGAATACTTTTATTAGTGTGCATTAGCAAGTACTTCTGAGAGTAAAATCAATGTGTGTGTTTGTGTGTGTGTGTGTGGGTGTGTGTGTGCGTGTTGTTAATGGTATACCTGCTCCGAGATAAAGCGAAAGCCCTTGTCTGGATGCTCACATTCATATGTCTCACCCAGGACAGGGTTAAAGGGTTTTTTTCCTGCTCTGGTAAACGTACATGCATACATGGACACTGCAAATGCTGCAATATATACCTAAACACACAACAGATTTTTTAAATATTTTATCATTTTTTCTTTTGAGGAACATTGCAAAAGTTTGTCCATTTAAATCTTAACAATTGTAATCAAGTAGGTTAGAGTGATACTTTTACTCCCCCCACATCCCAAAAAAACTAATAATCCATTACATTTATTACAGAATGTAGCTGTTTGGCTGAAAGCTGAAACTGAAAGGAATTAGGAAGTGAACCAGTTATAATAGATTTTTTGGCATGCACATTTGTATTTATAATACATAAAATAAATAAAATATAATTGACATTAAATTAAAGGAGGCAAAATGTCACCCACAACTACAGCCCCAATTCCAAATTAGTGGAAGTGTTACAAATTTTGCTACGTATTGGGTCAGTAACATTGGGTATAAAAAGTCATAATCATAGAGAGTCCCTTAAAAGTAATAATGGGAAGAGGTTCAGCATTCTGTGAAAATCTGTGTCTATAAATTGTGGAACAATTTAACAAAAATGCTCCTTAAGATAATATCATGAAGACCTTGAATCTCTCATTAAATACATTACATATAATCACAAATCTTTAAAGATTATCTCAAAGAAATCTCTTTGTGTGGAACATAGTTACAAAATATAACCCTTATACAGTGGTCCCCCGGTTATCGAACGGCTCGGATATCGAACATTCCGGTTAGCGAACGGTTTTCCGAACGATATTTGGGTCTGGGGAACGAACAAACTTCCAGTTATCGAACGCCACCCACGCTGCCCAACCCAGCGCGAGGAGAAGAAACTGCTTCCGCTTCACCCATCGCTGAGTAAGCATCTATCGCACCTTCTGTATGTGAACAATATTGATATTTAGCGGTAAGTACAGTAATCATTCTGTTTGAATCGGAGGAAGGCCGATTGCGATGAGCTTAATGTGGGAAGGGAACAGGGCATTCCCTGAAGCACCGAGGTATGACAGCCACTGAAGGGGGATTTCTGACAGTAATACGGCTAAAAACAGGAAAAAAAAATTAATTATTGGGTATTGGTGGAGTTCGGGAAAGGATTAATTGGTTTTCCATAATTTCTTATGGGATAAATAGGTCCGGTTTTCGAACATTTTCGGATTTCGAACGGTTTTAAGGGACCACTGTATTTCTAGACTAGAAATTTAACCCCAGACATTATGGTTGCACAATCCAGTGCACTCTTATTGCCGCTCAAAAGGCCTGATAAATGGGGAGGGTTGTGTTAGGTAGAGATTCCAGCGTGAAACATGTGCCAAATCAAATATGCGGATCACAAACCTAAAATCCATACGGGACCATTCGAGTCCGAGGTTACCTACAACCGCCACAGGTATTGGGTGGAAATTGGGCTACTTTTGTCCAAAGGAGGAGAAGAAGAGGCGGAAGACATCTAAAGAGACAGCAGGGAAAGGAGAAGTGTAGTATAGTGGAGGTTGAAGTTGCCATTTTTAATGTTGATACTGTGACTGGTAAAGGAAGAGATTTAGATGACTTGATGGAGCAGAGAACATGCTGTGTTTGAAACAGTAGTAAGGGCAGGAACACTGGAGGGGGGTTTACACTGTTCTATCATGGTGTGGATGGAATGAGAAATGGTGTAGGGGTGATTCTGAAGGAAGAGTACAGTAAGAGTGTAGTGGAGATGAAGAGAGTTTCTGATAAAGTGATGAATGTGAAGCTGCTCCACAAGTGGGTTGTGAGATGGAGGAGAAGGAAAAATTCTAGAGTGAGTTAGATGAAGTGGTGGAGGGTGTACCTAGGAATGAAAGATTGGTGATTGGGTGCATGAGGAAGTGCAGGAAAGCATAAATAGAAAGTTGGCAAAGCAGAATTGGGATCGGCAGAGAGATCAGGATGTGGCAAAGCAAAGAAAAAGGCACACCAGAAGCTGTATGAGAAGTTGGACAATAAGGAAGGAGAAAGGGATTTGTACCGATGCCAGGCAGAGGGACCGAGCTGGGAAGGATGTGCTGCTGGAGATGGAAATGTGTTGACTAGTGAGGAGAGTGTGTTGGGAAGGTATTTTGAGCAGCTGGTGAATGAGGAAAAGGAGAAAGAGAGAAGGTTGGGTGATTTGAAGATGGTGAATCAGGAAGTCAGTAAGAGAGTACATGTGAAGGAATGAGAGCGAAGGCAGTGGAGAAGCGGTTGCAGGGAGAAGAGGTGGTGAAGGTTGATGAACCTGGGGTCGAGTGTGTTAGAGAAATGAAGAAAAGAGTGCAGGCAGGGTGGAATGGGTGGAGAAGAGTGGCAGGAGTGATTTGTGATGGAAGGGTATCTGCATGGCCGCATGCAGCTCTTTGCCTGGCTCTTACATTAATATCAAAGTTTGTGGTTTTTTTTTTTTTTAAGGTGCGTGTTCGCTTCGCTTGAGTTCAATACGGTATTTTTGTCAAAGGTTTCCCAGTAGGGGCAAGATCATTTAAGTAAACAATTTGTGTCAAGTTTACTTTCAAAATGGCCACAGCAAAACGAAAATATGAAGATAAACACAGGACGTTTTTAACAGAGTGAGAGAATTTATATTTTTTTGTTGAACGTAATGGCAAGCCATTCTGTCTTATATGTCAGGCGTCATTAGCGCATTTCAAAGCTTCAAATCTTCAGCGCCACTTCAACTCACTCCATGCTAACTTCGACCAGGAATTTCCAAAAGGGACTGAACTTTGCAAGCACAAGATGGTCACTTTAACAAGTTGGTAACTGCAATAGCCACGGATGGAGCAACAGCCATGATCGGATCTGTGAATGGGCTTGTGGGGCTGTGCAAAGCATTTCCCAAGTTTTGGAATTTCTACTGCATCGTCCACAGGGAGCAACCCGTGTCTAAATCATTGAATTTAGACAATGTCATGAAGCCTGTGATGGAAATCGTCAACTACATCCGCTCACATGTGCTTAACCACAGGCAAATATGCAACACTGGTTGAAAACCTGCACGAAAGCTTTGTGACCCGTTTGGTTCCGTGAACTGAAAAGGCCACAGATTACATTCCTCGTCGACCCATTTAATGTGGAGACGGACTGTTTGAAAGCCCCGCGAGTTGGAAATGATTGGTCTTTGTGAGGAGGACCAACTAAAACCTGCTTTAAGGGAAGGGACCATTGAGTTCTGGAAAAGTGTGCCAATGGAAAAAAAAACAATGTCAAACAGGCTGCGCTTAAGATACAGTCAATGTTTGGGTTAACATACGCCTGTGAGTCTGTGTTTTCTACCCTGAAACACGTGAAATCAAAGCATCGATCTGTTCTGAATGACACCCATGTGAAAGAATTGCTTCGAGTCGCAACAACAGAATACAAGCCAGATTTGAAGAGGATTGTTCAAGGCAAGGATTGCCAGAAGTCCCAATAAGCAACATGCATAGTAAAAGAAAAACTATTGTAAATTATTATATTTTTGTTTGTGGACTTGGTTGAACTGAGAGATTGTGTGTGTGAGACAGTGCACACAATGTTCATTGTTGAAAATAACTGGCCTGTGGTTTCTGTCATTATCATGTTCGTGTGTGACATTTACAATAAATCTGGCTGAGCAGAGGTGTGTGTGTGTGTGTGTGTGTGTGTGTGTGTGTGTGTGTAATAGGAAGGGATGGGTGATGTTCATGTGTGCCCATGTGTATGATGTGGCTCTTTGTGGTAACACAGTAAAAAATGTGGCTCTTGGTCTCTGACTGGTTGGCCACTCTAGCAGCAAGAGTAAAAGGGAAAGTTTATAGGACTGTGGTGAGACCTGAGATGTTGTATGGATTAGAGACAGTGGCACTGAGTAAAAGACAGGAGGTGGAGCTGGAGGTAGCAGAGCTGAAGATGCTGATGTTCATTAGGAGTGATGATGATGGACAGGATTAGTAATGAGTTTATTAGAGAGACAGTGCATGTAGGACGTTTTGGAGACAAGGTGAGAGGCCCGATTGAGATGGTTTGGACATGTGCAGAGGAGAGACATGGAGTACATTGGTAGGAGAATGCTGAGGATGGAGCCACCAAGAAGGAGGAAAAGAGGAAGGCCACAGAGGAGGTTTATGGATGTGGTAAAGGGACGACATGCAGGTAGTTGGTTTAAAAGAAGCAGGTTTTGACGACAGGTTAGTATGGACACGGATGGCCAACTGTGTTGACCCCTAACGGGAGCAGCAGAAAGGAAAAGAAGATATTTCTAGACTAGGAATATGATATAAGAAAACGATTCTGTTTTGGCTAAGGTCCCAAGTGACCAGTTGTAATCAGTTTTTAGAAGTGCATGAGGAGTTTTTGCAGTAAAGTTTGTTATTTTACAAGGATCTATCTCAGGGCTACTGCTTATTTCTGAATATTTGTTACCTCTAGTAAAATTATTCAAAATCTTGGCATTAGAATCTATTGTTCTTATACAGTGCCTTGCACTGTATATACAGTGCCTTGCAAAAGTATTGACCCCCTTGGCATTTTTCCTATTTTGTTGCCTTACAACTTGGAATTAAAATTGATATTTTTTTGGGATTTCATGTAATGGACATACACAAAATATGTGTTCGCCAAAAGGCATGTGGGAGACCCCCCAAACATATGGAAGAAGGTACTCTGGTCAGATGAGACTAAATTTTTTTTGCCCATCAAGGAAAACCCGCACCCCTCATCACCCCGAGAACACCATCCCCACAGTGAAGCATGGTGGTGGCAGCATCATGCTGTGGGGATGTTTTTCATCAGCAGGGACTGGAAAACTGGTCAGAATTGAAGAAAAGATGGATAGCGCTAAATACAGGGAAATTCTTGAGGGAAAAAAGTTTCAGTCTTCCAGAGATTTGAGACTGGGACAGAGGTTCACCTTCCAGTAGGACAATGACCCTTAGCATACTGCTAAATGTAAAATGTTCCAAGACATTTAAATGTCTTGGAATGGCCTAGTCAAAGCCCAGACCTCAATCCAATTGAGAATCTGTGGTATGACTTAAAGATTGCTGTACACCAGTGGAACCCATCCAACTTGAAAGAGCTGGAGCAGTTTTGCCTTGAAGAATGGTCAAAAATCCCAGTGGCTAGATGTGCCACGCTTATAGATACATACCCCAAGAGACTTGCAGCTGTAATTGCTGCAAAAGGTGGCTTTACAAAGTATTGACTTGGGGTGTGTGTGTGTGTGTGTGTGTATAGTTATGCACGCTCAAGTTTTCAGTTTTTTTGTCTTATTTCAACAAAATAGGAAAAATGCCAAGGGGGGTCAATACTTTTGCAAGGCACTGTATAAGCCGCTGAATTTGACAAAGATGTCTACACTGAAACTAAGTGAGACTGAGGATTATGTCCTTATTATTTTCTGATGCTCATTTCTAAGTTTCTTTGACTGACCAATAACGCTGTTGCCAAGAAAAATAAAAAAGCATGAGTTTTGGAAACCTGTCTGTGCTTATATGATTTCTGTTGCAACTGAAGTTAGAGAGCTCTCCCTTCCCCCAGACTCAACGTGCTACAACGGCTTGTTTCTAAACAGCAGCTGACCAAGTAAGTCATTGTTCACTGTCTTCCTCCTTCCTTTTACAACTACACCTTGACCTTGACCTTGTACCTTGACCTACAAGTGCATTAATGTACAAGTTATGGTTGATTTTTAAGCTTTGTTACGCAAGCAAAAAATTGGGGTACGAGCTCGAGACACCGCTGCTAGATGGCGAAGCGAAGCCAGAAAGTGAAGATTGTGAAAAAAAATTAAGATAAGCAAAGAAGAAAAAGTAAAATTTTTAAAGTTCAGGGATACGTAGTGTACGGGAGTGATAGTAAAAAACGAGTTTTCGCTCCAACTCCGCTTATCGCCTCTACCCCCCTCCACAAACACACACACACACACACACACACACACACACACACACACACACACACACACCCCACTGGCGCTTTCGTTAGTCGTCTCATCTCCAAGGAAAATACACTAAATAAAACCTTATTATATCTTTACATACTCTTTCTATTATGTTTTTATACAAGATTTGTTATTTAGAAATGTATTTTCCAATTTAAAACCATGAAACATAAAAACAGGGTTTCATTATGAGGGTTGGAACGGATTAATGCCATTTTAAGTATTTTCAATGTGGAAAACTGATTTGATTTGTTTGCAAATTGAGATACGAGCTTGTACACGGAACAAATTAAACTCGTAGGTCAATAATAAAATTGAAAACATCAGGCAAAAAATCAAGGCAATTCATATAAAGTCAAACTATTTTATAAATAACCCTGTAGATAGCATTACATTCATAAAAGAATCAATTACAAAGTTTTACTCCTATTCTTGAGAATGATAATTTAATTTATTTCCTCATCAAAATAATCAACTTGTTTTCTCGATTCCTTGCCTACAAGTTTCAAACAGATAATTCTAGAAGTAAATTACCTGTTTTAAAAATAATCAACTCTTCCATTAGCACTGGTTATGTGTCTAAATCTTTCCAACTTCCACCACCTAATTAAGAAACCTGACCTTGACCCTCGTCAGCTGTCCAACTACAGGCCAATATCAAACCTTCCCTTTATCTCCAAGATAGCAAAGGTTGTAGCACTGCAGTTCTGCTCACATCTACTTAGGAATAAAACAATTTAAATCACACCTCAACGTCGATTAGCCGTAATAAATGGACATTCTCTGCAACCCTGATGAGGCCCGTTTTGAGTCTGGTTCCTCCCAAAGTTTCTTCTCTATGCCATCTCAGGGAGTTTTTCCTTGTTACATTTGCCACTGGCTTCAATTGGGACAAACTTACACTTATAAAGAACAATCTTATTTATTCTTTATTACCACATTATACTCGTACTCACAAAACCATAATGAGGCCCCTTTTGAGTCCAGTTTCTCTCAAAGTTTCTTTTTTATACCATCTTCTACCATTTAGAGTTTTTTCCTGCCACTGTCACCACTAGCTCACTCATGAAAGATAAATGTTTAGAGACTGATTTATATTTATATTCATTTATATTCGTAATCTTTTAACTACTGTAAAGCTGCTTTGGGACAATGTTCATTGTTAAAGACAATACAAATAAAATTGAATTAAATCTAATTAAATTAAACAAGCTTAAAAATCAATATTGGATGCCAATGAACTTTGGGCCCACCCTGTATTGGTGGCCTTGCCATTCTGCCCCAGCATGGGCAGAACTTTAAAGAAGGCCATGCTATTGCCCCCTGGTATAAGCAGGCCATGAGCCGTAACTTTTCTTCCGTCATAAAAAAGTGGGAATGGGGTAGCAGGCACATCAGTCAGGCTGAACTTCTTCAAAACATTATTAAGTTTGGACCCAGCCTCATTACAGCCAAAAATCTTAATGAGATTCCTGACAAACCAAAACACTCCCTGCTCTACTCTCCCTGCTACCTTGGGTAATCTGAAGCTCTGCCCACTGATGAGCTGACCGATGAGTTTTAATAAAAGCAACATTGACACTCCTCTGATTTGGACTCCAACAGACTCTTAAAAATAAAATTACCACTGCATAACGGATCTTCCCATCTGAAAAACACCAGAATGGTGCTGAAAAGAAATCGACTGAGGTAAGAAAACTGAGTCAAGTTCAGGCTTAATGATCAGTCTGTGTGTACCCACTGCATCCATTATATAGGTGAAGTAATCTGGCTTGCACTAAATTAACAATAGCAGGAGCGGATGTGCTGGGTACGAACATTTCTCATAATAAACAGGCAGACAGACACATCGGCAGGCAGAATCAAAAAAGCGTGGGACATGCAACAGTCCCCGATGGCAAACAATATGAGGGAATAAACAACATTGTGAATTTAAGCAATGTTTAAGTTACTTCACTCACAAAGGGTTGTATTATTACTATTATCTATATATAATTACTGTATATCTTTAAAATATTTTTTAGTGTTCTAATGTCCAGTTTTCTTTACCCATGATAATCTTGGGCACAGATGGTCATCTGATGGCCATTTGTTGAAGCCTATTCACCTGATCTAAGCGTCTGATGTGTTGTGTGGTCTGAGATACTTTTCTATACACCTGTCATGATAACTATGAACTTTCTAGATTTGCTTCTTTAAAAAGAAGCATGTCATTAATATGACTTTTTAACAGTATGTTTTAATTATAATCAGTGCTAGAGCTTGCTACACATCCTAAATTCTAATGAACTACTTATTTCTAAAGTCTTAGTACTCTGGTAACATGCAAGAGCAAAAGTCACAGAGGTCAAACATTTTCCGCATTCTAATGTTTGATGTAAACATCAACTGAAGAAAATTGTGCTGTTGCCACATGATTGGCTGATAAAATAACTGCATAAATAGGCAAATGTACAGATTTGAAAAAGTCTCTGGTTTTTGCACACAGTTTATGTGATTGTTTACAGTAGTTTTAACATTTTATGTTTTCTACTTTTTTTTGACTGTTAATTTGCATATAATAATTTATATAAAAAACTTTAATCTCTCATTAAGACCAGTATTCAGATCATTTATTCATTATTTCATTACTCAACTACTTTGACATTTGTTTTGCTTCAAGTCTTCCTAAATAAGTCTCTATGAGCTTTACACACCTGGACCTCACCAGTACAGTATATCCTATAAACCAGGATGCTATATCTCGGTGTATATTCACTCTTTCTCTCACCATGCGCATATGTGGATCCTGCGTTTGTGCAGCTGTGTCCAGCAGGTGGCAGTACTCCATCTCCTCACACAGTCTCTGCAGTGTGTTCACTGGCTCATTGAGCTGCACTGGCATGGCCACCTTGGAGAGGTCCTTTCCAATGTTAGCAGAGAGAATGCTCCACAGATTCACACCCCCACTGACACATGCACTTGGTAGCCTTAAGCGCCGGTGTACCAAGCTTCCATCTGTAAACATGCACACACAAATAACTAAAATAACTAAAATATAAAATAGATCATTAAGAGATGTCACATGTATCACATGTAAGTGTGTGTTGGTGTGGAGAAATTATTTACCCGTGTTTTGCTTTATAATCCCTGCATCACTACTGCAAAGTTCCACTGATTCATTATCACTTACATCACTTAAGCAGGAGTCATTATCTGAGGCCTGAAGGTACACACAAACATACACATAATAAAAAAAAGAACAAGCAACATACTTCAGTGTGCCAGCTTATTGCATATTTTATATATCTTATTGCATAACAACTCCGCCACCCTCTGACCTCAGAAGAGCTGGAAGAAAGCAGGTACTCGTTTGCATCAAAAAACTCCGACAGTGACTCAGGGATTGAGCCTCGCATTTCATTTGACACCTGCTGCAGGATGCACTGGGGTCCATCACTCATGTCCTGGAGGATCACATCAAAAATAAAGAAAGGAAAAATCAGAATGCATTGTTAAACCCAAATACTTGTCACAAATCACTGCCCATGCTACACAAAAATAGCTCTTTTAGATTAGATTTTGTTGCTTTTTTTTCTCAGAATAGGACATACAGTGAAAAAATAGCTTATAGTGTGGGTTACTATTATACCCTACTGTGACTGTGTGTGAAAACTAAGCAACACTTAATTGTAACTGTTATACACAAAAACACACATGAACAATTACATACCATATTGGGACAGCTGTTTAATTCCAATGTGCATCGAACTCTGTCTCTCTCTGTACACAGAGAACTGTATGTAGATTTCAAGGTGGCACAGACTAAAATGAAAGAGGGATTGAAAGAATTAAAGACTTAAACTGATCAGGCACAACATTATGACCATCCGCTTAATATTGTGTTGGTCCCTCTTCTGCTGCCAAAACAGTCCTGACACTGAGCATTAACAGCATTACTTCAGCAATTTGAGCCACTGGAGCTCGTCTGTTCGATCAGAACACACGTGCCAGCCTTGGCTCTCCACGTGCATCAGTGAGCTATGACCCTGTCACCGGTTCACCACTGTTTCTTCCTTGCACCACTTTTGATAGATACTGACCACTGCAGTCGGGAACAAACCACAAGAGCTGCAGTTTTAGAGATGCTCTGACCCACTCGTCTAGCAATCACAATTTGGCCGTTGTCAAACTCGTTCAAATAGTTTTGCCCACTTTTCCTGCTGCTAACACATCAACATTAAGGACAACATTTTTCCCACTACCCATCTTAAAACCATTAGTTCAATGAAAGTTGGATTAGAAATAGAATAAAAAATTCTTGTTGCTGATTTTTACTACTTAATTAAAAAAACTGCAAGACTCACCAGTACCAGCCAACTTGCAGAAGTCCTCCTGTAACTGCGAGGCATCAATAGGTGAGTCTGGTGTGTCTAACTCTGGCTGAGAATATGTCAGGTTTGGGTTTGAAACATACAGATGTGCAGATGTAGTTGAGCCAGAAACCTAAATTGAGGATTATTGTTTATTAACATAAACCATCACACTGTGTTACTATTTAATAGAACTGTGTATAATTTACCAATGACGTATTTTTGCTGTTCTTCCTATAATGCTTGGACCTCCATCTTCTTCTACCTTTTTTTCTTTCTTTTCTTATACCTTCAGTCTATCAGGACAAAATGACAGTGAGAATTGGAGTGCATGCTAGATAGTACGCAAGCTGTTTACTAAGAAAACTCAAGATGGGTGAAAGTAGGCATGCAAACACAACCTGCAATGTGGTTACAGCAGGGGCAGAGAATGTCCGATGCAATACTTGCATATTCTTCAATAGCAGATTTAGTTCTAGCAGAGATAATTCACACTCTGATAGTTCTATGAGAGATCATCAGAAAAAGTTTAAAGCACAGAAACACAAGAAAGGTTTGTAAAATGTTTCTTTTGTTCAGCTCATACCCCTACAGCATTTCTTCATGTCTTCTGAGCTCTGTAGCCAACTGTTCTTAGATAGAGCAGAAGATTGTTTCGAGAGAACAGCTTGCTGTAGAGAGGGACAGAGGAAATTAAATATAAATGTGTTTATCCCTATGAAATGTTTAAAAAATGTATAACAGATTGTTAGTTCAAATTGTATTAAACAAAATCCCCTAACAATAGACCTGCAATTAAAGAATTTAGGTCTGCCAGGCTAAAGACACAATCCAGAAATAAGGTCCATGTGCAGGCAATGGTCAGACAATCAACAAACATGAACTAGGCAAGAAAATCAAGAAACTAGAAACAGGATAATAACTGTAATAACTGTAATATTTAAATAACAATTTCAGATGATAATGACTAGAGCAAAGTAAATTCAAAGCATATACTTCAAATGAACAAAGAATTATTAGGGGTTAAACACCCAGGACAGGACAAACTTTAAAACGGGTTACAGTAATCAACGCACACTCTGAGACAACCAGCGACAAGACATTCTCCCCCTTCAAAACTTTCTACACCTTCTTCATGCTTCTTCACCCTTCCTACATCCTCTCCTTTTTATTTACTTGTTCGTAGTTCAATTCAATTCAATTTGGTGCATTAATTATTTGATTATTTGTATGAAATTATTAGGCATAAAATTTGTAATTTGTGTTAAATTGACAAGAATTTGCAGATTAATCAGGACAATTAAGTGTTCGGATGGCTCTGTTATTTGTTTTGAGAGCAGTGACATGAGTTACCTGAAATGTGTCGAACGAGGAAATATTTTATTTAATTTGTTCATTCAAACAATCACATTTTTTATACAGATTGCATTTGCATACCTGTCTAGGAGCAATGTCACTAATTACTGTAAACTAGCACTATGGCCTGCAATGCTATTTTCAAAATGATTTTGTGTTGAGGTCATGGCTAAACAAATGATTTTGTTCAACATATTTTTTTCAGGTTAATTGTACACCTCTACACATTTCCACTCCATGGATGTGTATGTACAGAGGACTTTGTGCTTTGTGTTTTAATGACATTCATTCTAAAATTCTTTATAAGTATTATACAGTAATCACTGCTTTACCGCGGTTTGAATCTCTCGGCCCCGGTTTATCACGGAATTGCATTTGCCACACAACTAATTAGTTTCACTGATTTTCCTGGTCTCTCGCAGATAGACCAAAACACATAGGGAAATGTTTTTATGGAGTTTTATGTTGAAATAATGAAATGCATTAATAAAAATATAATTATTCATTTTAAAATGAAGTAAAATGTTAATACAGTACAGAAAGTAAAGAATGCGGTGATGTGTATCTTTAACTCTTTTTTGACATGATAGGACACTTCAACCAATAAACAAGCAGACAAACTACGCATAGGCTACAGAACTGTATACTGTACATCAGCGGTCCCCAACCTTTTTTGCACCACGGACCGGTTTAATGTCAGACAATCACAAACAGATGTGGCGAAGAGAATCCAGTCAATTTCCAAAATTAAACATCGTTAAGAATCAGATAATAAATAAAACGAAAATAATGTAAAAGTTATGTATTCCTTCTGTACGGCCCGATACCAATTGACCCACGAGCCGGTGCTGGTTGGGGACCACTGTTGTACAGTACATGTACTCACCCTAAATGTGATACAGTGTACTGTATTTTTTTACATTTACACAAAATTCATCTTGCTATATTCTTGCAAATGTTTTCTGTGTGTATAAAGTGTGTGGGAGGATGATTTACGGATTAAACAATAAATAGAAACAAACAAAAAAACATTTTTGGGGTGGCGTTTATCACGGGCGGTTTTAGAATGTAACCACTGCAATAAACGAGGGATTACGTTGTATTTAAATAGCTAAAATGTAATTTCCAGAATTACACTACGTTTTCTTGATTATTTCCTTATTACAGCATAAACCACCAAGTTATATACTTTACATATTTTATTTTGACTCCGTGGTAAGATAGTCCTGTTACATGCATTGACTGAACAGAAGGAAAAAACAGCAGTATTGTGACTGTCAAATGAAGTAGGTACCCTTCTGAGTGAAGCAGTGTCTGAGTGTAGATGGTGCTCTTGAGAATCCATTACTATCTCATTCTGACGGAATATGCGGTGCTTTCGTAGTTGTGATACCCATTTATCAAACTGATCCAGTGACTTCACCTAAGAAAACAATGTTAAAGAAGATAATTAAAGCCAATTTCTGCTTGTGCCATAGATATAGTGTTAAAGTGACAATTTCAGTGTATGTGTGTAAGCAAGTGTAGCTACCTTCAGATGGTAAATGCTGTCCTCTGCATCCAGATCAATACACATGTTTTTTTTCTTGATGGACATAACAGAGAGGCCAATGTCAATGCAGCCGCGGACTTTCCCCTTCTTCAGCTTAACATTAGCATAAAAAAAGCCAGTTCAAAATAGGGGTGTGGCCAAATCTCTGTATATAACTTAATATAATTATAAACATTATAAATATTTGAATTAATACATTAGGAATTATATTAATTAATACAGTACAAAAGTTAGATGGCGGTAAAAATGTGTATATATTTTAGACATGCAGGTTAGATTATGTTTAATTTAGCTGTACTTAACACTGTGAAATATGATAAATAATTTAAATAAATGTAACAATTTAACAACATAAAATAATAATAATAATAATAATAATAATAATAATTTTAGTAGTGTGGCAGAGGGTGCATGGCTGAGTGAATGGAGGGTAAAGCTGGAGGAAGTGAGTGATTATTTTTATTAATAGATGGAGTTTTGGATTAAGTGGTGCGAGGATAAAAAGGGAACGTGTATGTATGTGCGCTCATGTCTACTATCGTGTGTGTACTATTAAGGTGATGGTTAGTCACCCCTCACCAATACACAAATTCTGGGAAAGAACTGGCGCACATTTCAGCCTTCATTGAAACGAATATGTGGTTGGGTCCTGCATTAAATGTCAAGCGGTGTGATGTGCACAGGTCAGTGCCAAACCCATCAAGGTTTGCTCCATGTCAATGAGACTTGGGAAGGGAGGAGGGCCAGGGTCACCCCACTCACCCCCAATTCAGACACATTAGCAGACACATCAAAACAGTGTGGCACACCAAGTGCATGTAACTGATGGTTCATTGATTGCTATACGCTGGTGCAATGCCCACAAACAGTTTATTAACTGATGGGCTAGTAAAACGGTTTAACCATACACTTAAAACATTATATAAATGTAGGTTTACGATGACACTCAAAACTGCGATACGTGGCTTGAGCCCCTATTATTCACAGTACACAAGCATCCAAAGAGTTTCCCTTTATAAATTATTAGACAACTGTAAATCGTCATCTTAGAACAGAAAGAAGGGACCTTCTAGTAAAAGTAAAATTAAATACATCCTCAACCTGAGAGCGAAACTCCACACACTGGGGAGGAAAGTTTTCGAATTACTACACACATCAACTTTTAACTTACTCACAAAGTGGCAATAAGCCTTTAAATTTACACGCCAAGTCGTCAATATGTCGACTATAAGGTTTGGCGCACAGATAAAGGTGTGGCACATAAAAAATTCCACCACTTCTAAAACAATGGACAGAGGTGATACCTGTGTTTTCGGTGACAGTAGTTCCAGATAGGGAAGAGCTGGGGCCAAAGGTAAGTCAGGGTTTTCTGAAGTGTCTACGCCTCTATCCGGTTGATTAAACATCATATTAAGATTATGTGTGCTCATGCACAGATGACATTGCTGGCTTCCCAAACAAAAAAATGTGGTTCAGGCTGAACTCAGGACTATGTTTAACATGGTTGTAATTGGAGTCCCACAGTGATTAGAGGAGGTCCGTTTCGGTGTCTACATTTTCACTGATCAGATGCTTCACAACGAAGAAATGTGGCAGCAGGTGTATGACTAAGCAACGGTTTGTGAATGGAGGGTAAAGCTAGAGGAAGTGAAGTGTAATGATCATAATTTTTATTCATGAGCGTGTGCTCTCTTGCAGTAGGCAGCATGAGGATAAAAGGGCATGAGCGGAAATCTGCACATGGGAGAAACAGCATGCAGTACAATGTGTGTTTGTGTGTGATTAAAAAACACTAAAAGTGGAAAAAAAAAAGGCTAATAAAGCCGTTCAGTGACAACTTGCTGTCATCTTTCACTCCTTTTTTTGCGAGGCAACAAGTTTATTAAATATTAACTTGTGTGTGTGTGTGTGTGTGTGTGTGTGTGTGTGTGTGTGTGTGTGTATACTTACATCAGCTAATGTTTTGCCATACATTAGGATCCCCCTTTCCAAAAGAAAATATCTCTGCCAAAAGAAAAAGCAGTCTCTTAATCAAACTTCTAGCCACATTTTTTGTGATCACCACTTGTATTAAATAAACAAGCTATTGTAGAACTTTCACATATGTTGCACATTCAATTATTAAATTTCATTAAAATAAATAAAACACAATGTACAGTTGACGTTATCACCATCTTTGCTCAAGATATTATTACAAGCAAGCACAAGAATTCCGCATCTATGATGTCATCCCGGAATGGTGCAAAAAAAATAAAAAAAATAAAAGAAATCACAGAACTAAATATAAACCAGGGAAGAGACAGATATATATATATATATATATAGTATGATCTGGATGTACATATTTGGTTATTGGCATCGTTTGATTTTTTTGTATAATACATGGTGAATTTGGTGAAAGTTATTTCTGGTTCCTCATTTATAAATAAATAAATTTATATATAATATATATATATATAAAACTGCTGTTAAAAAAATTAATTAAATTAGCATAAACCATTGCTTACAAAGTGGTGGCCCATACGGTGAATTGTGGTTTGTTGTTATAAAATTTTTTATTTTTTTTTAAAGTTTAATAATACTGTTTAACCAAATAATTATAGAGACAATAGCACAGGCTGTGGAATTTACTGAAGGATCGTTTGTGACTAGAAGTAATCCTACAGCCGAACTAATATCTTTTACTATTTATTTGTATCTTTGTTTGCCCGGAAAACCCTTGTTGAAGCTTTCCAAACCACCCATAAACAGGCAATCAACAGCTCGATAAACAAGGAAGAAGCTTTGAGGGAGGCTGTTGAGGCAAGCCTCAGTGACACCAGAAGCCTGCAGGACACCGTCCAGAAGTCCTTAGAAAAACTCAAAAAGGCAGTGAAAGATTGTTTCCTGCAGAGGGATGCAAAGTGAAAAACTCAAATAAAAAGATCAGGCAGATTGCTACACCTACTATTACTAGTTTGCATACACCCAGTCTACATACAGTCTCAGCTCCCAACCAGCCGATTCCCTGGCCTGTGTTCCAACCTCCACTAGCTTGAACAATACCTATACCGTAAGTCAACCTACACAGACCCATGCACCCACCACCATACCTTCTTACGTCGTGCATGGTGCTTCCTCAATTTATGCAAGACCTCCTATACTGCTGGAATCTCCTTTCGTCAGTGACTAAGCAGAGACATCTGATGTCCTCAACTTCAATAAACAGCGTGAGAATGTCTTAGACATTCAGCCCTTACAAAAAGCTAAACTTGTGGGCCTTAAGTAGTGTGGTAAAGAAACAAGCACTGAGCTGGTGGAACAGGGAGAGAGCAAAAACTTATGATTAAAGGACGTTCAAGTAGGCCTTCATGTCAGCTTTCCTCCCACATGACTACCTGGCAGTGTTTGAGGACAAGCTTAGAGCCATGGCACAGCAGCCAGGGCAGAAGTTAAGCGATTTTACCTACAATTATTAATAACAATTATGCCCTCTGCTTAAAATAAATGGAAGGCAGACATTAACAAGGGGGAGTTTACAAGCCACAACCTTAACATTATCAACCCCAAGGTTGCAGGATGCAAGAGGGACAGTAACCACTGTCAAACAACGTGTGAAGGTGGGCTCCAATGTGGAAATGGACTGTATGGGAAGCTAGGCAAAAGGTGGAAAAGTTGAATCCTAAGAAAAAAGGCTCTAACAAACCACCTGGAAGCCGTGATCCCAAAAAACTAGCAAGGATGTCACTTGCACATCCTCATAACTTAAATCCACATACACCCTTCCTTCTACAGGTGCCATTGATGATTGCTAGGGAAAGCATAAGGGCAATTGTTGACACTGGGAGATCCTTTACCTTGCAACACAGGGTCTGGAAGGGTCCAGTAGATGAAGTAGTCCATGCACCCCCTGAAGAACAGCAGCAACAGAAGTTTGTTATCGCAGGTGATAAAGTGCATGTCTCCAAGTTCAAGGCCCCGATTTATGATTATGAGTGGCAGTCCATTTATTACAGCTTAACGATGTTGAGGTGTGCAGTGATGGTAATTAAATGCAAACTTTAGTCCTGAGACAGTATAGCAGACTGTTGACATTAAGTACAATCCAAATCCATCCCCAAAGCTTCTGTCTTACTGCGTTTTTTAATGGATCCCACATCCTGGATGACGCCAACCTGACCTTTTCTATCCTCCTGGGATTGAATTTTATTATAAAGACCGCAGTACTGGATTTGGTGAAAAGAATGTATGGCCTACCAACCAGGTGGGTATATTAGTACCACCCATTCCTCTCTGATCAAGGGATAAAAAAACTGACAAATAATAACTTTCAACCAGATTCAATAGTGACTCTATATTACACTCTACTACCTGAAACACTACTTCCCATGCATGACCATGCTGGACGAAGCCTACTCCTCCCAGTGGGACTCTGACAAGGAGCAAGAGCTGAAGTAGCTGATTTCAATATGCTGGGCCAGACTGGGCAATATCTCCACTCTGGATAATGTACCCGTGAAAAGCAGGGTGTATAGAGTGTCACCTTTGGAAAAGGATATTATCAAAAGATGTGGACAAAATGTTACAAGATGGCATTATAGAGCCCTCCTCATCATCCTGATCATCCCCTGTGGTGCTTATACCAAAGCCAGACCATTTGGAAGGTGCCACCTGGTAAATCTCGTTGAATCTGCAATCGGAAGGGATGTCTCAACGTTGGACCTGATGCTTTGTCGAGGGTGGTCATATCTCCCGCTACGGAAGTAGCGCCCGGCTTGAATGTCATCCACCTTCATCAGCCTGACCTCGCCCCACTTCTTGGCTAAGATTGCCCAAGCTCAAGACAGAGATGATACAGTAAGACAGTTAAAAACCAATCTGCAACACCAAAACATGCTTTCTTACTAGATCAGCTTTGATATCCACCAAGGTTTACTGTACCCTAAGCTGCCGCTAAAGGATCGAGGGGAGAAATACCAACTGTTGTGCCACTATCCTTGATCTCCAATTTCCTTCACTATTTCCATACCATCTTAGGGGTATGATGGGGCCATCTTGGAGAGCAGAAGACCTGGCAGGATACACTGTGTGACTTAAAATAATGGGGCAATTTCCCACCAGTAAAAGGCAAAACACCTACCTGCTGGTGATTGTTGACTTCTTTACTAAGTGGGGGGAGATGTTTCCTCTACAGGACAGCAAAGCTCAGAAAAGTATAAAGATCCTTCTGGAGGAAATCGTCACCAGATGGGGTTCTAAGTCACCAGATTTTCTCTAATCGTGGCCCCCAGTTTACATCACGGCTACTAACATATTTTTGCAAAAACTGGGGACATTTACATTTACATTTGCGCCATTTAGCAGACGCCCTTTTCCAGAGCGACGTACAAATGTGCCTTGAGTCTCTAGTAATTAATAAATCTACACTGGTATGCCAGATTACAAACTCAATATAAATATAACTCTTGAATTCTACAAACTTGTAAAGTGCAAATTTAAGTGTTTCAGGAAAAGGTAGGTCTTCAGTCGTCGCTTGAAGATAGCCAGGGACTCCGCTGTACGGACATCTAGGGGAAGTTCATTCCACCACCTCGGTGCCAGAACAGAGAAGATCCTTGAAGTGTACTTACCTCTCATTTTAAGGTGGTACCAGTCAAAAAGTGCTGGAGGATCTCAGACAGCGTGGTGCAGTGCGAAATCTGATGAGGTCACTGAGGTAAGATGGCGCTAGTCGATTTTTTGGCCTTGTAGGCAAGCATCAGTGTGTTGAATCTGATACGTGCAGCTACTGGAAGCCAGTCAAGGGAGCACAGCAGTGGGGTGGTGTGGGATAACTTAGGCTGATTGAACACAAGCCGTGTAGCTGCATTTTGGATCATTTGCAGTGGATGAATAGCGTTCAGGGGAGACCTGCCAGCAGAGAGTTGCAGTAGTCGAGTCTTGAAATGACAAGAGACTGAACAAGCACATGGGGAGCCTGTGTGGACAGAAATGTTTGAATCCTTCGAATGTTGTAGAGAAGAAATCGACAAGAACGAGCCACATTAGAGACATGTGGGAAGAAGGACAATTCATTGTCCATTGTTACCACAAGGTTACGAGCAGTGGCTGAAGGGGAGAGCAGAGAGTCATGAAGTGTTATTTGGAGATCTTGACCTGGAGATGAATCACCTGGGATGACCAGCAGTTCTGTTTTGCTGGGGTTGAGTTTTAGTTGGTGAGCACTCATCCATGAAGATATGTCTGTCAAGCATGCCGAGATCTGAGCGGAAACTGTGGGAAAGAAAAGATTAGTTGAGTATCATCTGCATACCAGTGATAAGAAAACCCATGTGAGGATATGACTTCACCAATGGAGTGGGTATAGAGGGAGAAAAGGAGGGGACCGTGTACCGAGCCTTGTGGGACACCAGTGGTGAGTCTGCACGGGGCAGATGTGGATCCCCTTCATGTTACCTGGTATGAGCGACCTTCCAGGTAGGAAGCAAACGATTCCCATGCTGTTCTGTGGATACCGAGGCTCTTGAGGCTTGACAAAAGTGTCTTGTGCTTGACTGTGTCAAATGCTGCTGAAAGGTACAAAGGAAGTAATCCAAAAACTTACAAGATTACAAGAACCCTGAAACTCATGATGGCTGCCTACATGGAAGATCAGCTTAATACTTCGGACCAGCAGGTCCCTGAATTCGTTTACTATAAATAAAGTTCAGCATGAGACCACAGAGAGAACAACAGCCAAACTCATGACTGGCAGACTCCTCAAGGACCACTGAACAGGTTAATACACCAATCCCCGACACCAGCACAGGCAACCAATGTGGTAATGAACAAAAAAAAGAAGACGACAGGGGCTTATGCTCAGAATATGGTTGCATCGGCCAAACAAGCTAGATATTATAATGTCAGGAGGAAAGATGTACACTTTTGCCCCGGAGATCTAGTCTGGCTTATGTCACATCCTCTTTAGAGCGCCACTGCTAAATTCTCTGCCAAGCTAGTGCCCAAGTGGGAGGGACCAGCAGAAGAAATAAAACAATAAGGGCCAGTAAACTACATGGTAAGATGGAGTAATCCACCCAAAACACATCGTGAATGTGGTGAATTTATCATTGGGTGAAGGGGTGGTGATAAATGTCATCAGTGCCTATGCTCCACAAGTCGGCTGTGAGATGGAGGAGAAGGAAAAATTCTGAAATGAATTAGATAAAGTGATAGGGATCATAGGGTGACGTATAAGAGTGAAAGGAGGTGCACACGTGGTCTATGTTCTGTGTAGGAGATGCAACCTGAAGGATTGGAAACTGTAAGGTGTTGGCAGTGGACAGTGTAGTTAGACAGCATCAAATAGTGGTCTGTAGGATGGTTTTGGAGGTGAAGAATAAGAGGAGGAGAGTGAGAACTGAAAGAAGAAGAAGAAGATGGTGAAAACTGAAGAAGGAAGACTGTAGTGTGAGATTCAGGGAAAAGGTCAGACAGTGGCTCGGTGGGGGTAAAGAGGTGCTGGACGATTGGGCAACTACTGCAGGAGTGATAAAGGAGACAGCTAGGAAGGTACTTGGTGTGACTTCTGGAAATAAAAGGGATGTGATGTAGGGATGAAAAATGTAGGCAGGAGTACAAGGAGATGCAGCAGCAGGTAAAGAGGGATGTGGCAAACTTTATGGTGTGATCTGTCACACCATAAAGTTATGGGAAAGAGTAGTGGAAGCCAGGCTGAGAGAAGAGGTGACCATCTGTGAGCAACAGTATGGTTTCATGCCAAGGAAGAGCACCACAGATGCCTTATTTGCGAATGTTGATGGAGAAGTATAAAGAAGGACAGAAGGAATTGCATTGTGTATTTGTGGATTTAGAGAAAACATACGACAGGGTGCTGAGAGAGGAGTTGTGGTATTGTATGAGGAAATCAGGTGTGTCAGAGAAGTATGTGAGGGTGGTGCAGGACATGTATGAGGACAGTGTGACAGCAGTGAAGTGTGCAGTAGGAACGACAGACTGGTTTAGGGTGAGGGTTGGACTACATCAAGGATCGCCCCTGAGCCCTTTCCTGTTTGCAGTGGTGATGGACAGGTTGACGGACAAGGTCAGACAGGAGTCTCCCTGGACTATGATGTTTGCAGATGATATTGTGATTTGTGGTGAGAGTATTAAGCAGGTTGAGAAAAGCCTGGAGAGGTGGAGATATGCACTGGAGAGAAGGGGAATGAAAGTCAGTAGGAGTAAGACAGAGTACATGTGTGTGAATGAGAGGGAGGGCAGTGGAGTGGTGCGGTTGCAGGGAAAAGAGGTGGAGAAGGTGGAGGAGTTCAGGTACCTGGGGTCAACAGTGCAAAGTAATGGAGAGTGTGTTAGAGAAGTAAAGAAAAGAGTGCAGGCTGGGTGGAGTGAGTGGAGAAGAGTGACAGGAGTGATTTGTAATAGTAGGGTATCTGCAAGAATGAAAGGGAAAGTTTATAACACTGTGGTGAGTCCTGCGATGTTGTATGGATTAGAGACAGTGGCATTGAGTAGAAGACAGGAGGTGGAGCTGGAGGTAGCAGAGCTGAAGATGTTAAGGTTTTCATTGGGAGTGACGAGGATGGACCCACTTCGTCTTTTCCTCCTACCTGGTGGCTCCATCCTCAGCATTCTTCTACCAATATAATTCATATCCCTCCTCTGCACATGCATTATATTGGTAGAAGAATGCTGACGATGGAGCCACCAGGTAGGAGGAAAAGAGGAAGGCCAAGGAGGAGGTTCATGGATGTGGTGAGGGAAGACATGCAGGTAGTTGGTGTGAAAAAGTCAGATGTAGAGGACAGGGTGGTATGGAGACGGATGATCCGCTGTGGCGAACCCTAATGGGAGCAGCCGAAAGAAGAAGACTTTCCATAAAAAGTAACTAAGTAATGTAATTAGTTGCTTTTTTGGGATGTAACTCAATATTGTAATGCATTACTTTTAAAAGTAACGTTGCCCAACACTGATAATAATATATATATATATATATTTATCTCTAAATCAAGATGTACTTCATGTCAAATCAAGTAGGATTTATTGTCATTTTAACCATATACAGTGCAGTACACCGTGAAACCAAACATTTCCCCAGAACCAAGGTGCTACAGCAAACACAGCAAACATAAATTAACAAAAGGAACACAAAAGTACACAAACCTCTAAACTAACAACAGTGCAGATGTGTAACATTTAGCACAAAAAAGGGAAGGGGGAATAAAAAAAAAAAAAAGAGAGAGACAAGAGACAACATGAGACAAGGAAAGGGTAACAGTGGCGGACACTAGTACAGTAGGTTGTGCAAGAAGAATATTGTCCGTATTTAGTATGAAGGTTGTGTGCTGAAGTCAAAATCCATCTCTATTGTTTTGTCTACATTCAGAGACAGGTCGTTGGCTTTACACCAGTCTGTTAACCTCTGCACTACCTCTCTGTATGCCGATTCTTCGTTCTTGCTGATGAAACCCACCACATCGTGTCATTAACAAAATTAATGATTTGATTGGAGGTGTGCATTGCCACACAATCATGGGTTAGAAGTTAAAAAGCAGAGGACTGAGGAGCC
The DNA here is from genome assembly GCA_024362625.1 of Silurus asotus. Lineage (NCBI taxonomy): Eukaryota > Metazoa > Chordata > Actinopteri > Siluriformes > Siluridae > Silurus > Silurus asotus. The sequence continues at coordinate 5,504,311 of MU533908.1, forward strand.
CCGGTGCTCAGTGTGATGGTGTTGGGAATGCTGTTTGCGATCTGGACTGCCTGAGGTCTTTCAGTCAAAAAGTTCAGAATCCAGTTACAGAGAGAGATGTTCAGGCCCAACAGGCTTAGTTCCCCAATCAGCTGCTGAGGAATGATAGTGTTGAATGCTGAACCAAAGTCTATGAACAGCATTCGTACATATGAATCCTTCTTTTCCAGGTGATAAAGGGCCTGGGGAGATGGTGTCGTTGGCTGAAGATGTCAGTGAGAACATCTGCCAGTTAATCTACACATTCTCTGAGCACTCTGCCAGAAAGGATGTCTGGTCCTGCAACTTTCTGTGGGTTGATTCTGCCTAGAACTTTTCTTGTGTCAGCAGTGGAGAAACAAAGCAGTTATCCAAATCCAAAGTTATCCAGCAGTCTCCAGTTATCAAAACTTCCTGGTTGGGGCATAAGATGATTTTCTTGCTGATGTAGCTGGTCATTGATGATGTATACTCCACCAAGTCAGTGAAGTTGCCGTTGGTTGCAGACTCCATAAACATATCGCAGTCAGTACATTCAAAGCCGTCCTGAAGAGCAGAGATGGCACCTGCTGGCCAACTGCTTTTAAACTGGTCTTGAAAGCCTGTTGTGTGATATGTATGCTGTGATTAGCATAACAGAGATGTGCTCTGAGTAGCCGAGATGGGGCGAGGCTTCACGAGGTATGCGCCCAGGATCTAGCGTGTTTACCCCTCTGGTTGCAAAGTGCTCAAAGAGATCATGTAGCTTCTCCTGCAGATCATCATTAATGACGGTGTTTTAGATTATTTCTGTATTTCTGTAGAGTCTGGCAATGGTACACACAGACACCATTTGCTCTGATGTCCATATGTTGCATGAGACGGGCTACAACATAAAAATAAAACCATTTTGGATCCGAAGTGGGCGCTGCAAGCTACTGCCGCGCCGCCATCTTTGATCGCCCTACTAAGGCTCCAAGTAGCAGCTAGGTTTTGCTTATTGTTGAGAACTCCCAAGTTGAAATCATGAAAGTGCATAGTGCAGCTTTGTCATTGCCTGCTGTATTACACTGCAGGAGACCTTAATTGCTGTCATGGCATAAGAAAAACTTGGAGCACTCTCGGGAGGCTCTGAATACTTCATCAAGCAGAACATGGCAAAGGTACATTTTCACACAGGCCAATCTTATTTATTTATACAAAAAAGTAAGCATTTTGGGTAAAGATTAACCAAAATGCTTCTAATGCTTCTAATAAACAGCCTATGTAAAAATCACATTACATCAAAAAAGGTTTCGTTGATATAGTTCATTCACAGGAATCCTTCCTTTTATGCAATTCTGGAAGGTGAATTATTGCAACCAATCACTATGCTCGCTTTCTTCAAGAGTGATTGCTTTCATAGAAGGTAATGTCTATATACAACTTAAAAAAAAATATATATATCTGTGTAATTTTACTTTAAGGGCTATAACTAAATATAAATAAGTAAGGGATTCACCTTGTGCCAACCTTTCATTGGCCTTTTTCTCCTCTTCAGCAGGAAGCCTTCTTGCTTGATTGGTTTTTGCACATTGCTGTTTGACTCTTGTATGCTTTCCATTATCTTCCAACCACCTTCCTGAGAAAGACACAGCCAGAATGCATGCTTAAATTTATATCAGTGGCATTGCTAAAGATGCCACAGAATAAACTACAGATGATTGAGTTAAGGCTCTGGTTTCCTTATCAGAAGTTCAAAGTCTGCATGCACACTGACATCAACTTCCCCAACTTCATCATGCTGTAAAAATATGTGACAAAGGCTTTTGTCTGTCTTTGTCAATGTGTCATAGTAAGAGCTAAAGAACCAAAAAATTGGCATGCTGAACTATACTTGCTGCAAAACAAATACTGTAACCAGAGACTGCAAGCTTCTGTGAAGATAGATATATGCCCATCTTACCTGTTCTTCATCTTGACTATTATCCTTTGATTTTCTCCTGTTCACTGAAGGCACATCTTGTTCCTCCAAGTCCATATTTGTACAGTGGAGATTGCTGTAGAGAAGCCTCTATTTGGCCATAAACATAAGAAATGGAAGAAAGAAGAGAATATCAGTAAGCAAATTTCATACATGTGCTTATAGATTGTTCTTGTGAGTGTGTTTAATCTACTGATAATCACTGGTGTGTAGGTTTTTCTCTGTTTCTGTGTGTTGTAATGTCAGACAATTCATCCACACTACTAGTCATATTAAAGATGCCATAGCAAAATATGTGATGCCCGTTACAAACAGACACACACAGACACACAGACACACACACACACACACACACACACACACACACACACACACACACACACACTAATGCAAGATTACAACAAAAAAAAGAGCAAAGGTGGAATTCAACCCATTACATTTACTCATGTTACTGTAATTGAGTTGTTTTCTATGCATTTCTATTTTTTTTTTTAGAGTAAAAAAAATCAGTCATTAACTTTTTTTGGGGCATGTTTTGTTTGAAGTATTGTACATTGTTACGGACAAGTCAAACAGCAGTGTTTAAAACCCCATCATATACTAAAGTTTAACTAAAAGGAAATGAATTAAACCCTGGCCATATTTAAGGGTAATAAAGGCAACAGCTTCATTATGAGTTATAAAAGCAGCTTAAAAACTGCTCAGCATGTAGATCTCAGTTATATAATCCCTGTGAGGTTGTATTGATAGTTTAAAAAGATGTTTCCTTAGTTTAGAAAGAGGCTTTGTCCACTGCATTTTAATATACTGACTTGGCACAAGCATATCATAACATCCCACCTAAAAAAGATGAACTACCCATTTAATAGGAATATGACATTAACTATTTATAGGCATACCTTCCACAATTTTCATAGTCATGCTGATATATTCAGGCGTCTTTGTTACCAACAACTGTGCTTTATAATGCGTAAAAGACGTGTAGAAAACCTTCTATCTAAGAATGTATATATTTCTCTATCAGTATGTTTAATGAACAGAATATTGATGTAAATCAAAATAGAGAACTCTGTAGCAACTCTAAAGCAAACCCAGGAACCACAAGATAAGAGTGGGTGCAAACAGACGTGTGCTGCACTCATAATTTGAGTTTGAAAGGTTCCCACAAATTTGACATTCTAGCAGGTGCCCTTGATGATATTCATTGTCAATACTAAATGGGGTAAGAAAAAAAAGTGGTAAGAAAAGTGGTAGGAAGTCTCTTCTGAACAACCCAATGCTGACCACCTGGACAAATTTTAGCATCCTGAAACAAGATTGCGTTTTTAAGTACAAGCTTCAACATCAACAATGTGTATGCCACTTAAACTTACAATCTGCGGTCACATTCGACCTTTCTCCACTAACAATGTACATGTCATGTCCATCATTCATGGCTGAATTGTGGCATATAAATGCAAACTCCAGCTTATCTGATCAAATAAATCTCGTTGGAACCCAACATATATGACTGTGGTGGGACTCAAATAAATCATCATGTGCAGCTGGTGATGGTTCAACATCAACAGCCTCAAGATCCATGAAATGACTGAGCTACTCAAGAACTTTTAGGATGGATTTGAAGTGTTCCTCACTGCACACCTTAACAACTGTAATGAATGGACATTCAGTGGCACTCAGATGAGGATGGTTCCCTTTTGAGCCTGGTTCCTCTTAAGGTTTCTTCCTCATGCAATCTCAGGGAGTTTTTCCTTGCCACAGTCTGAAGGCTGAAACGATTCCTCGAGTAACATGATTCGATTAAAAGAATTAGTATAGTCCATTTAACTAAACATGGAGCACTGTGTTTCCCATGGATTATTATTCATGCACCACTTGCTAAACACTGGAGCATGCTGGACAGGTGATAATAATAAAGAGCTTCATTAAACTAATATTTTCCCATAAACTACTCTACGTTGCCAATGTGGAGGGACTTTTTGAACACACTATATTTGCATTTTGATGTAATGTGCCAATGAATTTAACTAAATGTGTTTACAGATATTCTTCTATGCCATTTTAGCAAAAAATAATAGTAATTTTCCTAAAAAAAAAAAAAAAAAACTAATTACGTGTTAATTTTAAAAGACCAGTCTAATTTTCTACATCTTATTTACCGTAATTTCCGGACTATAAAGTGCACCCTTATATAAGAACTCACTGAATTTCACAAATATTTATATTTTTAACATAAATAAGCCGCACCTGTCTATAAGCCGCAGTGTCATGTCTACACTGAAACTTATGAACTTTACACAGGCTTTAACAAAAGACACAATAGCAATATGTTGTGCTTCTATTAGGAGCATAGCAGTATTTGGGGAAAAGACCGGCACTGCATTCTTCCGGTTTTACTGCATGTGTGGAGACTGAGGATTATGTCCTTTTTATTTTCTGATGCTCATTTCTAAATTTCTTTGACTAACCCATAATGCTGTTGCCAAGAAAAATTAAAAAGCACTAGTTTTGGAAACCTGTCTGTGCTTATACGATTTCTGTTGCAACTGGAGTTAGTGAGCTCTCCCTTCACCCAGACTCAATGCGTTACAGCGGCTTGTTTCTAAACAGTAGCTGACCAAGTAAGTCATTGTTCACTGTCTTTCTCCTTCCTTTCACAACTACAGTGGTAACTTGACATACAAGTGCATTAATGTACGAGTTTTCTGAGGTATGAGCGGCCACTCTGTCGATTTTTTTGCTTTGTTACGCGAGCAAAAAATTGAGGTACGAGCTCGACACACCACTGCTAGATGGCGAAGCGAAGCCAGAAAGCGAAGATTGTGAAGAAAATTAAGATAAGCAAAGAAAAAAAAGTAACAATTTTAAAGTTCAGGAATACGTAGTGTACATGAGTGATAGTAAAAAACGAGTTTTCCCTCCGCCGTCCCTTATCGCCTCTACCCCACCTCCACACACACACACACACACACACACACACACCCCACTGGTGTTTTCGTTAGCTCAAGTCATCTCATCTCCAAGGAAAATACACTAAAAAAACTTTACATTCTCTTTATATTATGTTTTTATACAAGATTTGTTATTTAGTAATGTATTTTCCAATTTAATAACATGAAACATAAAAACGGGGTGTCATTTTGAGGGTTGGAACGGATTAATGCATTTTAAGTATTTTCAATATGGAAAACTGATTTGATGTGCGAGCAAATTGAGATATGAGTTCGACCATGGAACAAATTAAACTCATAGGTCAAGGTACCACTGTATTTCTCTGTGGAGTTTATCTTTTGTCATTGTCGTGCTGAAATGGTGAGGTGTGTGGGTAAGGTGAGGTGCGTTTTTGCGTTTCCGTTCGGAAATTTCATTGGTCTAATTTTATGGGGCTCAGTTTTTTGGCTTGAAGTTGAAGTGAATCCGGGAAAAACCGAGGAAAAATCCATAAATAAGCAGCTTCGTTGTTTAAGCCGCATGGTTCAAAACTTGGGAAAAAAGAAGCGGCTTATAGTCCGAAAAATAAGGTAGTATTGCTCTTTAATAAAGAAAAAGTACTTCTTATTCAATTACTCATTGAATCAATTGAATAATCGTTAGAATACTCGACATTAAAATCATTGATAGCAGCAGCCCTATTAGGAACAAACAGTTATAAAAAAACCAAAAATGCATTATTTTATAGCCAGTTTATCTCTGCAAATCCACTTTAAGACCATATCAATTGTTAAAAGAACTATACAAATGAAAATTTATTGAAATTAAATGATAGCAGAGAAGGGAGAGCATGCCATCAGGAAGTATAGAATTCAAAGTGAAAATGTCAATTTTAACTATTAGTTTTAAAGTAGGGTTGCACAAGCCAGTGCACTCTTAGTGCTGGTCCCAAGCCCAGATAAATCGGTTGCGTTAGGAAGGGCATCAAGCGTAAAACGTGCTAAATCATATACGCGGATCACGAATCAGAAATTCATACTGGATCGGTTGAGGCCGAGGTTACCTACAACCGCCACAGGTATTGTTAGACAACAGGGTTCCAGTGGAAATTGGGCTACTGTTGGCCGAAGGAGGAAAAGGAGAGGAGGAAGACATCTATAGAGACAGCAGGAAAAGGTGAAGTGTAGGAGAGTGGAGGTACAGGTGGGCACTTTAAATGTTGCTACTATAACCAGTAAAGGGAGAGAGGTAGCTGATATAATGGAAAGGAGAAAGGTATGCTGTGTGTTCAGGAGACCAAGTGGATGGAAGTAAGGCCAGGAACATTGGAGGGGAGTTTAAACTGTTCTACCATGGTGTTGATAGAAAGAGAAATGGTGTAGTGGTGATCCTGAAGGAAGAGTTTAGTAAGAGTGTAGTGGAGGTGAAGAGGGTTTCTTATAGGGTGATGAACGTGGAGCTGGAAGTTGAAGGGGTGATGATAAATGTCATAAGTGGTTATGCTCCACAAGTAGGTTGTAAGATGGAGGAGAAGGAAAAATTCTGGAGTGAGTTAGATGAAGTGGTGGGAGGTACCTGAAAAAAAAATGATTGGTGATTGGGGCAGACTTTTATGGGCATGTAGGTGAAGGGAACAGAGGTGATGAGGAGGTGATGGGTAGGTATGGATTTAAGGAGGGGATTGTGGAAGGGCAGATGATGGTAGATTTTGCTAAAAGGATGGAAATGGCAGCGGTGAATACTTATTTTAAGAAGAAGGAGGATCATAGGGTGATGTATAAGAGTGGAATAAGGTGCACACAGGTGGATTATGTTCTATGTAGGAGATGGAACCTGAAAGAGATTGAAGACTGTAAGGTGTTGGCCAGAGACAGTGTAGCTAGACAGCATAAGCAGGATGGTGGTCTGTAGGATGGTTTTAGAGGTGAAGAAGAAGAGGAGGAGAGTGAGGACTAAAAAAAGAATAAGATGGTGGGAATTGAAGGAGGAAGAGTGTAGTGTGAGATTCAGGGAATCACACTGCTGAAGAGATGCTGGATGATTGGGCAACTACTGCAGAAGAAATGAGGGAGACATCTAGAAAGGTACTTGGTGTGACATCTGGGGAAAAAAAGAAAGAAAAAGACGTGGTGGTGAAATGAGAACGTGCAGAGGAGCATAAGGAGAAAGAGGTTGGCGAAACAGAATTGAGATCGACAGAGTGATGAGAAAAGTAGGCAGGAGTACAAGAATATGCGGCAGCAGGTAAAGAGGGATGTGGCGAAAGCCAAGGAAAAGGCATATGAGCAGCTGTTTAAGAGGTTGGACACTAAGGAAGGAGAAAAGGATTTGTACCGATTGGCCAGGCAGAGGGACCGAGCTGGAAAGGATGTGCTGCATGTAAAAGCAATAAAGGATGGAGATGGAAATGTGTTGACTAGTGAGGAGAGTGTGTTGAGAAGAAGAAGGGAGGATTTTAAGCAGCTGATGAACGAGGAAAATGAGAGCGAGAAGGTTGGATGATGTGGAGTTGGTGAAGCAGGAAGTGTATAGGATTAGTAAGGAGGAAGTGAGAGCAGGGAATAAGAGGATGAAGAGTGGAAAGTCGGTTGGACCAGATGACATACTGGTAGAAGCATAGAGCTGTTTAGGAAAGATGGCAGTGAAGTTTTTATCAAGATTGTTTTTACAGGCTTTTGGAAGGTAAGAAGATGCCTGAGGAATGGAGAAGGAGTGTGCTGGTACCGCACACTCCTTAAAAATAATAATGGAGATGTGCAGACCTGCAGTAACTACAGGGGAATAAAGTTTGTCAGTCACACCATGAAGTTATGGGAAAGAGCAGTGGAAGCCAGGCTAAGAGAAGAGGTGACCATCTGTGAGCAGCAGTATGGTTTCATGCCGGGGAAGAGCACCACAGGCGCAATATTTGCTTTGAGAATTATGATGATAAAGTATAGAGAAGGTCAAAAGGAGTTGCACTGTGCATTTGTTTATTTAGAGAAAGCGTATGACAGGGTGGAGAGAGGAGTTGTGCTATTGTATGAGGAAGTCAGGTGTGTCAGAGAAGTATGTGAGGGTAGTGCAGGACATGTATGGGAACAGTGTGACAGCAGTGAAGTGTGCAGTAGGAACAACAAACTGGTTAAAGGTGGAGGTTGGACTGCATCAAGGATCAGCTCTGAGCCCTTTCCTGTTTGCAGTGGTGATGGACAGGTTGATGGACGAGATCAGACTATGATGTTTGTGGATGATATTGTGATTTGTGGTGAGAGTAGGGAGCAGGTTTAGAAGAGCCTGGAGAGATGGAGGTATGTGCTGGAGAGAAGGGGAATGAAAGTGAGTAGGAGTAAGAAAGAGTACATGTGTGTGAATGAGAGGGAGGGCAGTGGAGGGGTGCAGTTGCAGGGAGAAGAGGTGGAGAAGGTGAAGGAGTTCAGGTACCTGAGGTCAACAGTGCAAAGTAATGGAGTGTGTTTTAGAGAAGTGAAGAAAAGAGTGCAGACAGGGTGGAGTGGGTGGAGAAGAATGATAGCAGGAGTGATTTGTGATAGAAGAGTATCTGCGAGGGTGAAAGGGAAAGTTTATAGGACTGTGGTGAGACCTGCGATGTTGTATGGTAGAGACAGTGGCAGATGGTTGGGATGAAAGAGGCAGATGTAAAGGATGGGAGAGTATGGAGACCGATGATCTGCTGTGCCTAATGGGAGAAGCCGTTATTGGGAGAAGCCGAAAGAAGAAAAAGAAGAACTCTAATTAAAGCATGAAATGTGAGTGACACAGATGAAATATGTGAAATATTGTGCCTGAAGCTACCTTGTTATTGCTTTGTTTTTCTATACAATTCCATATAAAACTGTCAAAATACTTTTGCACACTTGGATATACATTCAACGCCTATTCCTGAAGTAAATTTGCTACAAGTTATACATTTGATTTATGTAATTGCAGTCCTGCTGAATTTGCTACTCTGAGCAAGTACTAAACTGTGATGAAGCCTGTTGGTGATAAATGTATAAAACTTTATTTTAATAAATTATAGCTCTTAATTATCTGTAAATAGTGTTGTTACGATATAACTTAACCCTTATTTAGATTCATTTGATAGCAGTGTAATGGCGAGGCTTTCAAAAAAACTCAAATAAATCAAATAAACACAAAAGATTTCTTAGAAACCATGTGCATAAGCAGTGGGAGTGTCATGCTTGAGCCAAAAGTGTTTATGCTTGGATTTTTTTATAATATTCTGATACTCTTTTAATTAATAAACAAGAGAAAGTGAATTCAAAGACAAACTTAACTAGTTTTTACATAACACTCCCAAGTGAAAGCCTATATCCTTGCTGGAGTCCAAACTGCACAGTGATATTACCTTTCATACAACAATAAAGACATTTAAATGTTGTATGAAAGTGTAAAGCTGCTTTGAGACTGCTTTGAGAATTCCCAACATTCTTGTCACTAAAGTTGACCCATTCCCCTAATCTGGTTTATGACAGCTAAGTTTTGTAACAACATATTAAAGTCTGAATACATTAGTTCCACATTTACAAAGTCTGTTGCAACAATCTGTAGAAGCTAAAATAATAATAAAACAATTATTTTTTATTATACTATTACTCAGTATGCAACTTGCAGTATATATCAGCAACATGTGGCTAATAAACATTATTCTGACAACTCGCTCACAATGTATACAGGACTTGGCAACCCTAATTACACTATACACTAAACCTGATAACAATGCATACACTATATACAGAACCTGGCATCCCTGCTTACACGATGCACAGAACCTGCTCACCCGGCTCAGACTGTAAATAAACCTGCCAACCTTCTTTACATTACATACTGAACCCAGCAAATTTGTTCACACTATACCCTGAGCATGGCAACCCAACTTAAACTGTAAAAAACTGTTTATTCTGTGACTTTGACATAATGATGTACTGCACAATACTGTCTTCCTACTTCAGATTGTGTTGGACCCGGAAGTAAGAGGGGAGGATGAGAAAAGTTTCTGGGAACACCTTTATGCCATTACCCTGCAGTTGTATAAAAGCAACCCTAGTTACTCTGAGGTCAAGAACTGGATGTAGCTCATGCTTTTCCAGAAAATACAGGTTATGGAGAGGCCTGCATCTGAAGTAATGAAGCAGTTTCCTTTTCTTGGAGTGCCACAGTTTGTGAGTAAACACTTTACATTTTGTACATTTAGTTAAGGCAGATAAGAAAAATCTGTTAATATTAAATTTCTGTGAAATCCTATAGCTCATTTGGTAAAGCAATGCGTTAACAATTCAAAAGAGTGTCCCAGGGAACACATACTGATAAATGTATAGATTAAACACAGTGCAAGTCCCTTAGGATAAAAGCATCCACTAAATACCAAATATATTTTATTTAAAATGAAGTTCTTTTGTTTTATCAGAAGGAAAAGAAAAAGAAGGATGTCCTGCTCCCCTCAAGGCTGAAAGTGCCAGCATTATAATGGACAACGTGAATATTTTAAGAGAGGCAGAAATTGGCATGATACAGGTTGTGGAATGCCTGTTTGCAGTCTATTACAATGTGCAATGCATCGCAGATTGCATAGAAAAACTCTCTAAGAATGAAGTTTTTTTCGGGCATGATAAAACTCTAACTGTATATTAGTTTAATTAGCTACTGGACATTTCCTCGCTGACCTGCCCCTTTGCTAATTTATTTATTTATGGGAAGTCTTGATTCAATTAACAGATACGGGGCATTAACTATTATTATTATTATTATTATTATTATAATTATTATATTTCAGCATCTGAGGATTTTATCATTATTATTATTATTATTATTATTAATAATATATTTTAACTACTAATATCAGTTACAGACTCTTTCTGTCCACTGTCCACTTGATAAAAGTTGGAATGTGTAACACACATTAGTAGTCAATGTTAAAATATATTATTAATAATAATAATAATAGTTAATGCCCTGTATCTATAAACTGAAGCAAGACTTACTGTAACTAAATTAATAAGCAGGAGGAGCAGGTCAGCGAGGAAATGTCCAGTAGCTAATTAAACTAATGTACAGTCATCAGGCTAAACCATATTATATCTGCTACATCTCCATTGTTGCGCAATGAGGCGCTTCTGAGCAAAGAATGCAGTAACGTCAGATCTGGTGTTATGCGCTAAAATGCTCCCCTGCCACAAACTGCCCCAACTTATCTCATTATTATGAGATACTAAGTCATAACTATGAGATATTAAGTCATAATTATGAGATCCTTTCTGTGATGTTTTTTTCTCTTTGTGAATGCAATGCGCTTCTGTAGGATTGGTGTTATTTTCTCATTCAATATTAAATACTGTAACTCCTAACAATAAAGAACCGCCCAACTTGGATTCAAAGAACCATTTGGGGTTCTTAGCAATTAATTTATTAAAATAGTTTTATATAGAACCATTTTGGGGTTCCATATATCAAGTCAAGAGTCAAGTCAAGAAGCTTTTATTGTCATTTCAACCATATATAGCTGACGCAGTACACAGTGAAATGAAACAACGTTCCTCCAGAACCCTGATGCAATGATATGAAGCGGGTGATTGAACTTTTTCTGGTTCTAAAAAGAACAATTACATTTAATAGCATACTACGTCTTTTTTTCGACAGAATTCTTTGATCTTTGTTTCAGTCTGGCATGCTGAAGATGCTGTTGTGTTGATCTTGGTTAATGCAGTGTTTAAATACAAATAAAAATAAAATCTTTAAATTCTACTGTTTATAACTGTTTATTTTGTTTGTTAGTTTTTTTTTTGTCTTGGTGTTGAGGACTAGTGCCCTTTTGAGCCTATGTCCAATATGAGTCAAATAATCAATTACTATTCAAATTAGATATGACTTTTTTTCAAGTCATATTGGAATTGATGACTTTTGACTTGTAATAGATGGAATGTAAATGAAAGCATCCTGACCAGCTGTGTCACAGTCTGCTATGGGAGCTGCTCTGTTGCAAAGCGTAAGGCACTGCAGCGGGTGGTGAAAACTGCCCAGCGCATCACAGGGACTTCATTCCCAGCCATGGTGGACATCCAAAAGAAACTCTGTGTGCGTCGAGTTTGCAGCATACTTAAGGACTCCTCTCATCCTGCCCATAGACTGTTTTCTCTTCTGCCCTCCGGCAGGCGTTTCAGGTGCCTCTGGACCAGGACCAGCCGACTAAACAACAGCTTTTTTCCTAGAGCTGTCTCTTTACTGAACTTTGCCCCTCGCTGATACACTACCACATTTCCCCCCACACCTCACACTTCGTTATTTCGCTAATGGACTGTCTACACAAAAACTTATGCTCACTTGGACACTTGTTTATTTCTCACCTCACACTTTGTTATTGCACTAATGGACTGTTTACACAAAACTATGCTCATTTGCACACTGCTCTCTTTGTATTGCTGCTCACCATTAACTTATTACCATTTTATATATACCAGTTTTCTGTTTATAGTAATATCAATATATTATGTTCACTGTTCACATTCTTCTGTTAATTTCTGTTTATAATAATCTGTATAGGCATCTGTAAATAATGTTCATAGTACATATATACTCATCTGTATATTATATTCACAGTACATATATATTCATCTGTATATTCATAGTACATATACATCTGTAAATTACTGTTTATAGTCCTATATTACCATTCTATTGAACTTATGTAAATTATGTAACACTGTATATCCTGCACTTGCTGTTATTGCACTCTGGTTAGACCCAAACTGCATTTCGTTGCCTTGTACTTGTACATGTGTAATGGGTGAGGGTTAGGATTAGGGTTAAAAGTTGAATCTAATCTAATCTTATGTAAGGAATGGAATGGATGGAATGTAAGTTTTGCAGTGAAATATCAACAGTTTAATCAGGTATGATTTTCAGGTTCTCTTTAAACCTTGACTTCGCTGATGGAAGATGGAATCTTATAAGGATACTTATAAAAGGGATGTGTAAGATCAATGCCATAAATTATTGATACACAAGTCAGCCCAGACACCTACACTCCCTACCACTACACTACACTCCCTACCACTACACTACACTACACTCCCTACCACTACACTACACTCCCTACCAGACACCTACACTCCCTACCACTACACTACACTCCCTACCAGACACCTACACTCCCTACCACTACACTACACTCCCTACCACTACACTACACTCCCTACCACTACACTACACTACACTCCCTACCACTACACTACACTACACTCCCTACCACTACACTACACTACACTCCCTACCACTACACTACACTACACTCCCTACCACTACACTACACTACACTCCCTACCACTACACTACACTACACTCCCTACCACTACACTACACTACACTCCCTACCACTACACTACACTACACTCCCTACCACTACACTACACTACACTCCCTACCACTACACTACACTCCCTACCAGACACCTACACTCCCTACCACTACACTACACTACACTCCACTCCACTACACTACACTCCCTACCAGACACCTACACTCCCTACCACTACACTACACTACACTCCCTACCACTACACTACACTCCCTACCACTACAGCCTACACATCCCTTTTATAAGTATCCTACACACAGCAGTGAGATAACAAACACACCTTCACACACATAATAGAGGCGTTGACTAAATTCCTTCGAGCTCATAGTTTCTATTTTAACTGCAGTTTCGGTCAGCCGACGTGGCGCAGCCTCCAGTTCTCTCACAGGCCACTAGTGAACATCTTCACACTGATTTGTCACGAAAGTGGTAAACATTAAAGTTCATTTTCTCTCACTGTGTGAAAAGGTAAAACTCTATTGTCGAAAGTTATATAAGACTGTAAAGGTGCATAAACATACCTGAAGCGCGTTTGTGTTAAAGTCTTCTTTTTTTAAATCATTTATTCCTCAATACGCCACCAATTATTAGTTTTCCATTTCCACCACGTCTTTAAAACACTTTGTGTTCCCAGTGTTCTTGGTGACTTCCGACTGGAGCCCGAGCTTTAAACGCGGTGTGTGTGGAATGGATTCAGTGCGGAACGCTGTGGGCGGAGTCACTCATGGGTCTGTCCCAAGCCGACAGTCGCTCTGTAACCCAGGTAGCGATGAAGACAAGTTTTCTACAGCTGCTGTTCTCAACCGCGGACCAGTTTCACTCAAGTGAAAAGTAGAAGTGTTCTTTTAAAAAAAATAAAACATATTGCAGACCTCCAGTGCCGAAGAAATCTATTGTCTCCTGCCTCAATGACTATCGTCCCGTCGCGCTCACACCCATCGTGATGAAGTGCTTCGAGAGGCTCGTCATGAGCCACATTAAGACACAGCTTCCACCTTCCCTGGACCCCATGCAGTTTGCGTATCGTCCAAACCGTTCCACGGACGATGCCATCTCCATAACAAGGACTCATATGTACGAATGCTGTTTATTGACTTCAGCTCAGCATTCAACACAATCATTCCTCAGCACCTGATCGAGAAGTTGAACCTTCTGGGCCTGAACACCTCCCTCTGTAACTGGATCCTGGACTTCCTGACTGGGAGACCTCAGTCTGTCAGGATCGGAAACAGCATCTCCAGCACCACCACACTGAGCACTGGGGCCCCCCAGGGCTATGTGCTCAGCCCACTGCTGTTTACTTTGCTGACTCACAACTGTGTAGCAATGCACAGCTTGAACCACATCATCAAGTTTGCTGATGACATTACCGTGGTGGGTCTAATCAGCAAGAACGACGAGTCAGCATATAGAGAGGAGGTGCAACGGTTAACTGCCTGGTGTGGAGCAAACAACCTGTCTCTGAACGTGGACAAAACAAAAGAGATGGTTGTGGACTTCAAGAGAGCACAGTGTGACCAATCTCCACCGATTATTGAAGGATCCTCAGTGGAGATCGTCAAGAGCACCAAATTCCTTGGTATTAATCTGGCAGACAACTTCACCTGGTCACTCAACACCAGCTCCATCACAAAGAAGGCCCAGCAGCGTCTCTACTTCCTGAGAAGGCTGAGGAAAACCCACCTCCCTCCCCAGCTGCATCACTGCCTGGTTTGGGAACTGCACCGTCTCGGACCGCAAGACCCTACAGAGGATAGTGAGGACAGCTGAAAAGATCATCTGAGTCTCTCTCTCCTCTATCATGGACATTTACACCACACGCTGCATCCGCAAAGCCAACAGCATTGTGGACGACCACACACACCTGTCACACACACTTTTTACCCTCCTGCCATCAGGAAAACGGTTCCGAAGCATTCGGGCCGTCACAACAAGACTATGCAACAGTTTCTTTCCACAAGCCATTAGGCTTCTCAATACACAGAAATAAAACAGAACTCTCTCACACACCCACACACACACACTCATGTGTGATACAGAACTGTACAATTTTTCCTGGACTTAACACTAAACACACATATCACTCATCTCAATCCTTTCCACCACCATTCATTCATTTATTTATTATTTATTATTATTCTCGACTGTACCACACTCTTAACTGCTGTTTTTTGCACATTTATCACTGTATTATACTGTTTACATGCTGTTTTTTGCACCTTTGACTGCTGCTGTATTTTTTGCACTACATTGTTCCGTTTATACTCACTTCTGGGGTATAGTTTTTAGTTTTTATAGTTTTTTCAGTCTTCTTGTACAGTACTGTATAATCAAGTATACAGTAGGTTTACTGGTCGGCGCTATATTGGGTTTTGTGTCTTGTCTTGTGTCGTCTGTCTGCACTGTCTGTCTGCACTGTTTGTACTAGGTTGCACTCGATGCACTTTATGTAGCTTATGTTGTAGCTCTATGTTGTTTTGTTTGTTGTTGTTTAGTGTAGCACCAGGGTTCTGGAGGAACGTTGTCTCGTTTTTAACGTGTACTGTGTACCACTGTGTATAGTAGAAATGACAATAAAAGCCTCTTGACTCTCTTGACTCTTGAAAATAAAAAATAAAATAAGAATTAAACCGGTACCACATGATCTTCGGGGCGAAGATAGAATCTCTGTGGGTTTTCCATTCATTTTTTATTTCCATTTATATATGTCTGTACAGTAGTTCATGTGCATCTTATATATTTTTAATGGAGTAGCAGAAGGAAAAATCAACAGTTACTTACTGCTTTTGATTAACGACAGACTGGTTCAAGGTGGAGGTTGTATCAAGGTTTTGCTCTAAGCCCTTTCCTGTTTGCAGTGGTGATGGACAGGTTAAAGAACGATGTCAGACAGGAGTCTCCCTGGACTATGATGTTTGTGGATGATATTGTGATTTGTGGTGAGTGTAGTGAGCAGGTTAAGAAGAGCCTGGAGAGCTGGAGGTACGTCCTGGAAAGAAGGGGAATGAAAGTCAGTAGGAGTAAGACAGAGTACATGTGTTAGAGAAGTGAAGAGTGCAGGCAGGGTGGAGTGGGTGGAGAAGAGTGATAGCAGGAGTGATTTAAAATTTGCCCAAGTCATTGCATTTACAACCTCACCAAGTTACCGTGTTAAGCGTACTTTCACGTCAGCTACAGCAGCGCGTTTCTTCCAGAAATTACGATATTAGATAAATCTCCGTCAGACCCCGCAGAGCTCGATTGGGCCACTGAACATCTAGAAACAACGTTACGTTACACTCTAGATGATGTAGCTCCCCTTAAGACCAAAATGATCAGGGAGAAAAAATTAGCACAGTGGTATACTGATCATACACGCACCTTAAAACAGACCACTCGAAAATTAGAACGTAAATGGCGTCAAACAAAATTAACAGTATTTCAAATAGCATGGAAGGAGAGCCTCCAAAATTAACCTTACCAAGTTACCGTGTTAAGCGTTCTTTCACGTCAGCTACAGCAGCGCGTTTTATTAATAATCTTCCCGAAATTACGATATTAGATAAATCTCCGTCAGACCCCGCAGAGCTCGATTGGGCCACTGAACATCTAGAAACAACGTTACGTTACACTCTAGATGATGTAGCTCCCCTTAAGACCAAAATGATCAGGGAGAAAAAATTAGCACAGTGGTATACTGATCATACACGCACCTTAAAACAGACCACTCGAAAATTAGAACGTAAATGGCGTCAAACAAAATTAACAGTATTTCAAATAGCATGGAAGGAGAGCCTCCAAAATTATAGAAAATCTCTTAGTGCTGCTAGATCAGCATATTTCTCCACCCTCATAGAAAATAACAAGCATAATCCTAGATTTTTATTCAGCACGGTAGCAAAATTAACAGGGAATAAAAGCACTGCACTCACATGCACACCACCAATAGGTAGTAATGATTTTATGAACTTTTTTAATAATAAAATTGAAAACATCAGGCAAGAAATCCAGACGGTTAATATAAATCCAAATTATTTTACAAGTAACCCTGTAGACAGCAGTGTAATTATAACGGATAATCAACTACAAAGCTTCACTTCTATTCATGAGAATGACTTAATTTCATTAATCTCCTCATCGAAATCAACGGACAATCAACTACAAAGCTTCACTCCTATTCATGAGAATGACTTAATTTCATTAATCTCCTCATCAAAATCATCAACCTGCATTCTCGATCCCTTGCCTACTAGTTTCTTTAAACAGATAACTCCAGAGATAATCAAACCAGTTTTAAAAATAATTAACTCTTCCATTAGCACTGGTTATGTACCTAAATCTTTCAAACTGGCAGTTATCCACCCCCTTATTAAGAAACCTGACCTTGACCCATGTCAGTTGTCCAACTACAGACCGATATCAAATCTCCCCTTTATATCCAAAATTTTAGAAAAGGTTGTAGCACAGCAGTTATGCTCACACCTACTTATGAATAACATTTTTGAAATGTATCAGTCAGGATTTCGGCCTCATCATAGCACAGAGACGGCGCTAGTTAAGGTGGTAAATGACCTGTTATTGGCCTCTGATCAGGGTTTTGTTTCCTTACTTGTTTTGCTCGACCTTAGTGCAGCTTTTGACACCATTGATCACACTATACTGCTTGCTAGACTTGAGAACGTGGTAGGAATAAAGGGAACAGCTCTCTCTTGGCTCAGGTCTTATTTGACTGATCGCTATCAGTTTGTGGATGTAAATGGTGAGTTCTCCACACTCTATGAGGTAAAGTTTGGTGTTCCTCAAGGATCTGTCTTAGGCCCACTGCTTTTCTCTTTATATCTGCTGCCTCTTGGTGAAATCATTCATAAACATGGGATTCGCTTCCATTGCTACGCTGATGACACACAGCTGTATATTTCAGCAAAGCCAGATGAGAGAGATCAACTAAACAGTGTTGAGGAGTGTGTAAAGGACATTAGACAGTGGATGCTTAATAACTTTCTTCTGCTCAACTCAGATAAGACGGAAGTACTTTTACTAGGACCAAATGCAGCTAGAAGCAAACTTTCGGATTACGTAGCATCTCTGGATGGTGTTTCTGTTTCAGCATGTACGGCTGTCAAAGACCTTGGTGTGATTATTGACCCGAGTCTTTCCTTTGAGTCTCACGTAAATAATATCACCAGGATCGCCTTCTTTCACCTTAGAAATATTGCTAAAATTAGAAATATGATGTCGTTACAGGATGCAGAAAAACTAGTTCATGCTTTTGTTACTTCTAGATTAGACTACTGTAACGCTTTACTGTCTGGGTGTGCGAGTAAGTGCATAAATAAGCTTCAGTTAGTTCAGAATGCAGCAGCAAGAGTCCTCACCAGATCTAGAAAATACGACCACATCACCCCTGTCTTAATCAGCCTACACTGGCTCCCAATCAAATCTCGCATTGATTATAAAATACTACTACTGACGTATAAAGCACTTAACGGTCTCGCACCGCAGTATCTGAGTGAACTTCTGTACCAGTATGATCCTCCACGCCTACTTAGATCAAAAGGTGCTGGCTATCTGTTGGTTCCTCAAATAATGAAGACTTTAGCAGGGGGCAGATCTTTTTCTTATAAAGCCCCACAGTTATGGAACAGCCTTCCAATCAGTGTTCGGGACTCAGACACAGTCTTAGTGTTCAAGTCGAGGTTGAAAACATATTTATTTATTTAGTCAAGCCTTTTATCAGTAGATTTTTTCTTAGGTAAAGGTGCAGATCTGGAGGGAACATGGATATAGAGTGTTTGGTGAACTGGTATATTTGTATGCTGTCGTCCCCTCACAATTACACGTTCACTCGGATTTGTTGACGGTGGTGTGGTGGGTCGTCTCTTATCCCAGAGATCCCTCATGTCTGTGTTACCTTCTGGTTCTCCCTTTTAGTCATGCTGCCATAGCGAGTCTTGCCGGAGTCCAAACAGTGCACAATGACATTAACTTTCATACACCAATAGGGACATTTAATAATCCATATCCTTCTCTTCCCGTCACCCTCTTTCTCTCTGTCTCTCTCTCTCTCTCTCTCTCTCTCTCTCTCTCTCAGTCGAGTTAAACATGCTCCTGAGGCTCCAGTGACCACTATTCCTGCCCCTCTCCCCTCCGCGGATCTTCACACTTCTGTGCAGCTTGGGACAGTATCTCATCAAGACCTTGGGTGGTTCCATGTAATTCCGGAGTAGAACGGGTGCTTTGAGGACGGATTGGACTGTAGTTGGTGTCGGCGGTCTGCTGCACTGACTCGGGACTACCATGCAGGTAGTTTGAAAGAGGCAGATGTAGAGGACAGGAGGGTATGGAGACGGATGATCCTCTGTGGCGACCCCTAATGGGAGCAGCCGAAAGAAGAAGAAAAAGAAGAAGTATCGGTTTATTTAGCATATTGAGCACATTAAACTATATTATGTTTTTTTATTAAATAGTAAATAGCCTGTTAGACTTTCTCAGAGTAACAAAGAGTCAAAGCATTAAACCAACCGGAAACCATTACATTTTCAACGAGAGCGCACAACTTGACGTCCGCTGATTTGAGGGACTTTAGCTAATAAACGTAAAAGTTTGGAGCAAATAGGGCTCTTCATAGAGCAGGCTGACCAGCCAAAATAAGCAGTTAAAGAAGAACAGGAGGGAAAAATAAACATAAAGAAGCTTAAATTAAAATAGAATAACATTAGTGTGTAGCATTTTTTTTACTTGGCCCCATTAAAAGGTCCTAAATGCCCTTTAAAATGCCATTTGAATTTATACAAAACTATTCTCTCTTTGCACCAAAATGAATATAGTATTATAAATAAATTATAGTCAGTATTTACAATTTATCTTATTGATTTCACACAGTCCTCAAATGTCAGGTTTCTTATTTCAAAACAGATAGCACAACTATCAGAAAACATGTTAATTGTTCTACAGATATTATTCAAGTTTATCCAATTTACAAATCTATTGCATAATTTTCTCAAAAACAATGTGCCAAAAATTATTTTGATCCTTTTGGAATGTTATGGTTTTCTGCATACATTTGTCATAAAATGTGATCTGATCTTCATCTAAGTCAAGAGAATTGACAAATATAATGTGCCTAAATAATAGCACAAAAAAATTCTGATCTTTCACATCCTTTTTGAGAACATCTATAAAAAAGAAAGAGGAAAGAGTGAACTATTTGCTAGTTGTTCTGGTTGTTAGTTGTTCTGGTTGTTAGTTGTTCTGGTTGTTAGTTGTCCTGGTTGTTGGTTGTCCTGGTTGCTAGTTGTGCTGGTTGCTAGCTGCCTCTGTTATACTAGCTCACCTGGTTTGAGAACAGGTAAGAACCTGCGCGCACCTACATTCCAGCACGTAGGTTTTACCATTGTTTAGACACCCTAGGTAGAGGGCAGGTGCCACCCATTGTATTTTTCTAATAGCGTAGCCTAGTGTAGTCAGCTAGTCTGTGGCTATTTGTTAGTTGGGTGAAGCTTTCAAAATACAGCCGAGAGTAGACCTTTTTTTTTAATGTTAATTTCTTTTGC
Source organism: Silurus asotus (assembly GCA_024362625.1). Classification (NCBI taxonomy): domain Eukaryota; kingdom Metazoa; phylum Chordata; class Actinopteri; order Siluriformes; family Siluridae; genus Silurus; species Silurus asotus. Next base: position 5,525,087 of record MU533908.1, read on the forward strand.
ACTGTCCATGTTCTTTTGCCAGTGTGTGTCTAGTCTTCTTGACTCTATTGAATACTTTTGAAATCTGTTCGTTACCTTACTGCACTTGTCCATTAAACCAATAACTACTCTAAACTCTGGTCCTAATATTTTGTCCAAACAACCCGCAACAACTAAATGGTTATTGTTCCCACACTCCCCTAAGACTAGCCAAGGTGGGAACGTAACGGGTATGTAAAGAAAAGAACAGTAGGCCAAGACATCGTTCTTCTCCTTTTGGAGATGGAAAGTGTATGATCACAATACTTACAAACAAGTACAACCAAGTCTTCTTTAAGCAACAGCATAGGCCTATCGAGATGCTAAAGCAAAAACCTGTCAAGCTTTGATTTTCCCCACAGTGTTTGGCTTGCAGGAATATTTGTTCCAATGTAGAATTCCCTGATGATTGAAATGCTCATTTTTAATGCTTTCTTGTATACTTGTAGCCACTTTCCATTTTGTAAAGCTACTCACATCACTTTTTGACACACATCACAGACGTTCTTTTCTTAGACATTATTCCTCTATTCCTATACATTGTGATGATAAGAATATTTGGTTTATGTGTTACTACCTCTTACATTGGTACATTGTAAATTATGTATATCCTTTAGACAACCAGGTGAATATAATTCAAACATTTTATTGATCTGAATTTTTAGGGGTGCCATTAATTGTGCCACACATATTCAACACACACACACACACACACACACACACACACACACACACACACACACACACACACACACACACACACAAACAAACACACACACACACATCCAAATCAATTCAATATTTGGTGTGTAAATCCTTTGCCTGCAAAACATCATCAATTCTTGTATACTGAATATTGTTCTTAATGACATTAGCTGTATGTTTGGGGTCATTGTCCTGCTGCAGAATAAATTTGGGTCAATCAGATGCCTCCCAGCTGGTATTGCATGATGGATAAGTATCCACCTGTATTTCTTATCACTGTGGATACCATTAATCCTGACCAAATCTCCAACTCTATTTACAGAAATGGAGCCCAAAACATGCACAGAACCTCCACCATGCTTCACTTTTGCCTGCAGAAACTCATTATTATACTGGTCTCTAGCCCTTAAGCAAACAGCTACTTTTTTGCTAGAAAAAAAATATTTAAGATTTTGACCAATCAGTCTAGAGCACCTGCTGCCATTTTTCTGCACCTAAGTTTATATGTTTTTGTGCAAAGTTGAGTCGTTTAGCCTAAGCTATGGCTAATTGGCCACGAATCTTACATGAAAACAACTTCTGTTCAGACTTCTCCAGACAGTAAATGGTACATGGGCCCTGCTGATTTATGCTAGTTGTTTTGCTGATGATGAGACGTAAGCATGACATGCATTAGGATTCCTTGACTATGTCTACAGTCCTCAACAATTGCTGTTTGTTTGTGCTTCTTTACAAAAGCATGAACAGCACATTTAAAACTCCAATCTGCTCTGAAATCTTTGGCAGTTTGCTGATGCAGTATAACACTCTTGTGTCTTGTTGCTGTACTCGGTCTTGCCAAGGTGTATGACCTGTGATATGAAACTGTCTTTCACAACCTCATTCAATAAAGTTTGGCAGTTTTAACCATCCAACACAGTTGTTGGTGTATAGTTAATGACTGTAATTTAACCTAAATATGAAATTGATGATCCGTATTACCTGCTTGGTATAATTGCTTAATCATACACCTAACACTGATCCTACAAAATCCCTGACTGTGCAAGTGTACAAAGTGTGCAGAGGTAAGAATTGAAAGCCAGGGGGTGGTCACCCCAAAATATTTATTTGATTTGGATTTCCTTTGGATTTCCTTAGTACATCAGTAAAACAGATGTTTATTAATTAAAATTTATTTTTCACTGGAGTTTATTTTATTATTTTATTATTTCTGAGTAAAGAAATAATTTTGTAAATAAATGTGTTGCGCTAAAGGTTTTAATCTGCCAATTTTTGACACACCCCCGCAGCCTCTATGGTACCTTAGTGAATTCATCTAGACATTATGCCATACAATAATGTGTTTTTAAAAAATGTATGGAGTTTGTTAGTGAAACATTTCCTGAACATATGGTCCTGCGAATTCACACAAATTTCAAGTTAATCCGCAAACTTGCTGTCACTACATTTTTTTTAACAGAAGTCAAAAACATTAAACAATGAAGACAATTGTATATGTTATATAATGTTATATATGTTATTTTACATGCCCCCCCCCCCCATTCAATTGTGTGTCTACTGCTGAATATGATATAAAATCAACAGAGAACACACTTTCTTTTTAATGAATGCATTACAATAATAAAATGCAGTGCTTCAATTATGTAGTAAAATGAACTGTGTGGTCAAGCTAAGTGTGTTAAATGTTAATGGTTCTGAAAAAAATTACATTCATTGTATCATATCATGTGTCATATTCATTGAGAAAAATGTAAACAATGAATCCAAAGTTTCCATTTTAATTTAAAAGTATTTACATCCAAATTTACATCATTTGAATGGAGTAGGAATTAAAGAAGTTTATATATTTATCCTTTTTACAAGACCAAATGTTATCGGACGAACAAACAATTATAAAGTGAATTGTCCTTTATCCTACTTACAGTAGTTCCAAATCCTTTGCAGTAAATGACTGCCTGGAGTCTGCAAACCATAGATATCACAAGATGCTGGGTATCTTCCTTGGTGATGCTGTGTTCACTTCTTGCTCATTCCTGGGTTGTTTTGCCTTCAGTTTTGCCTTTAGCAAGTGCTGCTTAGTTGTATTCAGGTCAGTGAGTGACTTCTATTCCACTATTTGAGATCTTGGATTATTTTTGAGGTATGCTTCAGGTCATTGTCCATCTAAAATGTTTGTGGGTAAAAAAGTGCAATTATTTCTACAGCCTTTATCCAACTGGATGTAAATAGCTGACAGTATTCTCAATGAAAATAACAACCAATATTTATGTACATGACTGCATGTGTTAAAAATCTGGGGCAGCACATGTTTTTATAATTGGATTTGCAACATCATATTGATGCATATAAGGGATTTCATCCCTAGGCACTTTCAAAAATCAAAAACTGTAATTTCACACTAAATTAGTGTAAGTTGTTAAGGCTGGTAAAAATATTTTTGTTATACATGCCATGATTTGTTAATGTTTTGTGTTAGCTTCTATTTTTAATGCAGATGTTTTTAACTTTATAAATGGCATATTGTAGTATTGTTAGTGAGCATCAACCTAACATTTAACACTTGCTTGACAATAATTGAAAAAAACTAAAACTGAATTTTATATATAGGCATCCCACCAATAAAGGTTCTATTCTCATTATTTGATGCTGTCAAAGCAATTGGCATAGTTTGCACTTTGTAGGACTTTTGTAAGGATATGAAAGATTGTTAACAATATTTGTATGTGTGATTTGAAGTTTCAAGTAAAATCTTGTGTACAAAATGTCAGCAAAATTGTATAGTGACAAGTTCCTGTTGTGAGGTTTAGGTTACAGTTGTGCAATAGAAAACTATATACGTCAGAAATACAAGATACGAAAGAAAAAGGGGTCACCACTGATCTTGATGAGATGCACAGCAAGGAACTTGATACTGCTGACTCTTTGCACAGTAGCCCATCAATGCTTTATTGGGGTGTATCCATCCGTAAACAGCCTCCTGTAGTTCATGACTATCTACTGAGTTTTGCAGATGTTCAGGCAGAGGGTGCTGTCGATCCCGATCTTTGTATTTTTGTATGTATCTTTGTCCATGATGAGGCCCAGGATGGTGGTGTTATTTGTGAAATTGAAGATATTATAAAGGTAATTAACTCGATAATTTAAAACCAGCATTTAGGGTTGCACAAACCAGTGCAACGGTCCCAAGATCAAGTAAATAGAGAGGGTTGCGTTAAAAAGGGCATCCAGCATAAAACATGCCAATTCAAATATGTGGATCACGAATCAGAAATTCATACCGGATCGGTCGAGGGCTGGGTTACCAATGACTGCCACAGGTATCGTTTGCCAAACAGGGTACCGGTGGAAATTGGGCTACTGTTGCCCGAAGGAGAAAAAGGAGAGGAGGAAGAAGTCTACAGAGACAGCAGGAAAAGGAGAAGTGTAGTGGAGGTTAAGAGAGTTTCTGATAGGGTGATAAATGTGAAGCTGCAAGTTGAAGGGGTGATGATAAATGTCATCAGTGCTTATGCTCCACAAGTGGGTTGTGAGATGGAGGAGGAGGAAAAATTCTGCAGTGAGTTAGATGAAGGAACCTAGAAGGAACCTATGTACCTAGGAATGATAGATTGGTAAATGAGGCAGACTTTAATGGGCATTTAGGTCAAGGGAACAGAGGTGATTAGGAATTGATGGGTAGGTATGGCCTTAACGAGAGAAATGTGGAAGGGCAGATGGTGGTAGATTTTGTAAATGGATGGAAATCTATTCTATGTAGGAGATGCAACCTGGAAGAGATTGGAGGCTGTAAAGTGTTGGCAGGGGACAATGTTGCTAAACAACATCGGATGTGGCCTGTAGGATAGTTTTGGAGGTGAAGAAGAAGAGGAGGGGAGTGAGGACTGAAAGAAGAATAAGATGGTGGAAACTAAATAAGAAAGAATATAGTATGAGATTTAGGGAAGAGGTCAGCAAGGGGTTCGGTGGAGCTGAAGAGATGCTGGATGATTGGGCAACTACTGCAAAAATGATAAGGGAGACAGCTAGAAAGGTACTTGGTGTGACTTCTGGAAAAACAGAGACATGGTGCAGGAATAAGGAAGTGCAGTAAAGCATAAAGACAGGAGGTGTAGCTGAAGGTATATCGGTAGGAGAATGCTGAGGATGGAGCCACCAGGAAGGAGGAAAAGAGGAAGGCCAAGGAGGATTATGGATGTGGTGAGGGAAGACATGCAGGTAGTTGGTTTGAAAGAGGCAGATGTAGAGGACAGGGGGGTATAGAGACAGATGATCCGCTGTGGCAACCCCTAATGGGAGAACCAAAAGAAAAAAAGATAATATAAAGGTGTGCTTGGCAACACAGGTGTGAGTGAACCCTAACCCTAACCTAAACCTAGATTATACATCCCTGTGGAACTCCTGTGTTCAGAGTAATTGTGAAGGAGATTTACGGTCTGTTACTTATTCATTTACTTATTTATTAAATTTTTTTATTCATATCTATGGGTAAGAACACTGGGTGGTCTGTTTTTTCCTACTTGTGAGGAGTACATCATTTGTTTTAAAATGCTTTGCATTACAATCTTACGCTGATTAATCTTTCTCATTTATTTTACATTGTTTCACTGTGCTATTTTATGTAATGTGCTTAAACATGTATAAGTTGGTGAGAGTTAATCAACACCCACACACACTATTAAATGAGCAAAAAGATCTTAATGACATTTCAATATTATATGACTGTTTGATTTAATGTTATGAATGTAAATTTATGTTTGTGTATGTTATTGGGTGCAATTTATATTACATATCATTTATTATATGTATTATTATTATTATTATATACATATTATATATCTACAATTTAGATATGACACACACGTCAAATTACTTAAAAAATTTACTTCAGTAGTAAAGTCAGTAAAGTCAGTGATTCAAACACATCAAGTAGTTTGAGGGAGAGACAGATATTCGATTGACCATAAATGCATTTCCATGGCTAGTTCAGTTGGGTGCCGAGAGAAACAATGTTGCTTTGTACTCCATTATGTAACATTTGACAGTTGATTCCGAGGCTATTATAATATCACAAAGCTGTGCACTGTGTCTGAATACATCTCACACACTTGTGTGACAATACATGCTGAATTTGCCAAGCTGTCATGCAGGCATTCCAAAACAAAAGGTTTCAGTTCAGTTCATTGTAAAAAAAAAAAAAAAAAAAATTTATCTTCTCAATTTACCTTTGGATTGATAGATACTCAGTTAACATTGCTGTTTCACATGTTCATACTCTAAGAAAAAAAGAAGCATTCTTTCAATAGTAAATTTGTATAACAATTTGACAAATAACTACAATTATTGTCTTGCTATGACCAAGTTTTACATTTTTGGCTGTTGTCTTGATGTTTAGGATTAGTACTGCTTGATAAAACTTCTTCCTCATGATGTCATTTAATTTCTGATGTGCACCAATCCTGTTTCCTTCACAGTTGGAAGGGTGTTCTTCAAATAAAAAGCCTTTTTCCTGCATAGACACTGTGGATTATTTTGGCCCAACCTTTCAATTACAGATTACATATCTTCAATTGGTTTCATCTACGTTGTGATATTAGGATACCTACTTATTTCACTTATTTACTTATTTTGTCAGTGTGAGAAACTAAAAATAAAATTATTTTTTTTATAATATAGGAATTGATTTCATGAAAATGTAATGAGAATTTGTTGTTATTTGGTATATATACAGTGAGGAAAATAAGTATTTGAACACCCTGCTATTTTGCAAGTTCTCCCACTTAGAAATCATGGAGGGGTCTGAAATTGTCATCGTAGGTGCATGTCCACTGTGAGAGACAGAATCTAAAAAAAAAAAAAATCCAGGAATCATAATGAATGATTTTTTAACAATTTATTTGAATGATACAGCTGCAAATAAGTATTTGAACACCTGAGATAGTCATTGTTAATATTTAGTACAGTAGCCTTTGTTTGCAATTACAGAGGTCAAATGTTTCCTGTAGTTTTTCACCAGGTTTGCACACACTGCAGGAGGGATTTTGGCCCACTCCTCCACACAGATCTTCTCTAGATCAGTCAGGTTTCTGGCCTGTCACTGAGAAACACAGAGTTTGAGCTCCCTCCAAAGATTCTCTATTGGGTTTAGGTCTGGAGACTGGCTAGGCCACGCCAGAACCTTGATATGCTTCTTACAGAGCCACTCCTTGGTTATCCTGGCTGTGTGCTTCTGGTCATTGTCATGTTGGAAGACCCAGCCTCGACCTATCTTCAATGCTCTAACTGAGGGAAGGAGGTTGTTCCCCAAAATCTCGCAATACATTGCCCCGGTCATCCTCTCCTTAATACAGTGCAGTCGCCCTGTCCCATGTGCAGAAAAACACCCCCAAAACATGATGCTACCACCCCCATGCTTCAAAGGAGTGATGGTGTTCTTGGGATGGTACTCATCATTCTTCTTCCTCCAAACATGTTTAGTGGAATTATGACCCAAAAGTTCTATTTTGGTCTCATCTGACCACATGACGTCCTCCAATGACTCCTCTGGATCATCCATATGGTCATTGGCAAACTTAAGACGTGCCTGGACATGTGCTGGTTTAAGCAGGGGAACCTTCCGTGCCATGCATGATTTCAAACCATGACGTCTTAGTGTATTACCAACAGTAACCTTGGAAACAGTGGTCCCAGCTCTTTTCAGGTCATTGACCAGCTCCTCCAGTGTAGTTCTGGGCTGATTTCTCAATTCAATTCAATTCATTTTTATTTGTATAGCGCTTTTAACAATGAACATTGTCTCA
>MU533908.1:5533655-5544777 GCA_024362625.1 Silurus asotus
TACATATATATATATATATATATATATACACATATACACACACACACACAGGATTCAAGATTTAGAGATTTTAAACAAGTCTACTTCTTGAATATACCTGTTTAATGTTTCCTAGAGTAAGCCGGATTTGCGTCGAAGCTTATGCATTCATGCACTGCTAAGAATAAAACCTGGGCTGTTCTACATAAAAGATCTGTGCAAAAAAAATTAATCCGTATAACCAGCGTTTGTCACACCAACCAGTCAGTCGGTAAACGTGGTGTGCGCGTGCGTTCCGATGGAGCCGTGCAACTATATAAACCCAGCACAGAAACCACCAGGCTTTCAGACACGACTCAAAGCTCCACAGTGAGAAACTGCAGCCAGGAGCGGACGGGTGAAGACAGAGCATCAACTAACTGTAAGTAACTGGATCAAACATTAAACAGGTGCAAATTTGTTTATCTATCTATCTATCTATCTATCTATCTATCTATCTATCTATCTATCTATCTATCTATCTATCTATCTATGCACTTGTTTATTGTTTATTTAAGTGAAGAATGAGACACAGACATATTAAAAGTAGACTAGAAGCTGCAAAACCAAATAATGTACACGTTACATTTGATACCTTCAATCATTTGCTTGTTGTTGATCTCTTTAAAATATTCAATTAAACTTTCACAGGACAAACTGTTGTTTCTTTTAAACCTGTTTACAGAGATATTATTATTACTACCGGGTTACCTAATGGTTTTTTTTTTTTTTTTTCATTTACTAAGACAATTGTGTGTTTCTCGTTATGGTTTCAGATGCGTTTTCTTGCAAACGTGTGCGTCTGCTGGGTCGCGTGCATCCTGCTGGTTGTATGTTTGGGTGCACTGGTGGAAGGATATCCGACAAAGCCGCAGAACCCAGGAGAGGGGGCACCTGTTGAGGATCTAGCGAAGTATTACACTGCGTTAAGACACTACATCAACCTCATCACGAGGCAGAGGTGAGCTTCATGTGCAGATGTTGCACATCAGGAAGAGGGAAGTGTCTTTTGGACATTAAAAAAGTGTAATCTCTGTAAAATCTGTTGTTGCATCTTGAGAAACAGGACGTTTTGAATATTCATTTTCTTTAAAAGAAAATTAATTATAGAATATCGATTTAAATGTTTAAAACAGACCTATAATCTAATACAGGTCCATGGCAAAATATTTCAAGAAATGCACACACAATGTGCATATTTTCTTGGAAACTTTGGAACATACATATATCTTGTCTTCTTTGCTAGCACAGTATTTTGTATTTATTCTGAATATGAATCACTCCACTTCCATCCTTTATTAAATGCTGTATTTTAAATGACTAAAATATACTAACTAACAGCAATAAAAAATGTATTGAACTTGGAGGAAGCTGTGAAAAAGAAATTCTTTGCTTAAGTGCTTCTTCCTTATGTAAAGGAATTAGGCTACTTGTCTTTCCAATGTACACTTCAAAGACTGGTATTAATCCACGAAGAATATGCCACTGATTGTCTAATTAAAAGCCTTCCGCTCTTTACTTTGACGAAGTTCTTTCATATCACAAAGATGTGCCAGCTGTGGATTAAAGCTGCAACTGATTTATTTTAATTGGGCTCCTTGACTGAAGGAAAAATACTTAAATCTTATTATGAAAAAATGCTTAAATCAAATATATATATTTTTATCCTTTAGAAAACAGACACAAAAAAAATCAAAAACATTAATAGATTATAGCAAAGAGGGCATTTTCTATTGAATTTACATTGAAATAAAAAAAATGCTTAAAAGGGAATAGACAAAACAATTAACAGTCTTCACCGCTAAACTTTTATCACCTTCCATCTGTCAGGTATGGTAAAAGGTCAAACGCTGATGCATTATCCCCAGACCTGCTGTTTGGAGATGCAGAGATGCAACTGCGGTCCAGGTAATATTTAAAAACCTATTCATGTCCTGGTGACATTTGAATAAGCTGTAATAAATAGTGTTTTGGTATTGAATTAATGTATTCATTATGGATTTGCATATTTTGTGTTCTGACATTTTCCCCAACAGATATGAGGACCCTTTTATGTGGTGATGTCAATGTAGATAAATATGTCTCTTCTTGTTCACTTAGCATCACTGTTTGAGGCAATAATCATAATGACATTTTCAGAAATGGTTACTTCCATGACTCCATCTCATTTAACTTTTGTGATCTCATATGTAGTCCACCTGTAACATCAGGATACAACAAACTTGTTAGTTAAAGAGTTACAGTGTGAGGTCTTTTTAGGACATTGTTGCTATTACATTGAATCACTTAAGATGCTCATGGTGTTATTATATGTAAAAAAAAATTGCATGTAACCTGCATTTTTGCACGATTTGCATGCAATCCACTGCATCCCCTATAGACTTCCTATATTTGTTGTACGCATTATAGCTGCACCAATAAAAACAATTACTGACCGGTGTGATATAATTGTGGTATTAAAGATCTGACTTTTTTATGTTCCAGACACACTGACATTAGACATGAGACAAAAAGGAAAAGTTATGGAAGAAAACCATTTTAGCTATTTTAATGGCTAAAATGACACACCTGTTGTACGGATATGTTTTTATACATACAGATTGCACAATTCTGTGTATATAATGCAATAAACTAATGTTGACATTTTAATTTGGAAAATCAGACATTGCTTTTGAATTGTGGTTCAAAGGAAGCATTGAAAAAATTAACTAATGAAACTGGCCTGGACAAAAATGATGCTACCCCTGGATAATTTGACCATAGGAACATGCTGCCTTCAAACTTGAAATCAGTCAGTCTGCCTATTTGAAGAATTAAAACCAGAACAAATCCAAAAGGATTAGAGGTAAACTACATGGTCAAGATACATCAGTGTCGGATCGCACCATCTGTTGCTGTTTAAACCAAAGTCGACTTAATAGAGTACTCAACTGTTAAAAGCAAATCATAAAAAAGTGAGACTGGAATTTGCCAACATGCATATTGACATGCCACAAAGCTTCTGGGAGAATGTCCTTTGGACAGATGAGACAAAAGTGTAGCTTTTTGGCAGTCACATCATCTCTTTGTTTACAGAGTCAAAAATGAAGCATACGGTATAAAGAAAAGATCATCGGCTTGGTTATGTTCTGGGCTGTTTTGCTGAATCTGGCACAGGGTGTCTTGAATCTGTGCAAAGTACAATGAAATCTCAAGTCTATCAAGGCATTCTGGAGCGAATTGTGCTGCCCAGGGTCAGAAAGTTTGGTCTCAGTTGCAGGTCCTTGGTCCTCCAACAGGATAATGACCCAAAACACCCAAGAATGGCTAAGAAGAAAACATTAGACTGTTCTGAAGTGGCCTTCTATGAGCCCTAATCTAAATCTGTAAAAGAGCGGAAATGCCATCTGGAGAAGGCACCCTTCAAACCTGAGACAACTAAAGCAGTTTGCAGGAGTTGGGCAAAATACCTGTGGACAGGTGCAGTCTCATTGAGAGTTATTGCCTAATAAGGATGTACAAAAGAAATTTAAGAGTACCATCATTTTTCCTGGCCAGTTTCATTTGTTTGTTTTTTAAATTCTTCTTTTGAACCCTAATTCAAAAACAATGTCTGATTTTCATTAGTTCATTTTCAGTACGTTTATATTTATTCTTACTTTTGTCAGTAAATATTACTGATAAACAAGTAGACATGAGGTCAATTAATATGACAGTGCAATGCAAACATTATCAATTTGAACAATGTAACAGGAGAAAAAATTGATTCTATTAAAGTGGCAGTGCAGATGGGTATAAATATTAGGAGTAAGTCAAACTCAAATATTAAACTAAAACTAGATCAGTGCAGTGATGTTCTGCAGCCTAGCTAAATTAGTGGCAGGCCAGCAAGGTCTTCTCTACTGGCCTAAACTCTATTAGAATCACTGACTTATATTTAAAATATTTAAGTATACAAATATACTCGTATTTTTGCCTGTTGATATGTATTAAATTATTCCTAATAGTCTATACTCTAATTCCATAGCATTTCTCCTGGGTGTGATACTACAAGGAGCAGTGCCACTGAGTATAATTTTACATTGGAGTTTCCAATCAGATTTCAACCGTCACATCACATATTGCTGTAAAGCTAGGCTAGCAATAATAAACAGCATGGGCTCTTGGTAGATTCAAATCCATGTTGCTTTAAACTGTTGCTTTAAGCATTCAGATTGGACACTCTTAAGCCTCCTAGCTGGCGTCTAGTCATGTCTGCATTTTCATGTCCTTCGATTGGATGATAAACAGACTCACAACTGAAAACAGAAACACAATCTGTAGAAAACTGCACAAGCTCAATTTTCCAGTGTGGATTCAATAACTGTTTTTTTCATTTTACAATGGCTGTCAGAGGGCAAGAAATCAAATATACTTACAGGCACATTTACAAGATGTAATTTTCAAGAAAAGCAGGACATTGTGATGGAAGGTCAGCCAAAACAGATAAAAACAGTTGTTAAGGTTTTTCATGAAACATTTATACTTTTATACTGTTTTCTTTACCAGAGAATGTGCACACAAAAACACACAATTTGCCTTAGTGAGGTAAATTGTAATGCACAGAAGAATGCAACCCGGTGTCATTTCATGAGGTTAATATTGAAGCTTCTGCTAGATCTGATGAATGTGGTAGTGAAAGGAGACTTGTTAAATGTGTTCATTAGGTTTCTTGCTTTAGTAGTGTTATTCATTCTTACTGCACGGGATACCTGTCTGTTATGCAGCACTCATCATATATTGCTGGTATTAAGAGGTGGACTGATTCAGGTAGGACACTACTGAAGGCTTCGGTGTGAAATGCACAGCCTGTTGTTTATATTTTATATGCATATATAAGAGAAATGTTCACTTAAAGTCACCGTTCCACACTTCAGTCCAGTAGGTGGCGACAATGCACTTTATGCTGCTCTGCAACCGCAATGTCAATGAAGAAGAGTAGCAACTATACTGCGTGATAGATTTACATGCACTTGTGCTCGTAATTTCCCTCTGAAACTACATAGATTTATACATTTAAACTTTTCTGAATATTTAGAATATAGCCTGTATCAGTTTACATACTCTAACTTTTTCTTGTTGTTTCGGCTGCTCCCGTTAGGGGTCGCCACAGCGGATCATCCGTCTCCAAACCCCCTCCTGTTCTCTACATCTGTCGCTTTTAAATCAAGCATGTCTTCCTTCAACACATCCATAAACCTCTTCCTTTATCTTCCTCTTTTGGTGGCTCCTTCCTAGTGATATACCCCATGTCCCTGCTCTGCACATGTCCAAACCATCTCAATCTCGCTTCCATCACTTGTCTCCAAAATATCCTACATGCACTATCCCTCTAATAAACTTATTTCTAATCCTGTCCATCCTCATCACTGCCAATGAAAACCTAAAGATCTTCAGCTCTGCTACCTCCAGCTCCACCTCTTGTCTTTTACTCAATGCCACTGTCTCGAAACCATACAACATCTCAGGTCTCACCACAGTCCTATAAACTTTCCCTTTCATTCTTGCAGACCCTCTTCTATAGTTTACATACTCTAACTAATACCGGAAAACATATATTTCTGAGTAGTAGATGGACATTTCTTATTAGTCGTCATTATTCCACCCTGTTCTGTATTTCCGTCTTCCAAAAACATTTTGCAGCTCAGTTTAAAACTCTGAGAAGAGCAGCAGAAATAATGTGTCAAACTACAAAGTTATTCAAGCGTCACTTCTTAAATGTGTTTCAGTTTAGTTTCAGAAGAAGAAAGAAACTAACTGAGAAGAAAAAAATGCCACCCAGAAAGTAGTGATGGACCTGAAATCAGCATGACAGCTGTGAATCTGTGTATGAGGAAGAACTTCATTCCCACAGAGTTCAGACAGAACCGGGTTTATAAACGGTATCACGCTGCTTTTGGGGCAGAACATTTGTGGGAACAATGAGATTTTTTTATTTGTACACACAACAGTGTTTGCAAATTACTGACATATTTATAAACTGATCCTTTGGTTGATATTGTTAAAATTGTATTCATTTACAAATGGGTTAAATCATCATTCCTAACCCGCAACTGTATATTTGTTCAATTTTTATTCACTTTTGATTTTATTTAATTATTTTAATTATAAAATGTCTATACACTAGCCAGCCATTTTGAATCTTTATTATTTTTATAATAATAATAATAATAATAATAATAATAATAAATGTGTCTTGGGAAATATCATTGAATTGACTGTACCTGTCATTGCACTTTGCAAAAAGTACTGGTCTAGAATGAAGAATAAACCTCTTCTCTGAGACACAACATGTTTCCGAGTAGTAAACCTTCTGCCCCATAGCCGTTGAACGCACCCCTGTTCCTGTGTGGCTTGAGCAGAAAGTCCTGAACATACAGCGGTGCTACTCATTTCTACTGAACTCTTCAGCTGGATCGAGGTAACAGCATCGACATTACCACACGAAGTGAATATCATTAATACAATGCTGTTATAATGAGATGTATACTGGACAGACCTTTTGATTGTTGGGTCGCTGCTGTTTTATGGTTGTCTTGTGAGAAGACTAAGGAGATACTGTACTGTTTAAGTTAGCCAGTTAGCCAGCTAGCATGATGCTAGGCGTCAGCTTTTAACATCTAAAGAACAACTTCTTTAAAAATATCTTGTGTTTTTTTGTGTATTATTGGTACGATGGATTAATGGAAATGGATGTGAATTGTGTCAGCGGTTGGGACTTGGCATGTGCCAGTGAGAAGTTTCATCCAACCTCAGCAAAACAAAAACACATGTGTTGTGAACAACATTAGTCACAATGACGTGTGAGTTAAAGAATAGCACCAAAACTGGCGACATGGTCAGAACCTGATTACAGCCTCTATTGTAAACCCCAAATCTTTTTTTAGGTCAGCAGTAATATGCTGGTTATTGAAGTTGACATGAGCTAAACTGCACTCGAATGTTCCTTCACTGCACCCTGAGGCACAATATACAGCAAACCTCTGGCACAAAGTCTTCACCACAGCTCCTCTGATGCCCTCAGAAACTGCAACTGGTCTCAACTGATCATTTAGTACATGAAGATTAAATATATGTGAAGCTCAATCAGAAATCATTTCTGACCCACTGCTGTTTGTCTTCATACACAGTGGCATTAGACTGTAGGTTTATTTGCAGGGTCATTCAATTTCATGTAAGCAGCCGAAGATTCATTAACAACGAATTAAAATACAGTGGTGTGAAAAAGTGTTGATTTGCCATGTGTGAATAATGGCTCTCACTGTGGTTCACTGGAGTCCCAAAGCTTTAGAAATTGCTTTCTAACCTTTTCCAGACTGATGGATCTCAATTACTTTCTTTCTCGTTTGTTTCTAAATTTCTTTGGCTTTCGGCATGATGTCTGGCTTTTGAGGATCTTTTGGTCTACTTCACTTTGTCAGGTAGGTCCTATTTGGTCTTCTTGATTGTGAACTGGTGTGACAGTGATCAGGCCTCCGTGTGGCTACTGAAATTCAACTTAGGTGTGATAAACCACATTTTTAACAGGGGGCAAACACTTTCACACAGGGCCATGTAGTTTTGGATTTTGTTTTCCCTCAATAATAAAAACTTTCATTTAAAACTGCATGTTGTGTTCACTTGTGTTATCTTTTTTACTAATATTTAAATTAGTTTGAAGAGCTGAAACATTAAAGTGTGACAAACATGCAAAACAATAAGAAATTAGGTAATGTTCAGAGGGATATTAGAGGGTTTTTCTTTTTTAATAAATCTGCAAAAATGTCAACAATTCTGTGTTTTTCTGTCAATATGGGGTGCTATGTGTACATTAGAAAAACATGAACTTAAATTATTATAGCAAATGACTGCAATATAACAAAGAGTGAAAAATCTGAAGGGGGTCTAAATACTTTCCGTACCCACTGTATGTCTGTGATGCAGCACCCTGTCATAATGCGTTCTGTATATATTAATGGTTTCTGTTTGCATGGTGTCATAATGATTATTAAGAAATGGATTGATTAAGATTGGACACCACTGAAGGCCTAAGTGCGAAATGCACAACCCATCAATATCAGTTATCACTTTCTTTGCTCAGAGAAACACCAAAAATCTTTGTGTTATGGAATCTTTATGTGATGTCATATAATCACTGCATATACTGTAAATCTTATTTTCTAGCACATCCAGAGGTGCTTTATTGGATCTGGTGACTGTGAAGGCTGCTGAAGAACGGTGAACTCAGCATTGAGTTAATGGAGATCACGACGACTTATGCTTTGTGACTTGGGCTATTGTGCTGGAAGTAGCCTTTATAAGGTCGTAACTTGTGGCTGTAAAGAAACAATAAAGGTCAGCAACAATACTGATTGGATAATTGTATGAATAAACGGGTGTACAGTAAATGGTAAGTACATTAATTGTATATTATCATACACATAAGTAATGGGTGATATTGGAGTATTGGGTTATATTGATTACAGATATGTTAAAAAACATTTTTTATTTATATTGTAGTGAAAGTTTGCAGTTGAAGTGTTTATTTGTATATTAAATGAATATAGAAGCCAGACCTTAGCATTCTGTGATGAGGCTAAAAGATCATGGTTCCAATGTAAACATTAAGTAAGTAATATAAGCTATTTTTTTGTGTAGGCTTTGAGAGCAATTTGGAGAGGTTACTGTGGGCCTAGGCAGACCAACATGGTCATATTTCTTTTTATTGCATAATTAAACTTAGGTCCTCCATCTGTGATTTATTGCCCAAGTAGAGCAGCAGTTCAATAAAAAACAATGATGACAATCTGTCTACATAATAACCAGTGATGTCTTTATGCAAATTCCACTTTTCAGTATAGTGCTTCATTTTGTATATTGTCCTTTTTGCTTGAATGTGATTAAATCACCAATGTGATTTAATCTATAAAATACTCTTTTATAACTTTTACTTTAATACATGTTTTTCTCTCTCTAAGGCAACTTGTCGAATGGATCAAGCCGAGTATAAGTTCAAAGGACTGATCAGCATACCAGAAATTCGGAGTGGGTCAAACTTTCCAGCTGCTATTTTGTTCTAGTTCCCACGCTAATTCCTTGATATTACTCCAGTGGATTCAGCAGTGGTCATGTTTAGATGTATTCTGCATAGCTCTATAACCATCTCTAGTCATGCCTTGATCTGCAACAGTTTCAGTCTCAACTTTACTGTCTATCATCCTACTAATGCTGAACTGAAAATAATAACTTCAGTCAACACAACACATTTATAGGTTTATTTATAATTCAATCCTCTTGACCCACTCCACTGGCCTAGCAAGATAGGCCTGGCAACAGCAATGCTAGGCTGTCCGCTGCGAGGTAGGAGCATGTCTCAGAGGCTCAGCATTTTGCTCCTACTCTTTGGCCTGGCTTGGTGCCTGCTGCTGCTGCACTACACCGTTACACAGCCACGGTACCAAAGCAGCGCTGAACTCCGGCAGCAGATTCTGGAGCTGAGTCAACGCTATGTCAAAGCACTCAGCATGGAGAACCATGAGCTTGCGAGGCCATATAACCCCTCAATGACTGGATATGGTAATGTTTAAATACTTCATTTCCTAGATGATTAACTTGTATTCTGACTGAATTAGAATTTATCAGCAGTTATTGAAATACTGAAACCAGCCCATATGGCAGTATATGCCAGTAATAGTAGCCATTAACTTTTTTGGTTTTGTTTCTTTGCACTACTGATTTATGATTATCTGGTTAGGAAACTGTATAATTTAATAACTGTATAAAGTTTTTCTTTGGAGTGTTGGACTATTAGATACAGTGTTAATTCATTGTAAATGGACCACCATTGCAGCAAATACAAATGACATGGTAGTGGCTGTTAAGTGGGTATAGTGGTGACAGGACTATAACAGTTACAGCATAACTATTAAGATTTGTAAAGTCTGTACTCTTATACTTGGATTGAAAAAAAGTCCTTCAGCCAAACCAGCAGCGGTCCCTGTATTCACTCCTTGGGTAGTAAAGGAAAAATGACATATTTAACACTTGATGCTGTATTTAGTAAGCTTAGAGTAGAGTGTAAAAAGAGTCCTTTTATTATTTTGCTATCAGCATCACTAATAGCAAGATAATTAATAAAACTGGTGAGTCCTAACTTAAAGTGTCAGGTACAGTAATCCCCTGTTTATCGCGGTGGTTATGTTCCAGAACCGCCTACAATAAACGAAAAACCGCAATAATTGTTTAATCATCCTTCCACACACTTTATATACAAATTTTATATTGGTATTAATACATTTCATTATTTCAACATAAAACTCCATAAAAACAACTTCCTATACGTTTTTTGGTCCATCTTGCTATCTGCGAGAGACCGGGAAATTCAGCGAAAACAATAAGTTATGTGGCAAATGCCGGGGTTGCGAGATTCAAACCGTGGTAAAGTGGGGGATTGCTGTATTTGGGATTGGTGTATTTGGGTTATTAGAAAGCTGAGGATTTGTCCTTAACGGTGCCTGGAAGTTTGTATTTAACTGATATTAATGAATTAGTGTCCTGAGAACATCAAATTAGAAATAAAAAAAAAACAAATTTATCACTGTGGTACATTTTCTAGCCAATATTTGAATATTAATTTTTTATATTAAATATTTTGTCCCTTGTACCCCAGCTGATCTGAAAAGGACCATTGCTGTGCTATTGGATGACATCTTAAACCGTTTAGTGAAGCTGGAGAATAAACTGGATGCTACAGTGAACACATCAGTGCACAGCCCTTCTCACATGATGGGGACTGCAATGCACAGACCCACTAAACAGAATGAATCAGGATTAAACACTCACAGCAATCAGCCCCTGACGTAACCTGGGAGCTAATGATTTATGGGTGACTTCACTGACCTTCTGTTTGCACTCCAAACTACTCTATTTTTTTGTGTGTATATATATATATATACACACACATATTATATATATATATACACACACATATTATATATATATATACACACACATATTATATATATATATATATATATATATAAATTATTAGGCAAATGAGTATTTTGACCACATCATCCTCGTTATGCATGTTGTCTTACTCCAAGCT
>MU533908.1:5545272-5621761 GCA_024362625.1 Silurus asotus
TATATATATACACACACACACACACACACACACACACACACACACACACAGGTACACCATCTTTGAATTCTAAGGTTTTATGTATTAGAACATTAGAACAATCCTCTGGTCCTTAGCAGGTCTTCAAATGAGGTAAATTCAACCTTAGATGAAGAACACAAAATGTAATACTGTGTCATTTTTTTGGACAAAAATCAAGTCAAAATGGAGAAACCGTGTGTAAAGGAATTCACATTATGACTTAGTAGCTTGTAGATTTGTTGTGTAGATTAGCAGCAATAGCTTGATGTAGATCAAATCAGTTCATTTTCATGTGTCTAGCAGCTTTAACAAAGGACATTGTTTTAATGCAGCACTAACGCAGCTTAACGCAGCACTAAAAGTTTAGTGCCTATAAGTTTGTTCCCTATAATTTTATAAGTTTATCCCTAATTAGCACAACAGTGGCAAGCAAAACCTCCCTGAGATATAAGGGAGAATTTCCATGCCATTATCACCACAGACTTGCCCATTGGAGATTACACACAAATTTAAATATAAGTGAATTTTGTTCTATAATTCTTATATTCTGTAAAGCTGCTATGAAACAATGTCCATTATGAATTTTGGCTCACTCTACAATGTTAATTTAGTTGAGTTGAGATTTACGTGCATTTGCTTATTGCATTTGTTTATGAGGCACGTGACCACATTTGCCTCTAGAATACTTTGATATAGAGAGGAGTTCATGGCCAACTGACTGGAATTTGCACAGGTCATATTGCTGCAAAACATTGTTCCAGACACCTTGTTTGCAAACCTAAGCCTTGATGCAATTTTCTTTTCTTTTTTTTATAGAGAATAGGCTTTCTCCTGGAAAGTTTTTCATGCAAACCATACTGGTTCAGTTTTTTTTCTACTTGTACTGTCCGATGAATTTTCACATTTACAATGCTGATATGTATCTCTTGGGTTTTTCACAATTTCTCTAAGCATTGCATTGTCTGACCTTGAGGTGAATTTGTTGAGACATCCAGTCCTAGGAAGATTGCAACTTGTAAATAATGTTTCTCACTATAAAGTTAAAGACTTAATATGTTTAAAAATGGCCTTATTGCACTTTTTAGATTGTTGGGAAGCAACAATTGCATTTCTATGCTAATTGCTGACATCTTTCCTTCATGGCATTGTGCAAACACACCTGAATGTTCCAGACCAGCACACTGCTAAAACTTCTTTTGTAGAGGTGGTCACATTTGCTGATGATCAAATAATCAGAAAAACTAAAATAATCAAAACATGCCATTTTATTAGCAGCATCAACCTTCCATTTAGCCTCTTAAATCCTATGGAAGCAGGAACTTAGTTTTTCCCACACATGGCTTTTCCATTTTGGCTTTGCCATTCTTGTAAAATAAATAATAACAGTGTAATATGTCATGTTGTTTTCCATCCAAGGTTGTATTTACTTAATTTTAAGACCTGCTAAGTTCCAGATGATTTTTATTATATCCTGATAGATAAAACCAAAGAATCTAAAGTGTCCTTTCATTTTTACGTGACTGTGTGTGTGTTTGTGTGTGTGTGTGTGTGTGTGTGTGTGTGTGTGTAAATGTAATAGGGCTGTCAAAATGAACACGTTAACGCAAATTAATTTTAACGGCACAAATTTTATTAATGCACTATTAATGCAGCACACATTTCTATTTGGCCATTTTAATTCAAAATCAAAATACATTTATATAAAAAAGGAAAAATTAAAACCAAAGCAACACATTTATTCATGACGTGCTTTCTTTATTATATATATATATATATATATACTTGTTTTTATCACTAAACATTTGTTTAGTCTAAAATCAAGCACCAAAATCCGCTATAATGCAACATGATAAAACATTTAAAACACCATAATTACTTTAAAACATTTGTAAGAATATTTTTATCTTCATGCATTATGTTGAGTTTGGTTTCGCTGATAATAAACACATTTGCATAAAGCATCCATATTTGTCAGTATTAAAACCAGAAAAGTATTCATTTAATGGTACACAGTACACACGAGAACAGATAAAAATGTGATTGAGTTGTGATCAAGCGTGAGTTAACTCAACATCATGACAGTCATGTGATTAATCGCAATTAAACTTTTTAATCGATTGACAGCCCTAATATATATATACAGTATCTTACAAAAGTGAGTACACCCCTCACATTTCAGCAATCATCTTCCTATACTATACTATAGAAATTAAAGTTGGATAAAAATGTAAGTAGTCAGGGTGCAGCTTGTATAGCAGTGCAAAGAAGTATTTGATTGACCCTTTTGAGGCCTGTTCCTGTTACCCGTCTGGCAAAACCTCTGTATGACCCTGGCCATTGTACTGTAACTCATTTTCAGATTCATGGTTAAATGAGAAACAGCTGCTATCACTTAGGGTGTACTTACTTTTGTTGCCAGCTATTTTGACAATAATGGCTGTATGTTGAATTCTTTTCAGATTACAGTAAATCTGTACTGCTATACAAGCTGCACTTTCTCTCATTTTGATCCAAGTTTCATTTCTAGAGTATTGTCTCTTGAGAAGATTGATTCGTTAAATTGAAGGGGTGTGAGGTGCCAAATATATATGCATATGAAAGGAATTTAACCAAATATGAATACATTATTTGTAAAATGTATCTTAAACAATATATATAACAGCTTCAATTAGCTTCCAAAAATTTAGTTTGTTAATTTAAAAAAAAAAAAAAGCTTGCCAATTTTCTTTTGATGGCAGGTAACAGTGATTCACATTTCTGATTTAAAATACAGTCATTAGCTGAAGAACCTGACAACACTGTTCCTGGGACACAGAATCTATTTACATGTGAATAATAGAAGATGCACTATAAGTATTTTTTCCAATCCAAATCTGATAAATTATTAGAGTCAAATGTAAGTAACTTTCTTTGATTAGGTAAAAACATCACTGCTAATTCGAAAGTTGGTTAAAGTTATGCTTTGCAGTTTGCTATTTTTTTGTTGGAATTTTTTTATGATAAATAACAGCATTTCTGTTTTTCATTAGTTCAGGGGTTTTGTGATCAGGTTACCACATAATTTATTTGAAAGCTTTAATACATTGCAGTGCTGCTGCTTAATTGGCTCACTGGATAATTGCCTGTAAAGACTAAGTTATTCCTATTAAAGTGCCTGGTTTGTGTATATGATGCTGGTTGCCTAGAATAGTAATCAGCAAAACAGAATTTACAATAGCTGCATCATTGCATGTTATTATTCAGCAAGAAAAGCACAGTTTACAGTGTAAAAGTTGAGAAACACACAGTTTTTTGAGACACAACCAACTAACAATATGAGTATTTTCTTTAATCAAGCAAGTATATAAATTTACAGATATGAGACTTTAATTATATTATAAAAATGAAAATCCTTTCTTAGCATGCATAACATCTTTATGCTCTATTGGTTTCCAGACAATCAGTTTCTCCAAATATTCAGCTGAAATTTGCCGATGGTGATTTTCGCTAGTTGGATATTTCTTTCTGACCTTGCGATCCAGTTCATCCCAGTGCAGTTCAGTAGGATTTAGGTGCCAACTGAGTGTTTGCTCTCTAACACTTACAGTGCTTGGACATATGCTTCAAGTCATTCTCTTGTTTTGGAATGACGTTGTTTCTAGTTAGTTGCAGTCCAGACCGAAATGCATGGTGTTGAATTATAGGGTTCTGGAAGTTTCCTGCTCCAAAACAACCCTAAACCATTAAGCGTCCACCTCCATGTTTGACTGTGGGTGTGAGGCAGTCTGCAACGTCTTAAGTTTTTCTGTTGGAGCCAAAAAATTTAATTTTCAATTTGAAAATTTTTTACTTGTCATTCACGGTCCAGTTCATGTGTTTTGTATTCAGTTGTAGGGCTGCTGCCTTCGTTTATTTGAGTAATCGTATATTCTACAATTATCCTATCAATTAATTGAGTAATCAGATAAGAACTACTTTTTTTTTATATTAAAGAGCAATACTAAATAAGAGAGATAAAATAAGACAGGTCTCTTAAAATTAACAAGTAATTTGTTGTACTTTAAAAAAAGATTTTTATTGCTGAAAATACATACAAGAATATCGGGGAAATCTAAAGCCATTTAGTGCATTTAATTGCATTATTACATGAAAATACAAACACAGTGTGTTCAAAAAGTCGCTCTGCAGTGGTCACGTAAAGTAGTTTCTGGGAAAATATTAGTTTATTATTCATTGTTATTCTCACATATATCTATTTATTAAATCTCGCACAGTATCGATAATAATAGTAACAGTATATAAAAAATGTGCTCCACTACTTTGCTCTACTACGCCACTGCGGAGGGACATTTTGACCACACTGTATATAAATAAAATTAAATGTAAAAAAAATTATTTTAAATTACCTTAAAAACCGGTAACTGCACTGTACAGTTTTCTTTGTTTTATTTTGAAATGATCCAAAAACTTTGGAAACGTTTAGGCATTTTCTTTGGCCTGAATCTTCTCCTCGCCCCTCACTGTTTTCTCTCCGTTTTTCCATTTTTCATTCTGCAGCATCTTCTGTGTTACCTGTCCAGCGCGGTTCAGAGTTTAGTGGGTGGTGTGTTAATAATA
This sequence comes from Silurus asotus, assembly GCA_024362625.1. Classification (NCBI taxonomy): domain Eukaryota; kingdom Metazoa; phylum Chordata; class Actinopteri; order Siluriformes; family Siluridae; genus Silurus; species Silurus asotus. The sequence goes on from MU533908.1 coordinate 5,549,890, forward strand.
ATGGTCTGTAGGAAATACAGTGCTCTGTGTGTAGTTAAATGGACTAAACAAATCTAAAACTAAAGTTACTTTAGGAGTCATTTCTGCTCTAGTTTGCTACATATAAACAAATGCATATGCATGTGGCTCAAAAAACAAACAAAAAAAAAAGGTGTGTCCAAACTTGGCAATTACTGTAAATGTTGAATTAATAAAGTCTGTTACAACTGTGTTCACTGGAAACTAGTACACATAATAGTCAGGTTTGGCAGAAAGCAGGATATACACATAGTTTGTGGTTGGACTTTACTTTAGCTCTTTATTTAATTGATTAAAGAATTGTCAAAACTAGGCACAGTTTTCTCCACTCTTTCATTGTGGGACCATAAAATGACTGGTCCTACTTATCATGCCATGTAACTCTGTAATAAAACAAGTGCCATTCTCAGTCATACCGAACTGTGATGTGTTTTATTTTTATTTTTTGCCTTAATTGAAACAATTATTTTAATGGTGATTGATGATTGCTAGATTTTACAAATATTAATTTATCCAAGATGGTATGGTGGTGCAGAAAATAGTGCTGCCAGCTTACAGCTCCAGTGTCCCGGATTCCACCCTGAGCTCAGGTTACTGTATATGCAATGCAGTTATATACATTTCATAAGGAATCAATTACTATAATTAAAATAAGGGCACTGAATAAAAAGCACTTTTTCTTAATTCTTTTAATCGAGCTTCAGGAATATAGAATGAAGACTGTGGTATGTAGACTACCCAATAAAGAGTAATAGTGGTAATACAATTGTAGAAATAGACATTGTTTAAGGTAAAAGAAAACCTGGTAATTGAAATGATTTTATGTAAAATATTACTCATGGCATGTTTTGTATTACGTCTGTATTTCCTGGTTTACCAAGTGGTAACATTTTAAAATGTAAGGATAAGGAACAAACTTATAGGCACTAAACATATACATTATTTTATACAGCTTTATAACTTGGTTATATCTGTAAAGCTGCTTTGAGAGTATGTCCATTGTTAAAAGTGTTATACAAATTAAAATGATTTAAATGAAAATATTTTACAAACTTAGGAAAGAGTTGGCACTGAATTGTCATAGCACCCATTTTGTCTCTGAAAAAAAGGTAGAGGACTGTACCATTGGGATATTTTACCAGAAGCCCTTTATCTTTTTTTATACCCATGGCTGTACATCATTATCACTGACTTACTTTTTAATGCATTTTTGCTTATGAATATGTGTTAAATTATTTGCAATAGTCTATTCTCTTTATTTTATAGGTTACAGTTCTATCCAATCAGATTTCATCAATTACATCACGTGTTGTATCATTAAGAGGTGGATTAATTCAGGCAGGACACCACTAAAAGCCTAGGTGTGAAATGAACGGCCCACCACTGCTTTACACTGATTACTGACTCTGTATGTTGCCTTTAATCCTATTATTTTTTAAATCATGCATTTTTCTTTTCCAGCTAACTTCTTTATTATTTCTAAGATGTAGTTGTTCTGCAACAATGTTTTGTGCATTTAAAGTGCATGACTTGTGTATTGTTTAGTTATTAGAAATGTAATTTGATTGAAGATTTATTATGTCAGACACACTTAAAGGCAGTTTCAGATAAGCTTTTATGAGTTATTAACCTTGCATGTTTAAACAGAAACCTCTGATATGTAAATAGGAAAGGCTTAGACATGCACTCAGTTTGTGTCTGCATTCAGGGACCTGTCGGAGATTTACCTTGTGTCTCTCGCTTTGTCCACATGATGTCCCCAGTTTATCCCCAAGTTATTTTCATTCTTGGGCTTGTTAAAGTTAATTGTTGCCATCTGAATGATATTGTTTGTGTATTAAGGTTAACCCCTGCATCTCTGTTTTGTTGGTTGGGCTTTGATTGTGTGGGTAGACTTTTAAAGAAAAAAATTTGGGGAAGGAGATTTTAAGAGGATTTTTGTGTTTAATATTGATCCTGTCGGTTTTCACATTCTGCCTTGTGAACTGTGTACTGCTTTACAACCCTTTTGTTTTTTTTCGTTCCTGAATTTGCATTATTTTCTACTCTAAACAAAAAAAAATTCTTGAACTACACGAGTCTAAGTCCGTCTCTGACCATTAGAAACCTCTGATTTAATGGGATGATTGTTCAATAAATAGGATAAATAAAAGATTTAATTATATCAAAATGTCATTTGTAATGAAAGTTAAACATAAAACTGTTCAAGATCAAATATAGAGGTGATTTTAGAAATAAACAAAAGATTGGTTAATGGAGTCAGTCAATTTCTCAAATATCTGACAACAGTACCAGTTAACCTTTAGCAACAAATATGTATGCAATAGGCTAAATTAATATCACTGTATATCTAAATTCTACAAAATCCCCTGTAACCACATGCTACACTGCTGCAAGACCTATTCACACATTCCCCTCGACAATTTCAAAAAACGCAAGCAATGAATTCCTAAAATCAGTGGGTGGTTAAGGCAGTGACTAAACATTGCCTCTATTCAATGGTTTGTCATGAATATTCCTGTATAAGCAACTCACCTTCACCAGTCTTGCATTTTCCAATGCCTTGTTTTAAAATTTGTTTTAATTTGAAGTTACCACCAGTATAAATATAGTGTGGTACTAGTATGTGGAATGTTCCAGCCTAGAGGTCACCTGTCTGGGATCTGATCCAATGGTCCCACCTCTCTTATGTGGCATTGGGCCAGAATGGTTCTCAGGTTCCCTAAAGCACCAGCATACCGGCTAATTCTTTACTCCCATACCTGTCTACCTGGAGTCACCAATCAAAAGGAAGAAGAGACAAACACAGGTGGAGGAAAAATAAAAATGTAGGGAATGCTTTTGGAGGAACTGGCCATTTCTGTGGTGGATAAACAGGAGCAGGGTAAAAAGAAAGTATAATAGGAGAGATTAAGTATAAGAGAAAGCCAGAGACAGAGGGGTCACATTTTACCAGCGCTTATTTTGCGATGACAGGTGGTAGCAATGGACCCTTTCCAAATATATATATATATAATGCAGTATACAAATAATAGTGCTTCCTTTACCTATCGCCATCATATTTTTAAAATGGATGCTAGAACAAAATGACAAAGATGCCTGGCATTTACCCAGGGATTTAATAACAGTTGTTTATGTTTGTGTTCTCTTTAATTGAAACCCACACTGTGAAATTGGGGGTCCATGACGTTACAGAGTAACATGGAAGCTTTGAGGATGGATTTGAACTGTACTTAATGTAGACATTCTGCTACAATGACTCATTAGGAAAAAAATAAAAACTTATAGAAAAACAATCTTGTTCATTCTTTATTATTACATTATCTGTGTAAAGCTGCTTTAAACCAATGGCCATTGTTAAACGCACCATACAAATATTAATTGAATTGAACATTAGAGGCAAATTTTAAAAGGTAACAATTACAGTGGAACCTGGTTATCTCGCCCTCGGTTACCTCGACAACCCTATTAAGTAGACATTTTTGAAGTGGAACCGCCAAATTCTCGCTTTTTATTTTCTAAGCATTTTTTATCGGTTATGTTGATTATGTTTTTATATCGCCAAACCCTAATATCTCAAGCACAAGGAAGGAAAAATTTGCCATTTAACGTTGGTTATCTCGGTGCAGCCGTTGAGAGAGTGCCGGTGGGAAGACACGTACCGGGATACACATGCACGATAACAACGACGCCATGAACCAACATATACCAACAATAACAGACAGTGAGAGTTTGGAAGTGTAAATAGTAGCTGGTTTTTAATGATAAACAAGCACCATATGTGCGCGATTGAAGCGGAGCTTCAGAGAAAGCGGGCGAGAAAACACCTGACACGCTGAAGGGGGACGAAGGGGGCGTGTCAGGTGGATTCCTGACAGATAAACATGTACTGTATGTATTTTTATAGCATGCCTTTATCAGACAAATTGCGGCAACGCTGTTGTGTAAAAAACCCTTCAAAAACACGTGCATGCACATTCTCATTTATTAACGCACATCATGTACATAAAGAAATTTCAAGCATGTTAATATATTGCCGCCATTTTGATTTTCGTTTATCTCAATCATCGGTTACCTCAATGCTTTTTGGCGACCCCCTAAGACATCGACATAACCGGGTTCCACTGTAAATCCGGACCATGTGACCATTGTTAAATATATTAAAATGAATTGGATTTAAGTCCACATATTGTCAGCTTTTGTAGAGAGACCCTACTGTCTCTCTATTGAGAATATCACATCTAAGTAAAATCTGGCATGGCAGCATTCAATCAGCAGTTATAAGTAGATGAATTAAGAAGAAGATTAAATGTTTAGCTATTTAATAACTAAGTAATTCAGGTTTGGGAGAACTTAAAAACCCATTACTTATATATCTATTTACTACCACTGTAGATAGCTCATCGCTTTTACAGTTTACTTGGAAGCACTCTTTAAAACCATAATAAAAAAAGAGTATAATGAAACAATTCGGGAGAATCGCATGGGATTTTAGTTTAGTTTAGCAAAAATAATAAATCATGAGTGTATTCTCTAAAGCTAACATTTGTTTTATTAAGATTGGAAAAAAAGTTGTGTATCTGACTGGATAGTCATGCAACATGTTTTGTTTGGAGTTTTCTTGGCAGCGTAGCTCAGACCTTTATTTTTGGTGTTCATGTGTCTCAACATTTTTCCACGTTATAAGCAGGTGTAAGTTGACTATGCTGCAAGTTATAATAAGTTGCTTGTTTTGTTCTGACTAAATTTAAAGATAATTTATGTCATACAAGATGGAGGAGTACTCAAAAATTCTGCTGATAAAAGATTAAATCCTCCACATCTGAAGGGGGAAATATATATTAAAAAAAAAATACATTTAATATACCAACCTGCTCAGTGTCATTTGAGTAAATTAAGCTTCAGCATGCAAGAATTTAATTACATGTGGCTGCTCTATTGTTTACAAAATTTCAGCATGATTTTGATATTTGTTGAATTTTAGACTTTGATGACTAAATTTAAACCAGATTTCTGAAAGAGGTTTCACAGTAGGGCTCATTGTGAAACACACTATTAACCCAGCTGGATGCACCCAAGGTATTCTTTAAACATAATACGAATTAGGATTCTGGGAAATGGCACTTTTCTTTAACAGCCTGCTCCTATAGGTAAGAGGACGGTCATTCCACACTTAGTTTGAGTTTAAGTCTTCATTGGTTGCCTTGCTGCATAAACTGAAAGAGAAGAATTAAAAAAGTAATAAGTGTGTGCAAAAAAGCAGCAGAAACACTGCTTCCATCTAAGGAATGGACTTTTTAATTCAGCAACAAATGGTGTCTTGTTTTTTAGCAAAAGAACTGGTGGCCTCAACAGCACCCCTGTTTTTTAAACCGGCTAAAGACTTTGCTTTAGCAAAAAGATTTACAAAGAGAAGATTATTTTACCTGTCACATACACATTATGGCACATCGCAATTCTTTTCTTCCCAGTGTCAGAGCTTGTTCAAAAGCTTCAGGTATTGAACATCAGAATGATAAAATCTGTGATCTCTGTGACTTTGACTGGAGCATAGATTTTGTTAGCATTTGTGCTAACAGAAAACATTTCCAATGCTCTAGAATAAAGTGTTGGTGTGTTTTGTACCACTCCAGCTGATGCTTAGAATTCTACTTGGTGGTGCAAGGCGTAAATGCAATTGCTTGGCCATGAAAACCAGTTCCATTAGGCTCCCGCTGATATTAATGCCAATAGAGGTTTGAAACTCTTTAGCAAAAGCCCAGCTAGGAAGTGGAAGGCTACATCAAGTCTCAAGTGCTGAGGCACATAATCACCAATGCTCTCCTGATTCCCTGCTTATTCCACTTTTCAATAATGCCACCTACAGTTGACCATAGAATATCTATCAGGGATAATATTTTAATAACTGACTTATTGCAAAGGTGGCATCCTATCCCAGGACAAATTCACTGAGCTCTTAAGAACAATCCAATGGTTTCTAAAAAATGTGTAAATGCAGAGTGCATGGCTAGGTGCTTGAATTTAAATGTCTGAGGTAATGGGTCAAATTAAAAGCTGTTTACAGAAGAACCTTAAGGACAGCCAGACCTGGTCAGGACTCAGCAGGCATGGAAAAGGTTTTCTGATTAGATGAAACCAAAATGAAATGACTTTTTGAAACTGCTAGATGATTGTCAATGTTCTCACGCTTAACTGCACTGGCTAAAACCATGCACATGTCTCATATATTACACAATTTAAAATGTGGTATTTAGCAAAGAAAACATAATTATTAATGTAGTAAAATGTATGTTTTAGTAACATTTGTAGAAGGTCTCAAGTGGATAAGTTTTAGATAGCTTGTTATGTTTCTGATAAACAGGAAAGCAGAACACTTCTGTTCTTAAGTCCAGCAGTTTTTTCATAACAAACAGTCCTTCTTCATATTATTATTAATTCATTAATTACTTTATTTTTAATGTTAGATCATGCAGAATTGAGGGTGCTACCTCAACCTTACTACTTTTCATGACCTTGAAAGGAAATATTGTTGGTGTAATGATGCTGGAGAGCTGTTTAAACATTATTATAACCTTTAAAAATATAAAGGTTATAATAATGTTTAAACAGTTTAAACAGCTCTCAAGCATCATTACACAGCCATTACATGGCTGCATTAACAGTCAAGATGGGTACCATGGACATGATTATAGATACAGGCAAAAATGTCAGAAACAGATGAAAGTTAGTTACCACTGAAGATTTAATAGAATTTACATAATTCATATAGCTAATGCTATTGAACTGTAATAAAACTAGTCCAAGGACATTTACAGGTAATCTTATTTGCAATTAAAACTTTCAGAATTAAGACATAATTGCACACAGTAATGGGGTAAATACTATCTTTTCCCACTGTTGGATCGTTTTCCTATTAAAAGTCTTTATTATTTTAATGTCCTAAACAGTTGCTAAAGATAAAACCTGAACAATGTTCATTGCAGTGACAAGTATTGCAACAAGTGATCTCTTGAAAGCAGTGCTGTAGTAGTAGTAGGTAGTAATGCATACACTTGTACTCCAAAAAGTAAAAGAGCGCCATCTTGTGCAAATAGCCAAATTCACACCCGAGTTGGTCTATACAGTACTATGGAATACCATCTAACATCGTAAACTAATCATTACTGCAAAGAAACCTTGTTTTGATAGTCAGTTAATTTTATTCATGCTAATGATAGATTGTTTTGCACTGTCTTCTTTATTATGTGATGATCAGCAGTAGAAATATGACTACCAGTGTTTAATTATGACTGCAGAGTGATTTTCTTCATATTTGTAAATTAATATTTAGTTAATATTTTGAAAGTGGTGCCAGTGTCAATACCTTGTAACAGGTATCAGATATCAGTATCTATCAGAATAGGTATTTTTTATTATTATTTATTAGTAATGTATTTATTTATCTATTTATTTAAGTATTAGTCACAATTCAGAAATGACATATTCCTCAGGGTCTACAATTCATATTTTCTCAGACATATGAAAGCATATCGATTATTACTAACACTTATTTTTTTTGTCTGTTTGTATTGCACTTTTTCCAACAAAAAATGGAATATAGTTTTTATGTTCAGTAAATATGCTTACAGGTTTATATAATCTAAAAACTTTTCACACTGAAGTTCAATAGTAGTTTAGCTACTAGCATGCAGCTATACCATCCACTAATTTGAACAGTCAAAGTAGGAAAGTATAAGGATTTGAGTGATTCTGACAGGAGCCTAATTGTGATGGCTAGACCACTGGATCAGATCATATAGACCTGTGAAGCTGTAAACTTGTCAGAGTGCCCATGCTGACCTCTGCTTACTACTGAAGCTAACAATATGCAAGTGAACATCTAATATGGAAAGTTAATTGATGAAAGTCTGGTAGGAGATCCACTTCCCATTTTGTGAAGCTCAACAACATTTCGCTGCACGCTGTTATATGTATAATCTTTGGTCTTCCCTATGAATAACTACGGGAATTTCAACTCATTTTTGGAACCCTAGTGGAACAATTCCGTGTTCCTAGTCACAAATGTTTATTTAAAAATCTAAATAAAATGTCAAAAATGTATTATTATATTATTAATATTATATAAATATATTTAATCATATGAATTCATGTGTATCAAATATGTACCACACATTTAACAAATACTTTTTTCTTCAGAATAAACTGTGTTGTGTTTCCAATTGTTTAATATCATTTAAAGAGTATTTAAATGAGATTTCTAACAAAATATAAAAAGTTATACAATAAAGACAATTTTTCTTTTTCCATATTTGCCAAGGGTGCCAATATTAGTGAAAGACAGTGTACATCAGTAGACAGACAGACAGACAGACAGACCCTTTGAAATAATGAAAAAGCACAATGCCTTTAAATTTCAACATGCATTCAGTTGTTCTGTAAATGTTCTTGAATACTTGGATGTTCCATACACTAAAATAAAAAAAACAACTGATGTTAATTAGAAGGTTATAACAAAAGTAATGAGATTTTTAACTATTTTGTCTAATCGATACATTTAATTTGTAAACTCTACATAAATATTTCAGATTTAGGCATTAGGTTATTATTATTGTCAATATTTCACACAAACAATGTTTAACCATTATGTGCAGATCTGTATTTTTTTATCACTATTTAGCTAATATTTATATTTTAATATTGACAAAATAATACTTTTTTCCCCTACCATAGAATTTTGTTCACAGAAAAAAAAATGGTTTTAAAACATAATCAAGCATGTAAACAGATGATGCACAGGTAGTTGCCACGGTTGCCACTGACTCGCTCATTAGGGACAAACTTACACTTCTAAAAAACAATCTTATTCATTCTTTCTCACTGCATTATCTGTGTTAAGCTGCTTTGAGACAATGTTCATTGTTAAAAGTGCTATGCAATTAAAAATGAAGTGAATTGAATTGATTCTGGTGATACCTGATCTCATGTCTTTAACGTGTCTTTAACATGAGATCATATTCCATCAACAGGCCAAAAGAGAAATTATTTTCATTCAAATAAATGTATTCCTCTGAAATTCATTTTATTTTTAAGTGGGTTTGTTCCACAGGACAATATAAATCTTTTACAGTAATTTTGTGCAATATATATTTTATTAAATCATGTATACTTGAGCTTCCACAGTTGCACATACCACAGTATAAACTCGATAACAATTAATGTATAATTACATTAAACCAGAATTATTTCTTTAAGGTCTAGGAATTGATGATAGCTAAGAATAGGATATACAAAAAGATTTGTATGTATTTGCATTAAATTATTGATACAATTGTTTGAGATCCAAAATAAAAAGCTGTACATTACGTTTTAGCTGTATATTATGTGTTTAACCAGTATATAAACATATAACTGTTGTATAGGTTGTAGAATATTAGTCATTATTTTCATATTAAACCATTATCAACGAAAATCCAGATATTTCTACAAAAGATCTGCACATGTTCTGTAATATGTACTAACTACGTAACATGTCTGGACTTTGTATTTGCATTTCTTCACATTCATTTGGGATTAAAACAGAAGAAGGTAATTCTTCCTTGAAATTTCATTACTGTCTCATATCGTCAGCCAGAACATAATAATGTAAAACTAATAATAAACAAACAATTCAATTGAAGCATAATTCCTACAAATTCAAGTGAATAAACCAGACATTTGTAAAATGAAACAGTCGAAATTTATAAGACAGTTAAACTGTTAATTGTTGTGTATAAAATATATTTATCTGAATATGTTAAACTAATAGAGATAGTCTGATGTCAGTCTTTTCCACAGTGTAGAGTTTAGAGTTCATGTGAACCGCCATTTTCTGAATTTAGGCTCATGGACTGACTAAACTACATCCGAAAGACTGACAAGAAAGAAAACAATTAATATAAAGAAATGTGAAGATGGATTCCTTCGACTCATTTTACCTCAGTAATCACTGTAAACATGCGGTTTACTTTCTCCTGAAATATTTGAGCATTCATTTGAATCAAACATGGCGCTCACACAGAACACATCCATACATCCGAGTTCTTTACACCACTGGGAATCATAGTAGGCGACTAAACCGAGGAGAAATATTTATTTCGTTTTCATATTTACATCAGGATTTAGCACGGAAGAAAAAAGAAAAAGGTCGACTTACAAATCTGTTTACGTCTATTTTCCTAAATAGAGCCAAAGAGACACAGTTCTCACCAAGCCATCGGCAGCCTGTTGCTATTGTGTTGCAGTCACATAGATCTTTAAAACTTATCCTTAAGGTTATGCGATTATAAAGTACCCTACATTGATGTTTGTCATTTAAAGATGCAAATTTCTTTGTTGTGGGTGTCACCGGTGTTCAACTTTTACATACTCCTTCCTACAAGAATCCTATGTAAAATAAATCCAAACACATCACAGCCCAGTGCAGCCTATAGAAAGTGTCGGATATCACAGGCGGAGCAACAAACAGCGAGCCGCAGCGCATTAACAGTTCCGATATAAAAATAAAAAACATTTCCGATATAAAAATCAAGACAAAAGTCGTGTAAAGTGAGAGTTAAAAATACACACGAGCAAAACGATTTACAAAATAAATAAACGCGCGGGTAAAGATGCCTCACTAAATATACATTGTTTAGAAACATTATAAGACAATGTCAATTGAAAACGATGTATTTATACAACAAGCAAGTGTTTAAAGGGAAAAAAATCGACAAAGAAAATACAAACTCTATAAAGTAGAAGAAGCCTTTTCTCCCGCCGGGTTTTAATCGAACAGCACTAAAGCAAACCAATGAATGAACACTGCTGTGCACGCCGGTGGGCGTGGCAAAGGAGTGAGACACTCTTTTCTGATTGGGTGTTCATATCAACCAATCAAAGCGCTTTATTTGTTTCCCTCTTTGTGTGTGTGTGTGTGTGTGTGTGTGTTTGCGCGCGCGTGAGTGTGAGAGAAATAGGTGGGATTTTGGGTATGAACTTAATGATTTACAGTTACATTTAATTACATTTAAAAGAACAATAACAACTAACATTAGCAAGTAAATGTGATTTTAAAAAAGAATCTACGAAGTATCTTTTATTACAGCTAAAGGGAAAAAACAAATACAGTAAAAAAAAAATGCCAAATAGTAATGTGACATTATGGGGAGACCAGGAAATAGTTACCCTAGCAACAGCTATCAGTGCCAACACAGAGTAAATAAAGCACTGTTGAATAAAACACAAAAAGAAAAAAAATCACTCATATTAAACAAGAGATGCTAAATACAAATACCCAGCACAAACAGATTTGGATGTCATGTATGTTTACACAAACAACTGAAACGCAAAAATATGTAACAAAAAGAATGCCAAAGGCCTTCTTTTATTGTGCCAAAGAAAGACAATCCATCTTTGCCTAATTTCAAAATTGTCTCCGAAACCTTAAGTGAATACATACATCTCCAATGGATTTTCCCTCCTACCTGACATGAACCTGGCTCAAATCATTTTTCACCACCTCAGTGATAATGATCACTCGTGATCTAATTTATTTAAAACAAACACGCTTGATTACTTTTTGTTTTACCATGAAATCACATCAGGAGAAAAAGTAATTTGATGTAAATGTATATATTATATTTTTTTTTTTTTTAAATACATAGCAATAGGGAAATATTATATAGGGAACAGTAGATTCTTTCAGGAAGCAGTGCCATATAGTCTCAGGGAACTGTATTTGTCCTTGGGCACTTCAACACTTAAAATTGAATACTGTAATGTGTGTATAAATGACAGGTAAATCGCTTTCCTTTTTCAGTTTTAATAACTAAACTAATAATGCTGTTTATACTATTTAATAATGATATTTATTAATAGCAAATATTTAGACAGCTTCTGCTTAGCAATATTCTCTTTGTTAAAAGTTTACATTTTCTAAAATAATTTTCCTATGTAGATGGCCTGGCTATGGCTACAAGCCCTACAAGCTGGCTACAAGCCCTACATTATAACCTTCACAGGCTGAAGCAGTTATATCAGATCTGGGTTTTGGAAGTAAATCTAAACAAAACTACAACTCCAAATTTATCAGGATCCCAGTAACCAAAATATAAATATGTGTTGGGAGGAAAAGAAACAAATCACCAATTCGGTTAAATCCTTATATAGTAATTTATATAGATATGTTAGTTAATGGTCAATTAACTGTACTGTATACACAGTTTTTTTGTGGTGATTTAAATTGTACAAGTAAAAAGGTTCTTACAGTGTATAACGATACAGATATACAAATGTCAAGCAAAATTTTGCAGCATCTTAAAAATAATTAACCATATTGTGAATACCAAAATCAAAAACAGCAGCCCACTCACACAACTGATCCTGAGCCATTCTTCAACTAAACCAACACACCAATGTTTATTATGCGTGCTTACAAATGTCTTGGTCTCCAGACCAGAACAAAACAATTAATCAAAAGCTTCAAAAATTATAATGGAGCAAAAACACAATGCAGGAAAATGCAGTGATTGTAGATACTATAATGATGCAATGGAACACAACCTAAAAATAAATACAGGTAGTGCCTTAGTTACTGTTGACTGTCAACTGCATTTTGTTGCCTTGTACTTGTACATGTGTAATGACAATAAAGTTGGATCTAATCTAATCTAATCTTAGAGAATTGGGGAAAAAAAAACAATCATGCCTGCTTGAAGAATAAATACTCTTTGTAACTAAATTTACAAAATTGACTAAAGCCTTTAAATAATTTTTAATTTTACAGTAAATATGTTTAACTTAACAACCAAACCTTTGAATAATGATTTGGTTGTTATCATAAATCATACTTTACTTAAACTTTGTTTTACATGTTTTACTGTGCTTAAACTTTAATATATTATCTGTTGCAAGATGAACTATACATTTACAGCACGGTAGTCATTGCCTTTACATATTACATATTTGTTCGACTTTATATATATATATAAAACTAGTGTGCAATGGTGTCGAGGTGTGCGTGTGTGTGAGACTTGAAAAGTCAAAAGTGTAAAAGAAAAGATTTGTGTACAGTGTGTGTTTTTATGTTTACTATAAGGTGAAGCACCGCAAATGTGTTTTAGAGCTCTAACTAACAGGATGTTTTATGAATGTCAGGTTCTCCCTCTCAGGCCTCCATAGATGTGTCTCCCCGCCCAGCCAGTTGTGTACTGAGTAGCGGGCGCGCGCCACGCCGCTTTACTACATCATTGACAGCCAATCACGAGGCAGGAAAAAAAAAAGTTCACCGAAATGAATACTACAGGAGTCCACACGGAATCACTTAATCCACAGCCAGGTTTTACTCACATCCAGTCTCTCTGTGTCCAGTCGCTATTTTATCGCCAGTATTTCTCCTATGCCATTCCTTCCTAAGTCCTGCACTTATCCTAATTGATCACGCAGCACGTCTCACTCACGTGCGGCACTGATTTGCAGTTTGAACACGTGGCTCACTAAAAAAACGGAATAAACGAGGGCTTTTTGGTCTCATTGTCTTCCCTCGATTTCATCTGGAGGCGGTGCCTACATTCATGTGTGACTTTTTTTTGGACTAATATACACAGAAACAGTGAATATATTTTTCTTGAAGTCTGAAAGGAGAGGGAGGGGATGCAATAAGATTGTAGAGGCAGTCACCGCGCAGGTCTCGTCTGTCAGAATTATCTTCTATCTATCCAGGCAGTGAGTGAGGAGAACACAGTAAGTGAGGAGAACACAGTAAGTGAGAACACAGTAAGTGAGAACACACCCGCTCCGGCTGAGAGACAGTAAGCCTCTCTCTCTCTCTCTCTCCACTGCCCCTCGGACGCGATTAAAAGGTTCTCCTTTTTTTTTTTTTGGCAAACGCGGTCGGCCTTCTTTCTGTTCTTTTTCCAAACGTGCAACATGAACAAGCTGTACATCGGGAACGTAAGCGAGCAGACGAGCGCGCTGGATCTGGAAACTATCTTTGAGCAGTGGAAGATACCGTTCAGTGCGCCCTTTTTACTCAAAACTGGTTACGCGTTTGTAGATTGTCCCGACGAGAAGATCGCGATGAAGGCCATCGATACACTTTCAGGTGAGCTGGGAGACTTCATTGCATTTTTGGCACTTTGTATCCATCTACTGTGTGCACACGCGTAGAAGATGTGGTTTCACTGCTGTGTTTAGTGTGCAATGGTGTCGAGGTGTGTGTGTGTGTGTGTGTGTGTGTGTGTGTGTGTGTGTGTGTGGATTTGACCGTTTTTTTAACCTCAGCTTTTCCTCGCCGATGACACAAAGTGGCTCATCTCTGCTCGAACAGGCCACAAAACTGCCTTTCAATAAAATTTGCACATTTCTGTGGATATACAGATTCAAACGAGTGTAAAATCCGCTTCAATTCACACTCCTGAGCGAAGCAGTTTCACTGTGTGTATTCTGAAAGCTCTAAGTCTTATTCACTCTTTCTTACGTTCACACAGGCCTGGTTTTATTTGCCTTTTAAGATACTATACCAATTTTAAACTATATTATCTGGTTAATAAACCCGACTTCATTGTTAAAACTGCATTCACCTCGTCGCCGTTATGAATGCTGACCTCCAGGTGGGTGGGTTTGTGGCTATTCGTAAGGTTCCTTTGATTAATCCAAAAAATTTTAAAAACGTCATCAGATTTTCACCAACCGGTTATTTTCGTTTGTGTATTAATATGTATGGATTTGGAGAGACTCGAATGTTGTTTGTCCTCAAAGTCCGATTTCTCGCTGTGTTCCGCTGAGGCCTCGTGGTGCAGGGGGCAACTAGTCTTCATATTTAACCACCAGGCCACTAGTGTGAATCACTTATTTATTTATCGAATTAATTTGAATCCACGGTGTGAATCTAATTTAATTGACGCAGTTGTACCTATACGTAATTTTAAAGAAATTGATTTTTTGAAAATATATTAACGGCTGCTAACTATTACTGAACACAACCTTTGACTAATAAATGCAATAAAATTTTCCCCCAGGAAAAGTAGAACTTCATGGAAAACTTCTAGAGGTCGAGCATTCAGTCCCCAAGCGTCAAAGGTAATTACATATTCCACTTTAACATCCCGCTTTTTCTCGTAATAACATTTCCGTATATGATTGTAAATATTGTTTGTAGCTCAATTGTTCAACAACGTGGGTATCGTAGACTTTCTGTTTTCACAAAATCTTCTCACAAACGTTTTATTGTGCATCCAAATGCATGTGGTACTGGATTCATTATTGAGCGCCAGATGTGTTTATAGGCCTTTTATCAAACATAACATACATATAGATAAAACAACTTGCTCCAAATCCGGCACATGAACAAGGCCAGGTATTTTTCTTTTTATTATTCATTCATTCGTTTAATTTATTTATTTATTCATTTATTTATCTGTGGCGACCAATTTATAAGGAACTGCCCCCCCCCCCCCCCCCCGAGTCCTCTCACTTCCGCTTGTTTGCTCATGCGCAGTGTGTGAACGCCCCATTGCGCCCAGACACAGAAGGGTTCGAGGCCTAGTTAAGAGCTTCAGCTCAGATTGGGTCTGCATGCTGTATTTCCGCGTATTTGGATGAAGTTTAAAGCAGTGCTTTTAACACCAGCTTACTTGAGCGGGTCTGTAAAACAAATGCCCGCATCTCACTAGGTGTAAATTTGAACGGTGCACGTAACAGTTGTCACGTTAAGGGAGTTTACAAGCAAGTGATTGAACAAAATCAATATTTTTTTCAATTAAATTGTTCACACATTAACTGCATATTGCTGCTTAAACGAATTTTACAAAATGTTTCTGGTGTAAAATATTTTGTGAAACCTACACAAATGGTAAACTCCTTTCAGTGAAAGTTGCTTCTCTTAAAATGTCAAGTCTGGGGGGATTTGGGTAGAGTTAAATCTATCCACACCATTAATATTTTCCCCTTTATGTTGATTAAATGCGTTAATAGATTTGGGTATATGTGGGCGAAGATGCGGGACAATATTCTATAAAATAGCTGTCTAATGTTAAATGAGTTTATTGTGCCAGTTGATTAAAAGGAGAGTCAAAATAAGTTGCCATTCCTACAAGCATAAATTAGGTTGTATTGATGGACTGATTTTTGTATATTGATAATGTATTGGGACCAATATATTCTACTGTGTGTGTGTGTGTGTGTGTCAGAGGTCATGTATGTAAAGTGGAATGTTTCTTAGCATGAAATGCAATACAGTGTGCTGAATGCTGGAAAAGCCACAGCTGCACAATCTCAAAAGTCATAACGCAGCAAAGGGTTCTTTGTGTGCATGCTAGTTTGTGACTTGTATTTTTTAATAATGGAAATAATCGTCTGTAATGTGTGTGTAGCCTGAAATTTTAGTAGCATAATTCGAACTGGGTATTTTTGAGTCTGCTTAAACTAATTTTTTGTAACTTATCTACTGTGGGAGCTTTTGTCCCTTTCCACTGGGTCCTCCCAGGTAGCTTAAATGGCTTTGTGTGAGTAGTTGGGGACTTGCAGGCAAGGTATGAAAGACTTCTTGGGTAGATTCAGATACTTGCAAAGGTGATGTGAAGCACTGTGTTAAAACATGCTTTACTAGAAACAAGTATGTGCAAAATATTTTCTGTGTAGTTTAGTTAATTTTTGCTGTTTTTGTTTAGCTGCATTTAAAAGTAGTCTCTTCAGTGAAAGTTGCATTGAAGGAACGTAGGATTGCTTATGTTAAGCCATTTAAAGACAAACATTTAAGGATCTTGAATTTAGTTTTAAAATTTTCCTTCAAGTCTTATGTTCCCACATGCTTGTAGACCGGTGTTCGTGTTATGTGCCTTTTTCTTTTTTAATAGTAGTGTCATATGGTTATGCACAATTCTAAAATGTTTGTGCTTGAAATTTGCTGTGCATGTATTTGATTTATTTCATAAACATGTTTTTGTAAATTTCTCAGATTGGGTTATTTAAAAACAATGTTTTTGCAGTTTGGGAAGTGTTATTTTTATTTATTTATTTTGTGAAGTGTCATGTAAACCATTCCTCTGGTTTAGTGTCCTGGGTCAATGTGTTCTAAATCATGCTAGCCTAAGGCTGTACATACTACTCACATTATATGCTGCAGTGCCTCTTGAATTTGCAGGTGGAGTGGTGAAGAAAGACTGCATTTAAAAAAAACTGTTTAAAAGTCATAAGTACTTTTTTCCAAAATGTGCCCTCAAAATTACTTTGTTTGTAGGTGAGCATAAGCTACAAGTTCAAGAGGCACTGCAGCATATACTGTTAGTGGAGTGTTCAGCCTTGGGCTAGCATGATTTTATAACTATAGTAACCACAGCCTGGGCAGAAGGGGGTCTTATAGCCTGAAGTGTGTGTGAGAGAGAGAGAGAGAGATGGATAGATTGATGTGATGGCTATATATATATATATATATCTCACATCATAGGTTAATATGCTAGAAAAAAATTATGGTCTCTAATAGATTCTCACTTTAATGTGTTTAACTAGTTTTGTACCAGAAATAAAACTTGTTTTGTGCATGCGTGAAAACGCTGAAGGAAATGGCTGATGCAAACACTATGGATTTTTTAGTGTTATGTTCAACTTCTCTTAAAACAATTCCACATATCCAGGAAGTGAATAGAAGGAATAAATACATTTGTTAAAGTATGCTGAAATAAGTAGAACAGTTAAATAGATCATATCTTTAGTAAATGAAATATTAAATGTAAAACACAATTTTTCCATTCATTTAATATTATTTAATGTTTAATTTGTGGCAATTTAATTGTAAATATATATATTTTTTTTACCAAACGGGCATTTTGTTTAAAATTGCTTTAAAAATGTAAACTGTTTAAATGTTGATCACAAATTTAATAGTAAAATTAATTAATAAAAATATTACAAGCAATTTGTTTTGCATTTCTTTCCCCTAAATGTATTAAACTTGTGCAGATAGATGGATAGATATTATTGAGAGGTCAGGGGTATGTTTATAGCATAATTAAGGTGTTAATTTCTTTTCAGGGCCAATGTACAGTTGCAGTGCAACATGTTTCACAAGAACACTTGGGCTCATAATTTGAACTAAAAACACAGCTCCTTTTATTTAAATATTTATTATGTAAATTTGGATAGGTCATCAAAATTAAAAATGCACTGATTGGTGTTGGACATGCATTTTCCCCAACTAATCATGTAAATGTATAGGAAAAGAGGAAAAGTTATTTATTCAGCATATGCCATTTTCAACTAATCTTCTGCATGCTAACAATACTTCAATGCTAAAAATATCTAAAGTATTTGCACTTTAATTATATTAACACATTATTCTGTTACATTTGAACATCTGACCAGGGTCGGTGAGCCTTTAGAGCAACTCCTTAATGTTTTTTATTTATTTTATTTATGCATTGTGTGACACCGACTGCTTCATAATAATCGTGTGTGTGTGTGTGTATGTGTGTATGTATGTGTGTGTATATATATATATGTATGTATATATATATATATATATATATATATATAAATAATCTCAAACCTTGTTGATTTATATCTTTTTATTTGGCTCGTTTGTTTTTACAAGGTGTGAGGTTTTACAAAGGAGGCTTTATTCTTAAAGTTTAGTAGAGACTGTCACAAATCTTTTGGAATTTGCTATCTGCATTGGAATAAAAACTTTCTTTCGGGTTCTCCCGTTAGGGGTGGCCACAGCGGATCCTCCGCATGTTTGATTTGGCACGTTTCTACGCTGGATGCCCTTCCTAACGCAACCCTCCCCAATTTATCCGGGCTTGGGACTGGCACTGAAAGTGGCTGGGGTTAGTTCCCTGACCGGGAAACGAACCCGGGTCGCAGCGGTGAGAGCGCCGCATCCTAACCACTAGACCACCAGGGAACCTCAATATATTTGTTTCTGCCCAGTTAAGCAGCCAAAAGTATTTTATCATGCTTTTTGTGAATGCTGACAGTAAATGTGTTGTGGGATACTTTGTCTGGCAGAATTTGTGTAATAGAATGACCATTAGTTATGTATACTGTAAAGCATACAGCTTGGTATTTCTTTGTAAGTTTAGTGGATTTCCAGAGTTAATGTATATCATATGAATATCGTCATTGGTTCCTTATCATTCCACGTGTTGGCAACCCACATTTACTGTTTAGATACAAGCCGTTGTAACGCGTTGAGTCTGGGTCATGGGAGCGCTCACTAACTCCAGTTGCAACAGAAATCATAGGCACAGACAGGTTTCCAAAACTTGTGCTTTTAAAATTTTTCTTAGCAACAGTGTTACGGGTTAGTCAAAGAAATGTAGAAATCAGCATCACAAAATAATGACATATTACTCGATCTCGCACACATGCAGTAATAACGAAAAAAATGCGGCAGCAGGCTGTTCCCAAAATGCCGCTCTGCTCTGAAAGGAGCCACGACGTATTTCACCCTTTACACCGTGTAACAGACAGTCTTTCGTTAAAGTCTGTGTAAAGTTCATTAGTTTCACTAGACACCTGCGGCTTATACACAAGGTGCGTATATCTGAGAAAGACCCATAGATAGCGATTTGCAAAACATGTAATGCCGAAATTTCAAGAGTGGGCACGTCTGCATAGACTTTCTCCACGGCGGGTTTAATTTATCACCTGAAATCCAAACATCCCGATCGCTATGCTGAATATGAGAGGAACTGGGCACAGAAAAGCAAAACCCCTCCGAGCACGCGCACTCCGTCTGTGGCGGACGTTTTTGAAAAGGCAGGAAGTTTCCCAGTGACAGTGTTGTATTATTGTATCTTTAAGCAGTTGCAATTGTTCTAAAAGCACTTTGTTTTTATGAAAGAACATATTTAATTTTACAACCTTTCAGGAGGCCAGAGGGCCTGTACATTATTATTTAATGTACACGAGTACATTTAAGTTAAACATTTAAATTTGAATTTTAATTAATTTTATCCATATATATATAAATATAAATAATCTCAAACCTTGTTGATTTATATCTTTTTATTTGGCTCGTTTGTTTTTACAAGGTGTGAGGTTTTACAAAGGAGGCTTTATTCTTAAAGTTTAGTAGAGACTGTCACAAATCTTTTGGAATTTGCTATCTGCATTGGAATAAAAACTTTCTTTCGGGTTCTCCCGTTAGGGGTGGCCACAGCGGATCCTCCGCATGTTTGATTTGGCACGTTTCTACGCTGGATGCCCTTCCTAACGCAACCCTCCCCAATTTATCCGGGCTTGGGACTGGCACTGAAAGTGGCTGGGGTTAGTTCCCTGACCGGGAAACGAACCCGGGTCGCAGCGGTGAGAGCGCCGCATCCTAACCACTAGACCACCAGGGAACCTCAATATATTTGTTTCTGCCCAGTTAAGCAGCCAAAAGTATTTTATCATGCTTTTTGTGAATGCTGACAGTAAATGTGTTGTGGGATACTTTGTCTGGCAGAATTTGTGTAATAGAATGACCATTAGTTATGTATACTGTAAAGCATACAGCTTGGTATTTCTTTGTAAGTTTAGTGGATTTCCAGAGTTAATGTATATCATATGAATATCGTCATTGGTTCCTTATCATTCCACGTGTTGGCAACCCACATTTACTGTTTAGATACAAGCCGTTGTAACGCGTTGAGTCTGGGTCATGGGAGCGCTCACTAACTCCAGTTGCAACAGAAATCATAGGCACAGACAGGTTTCCAAAACTTGTGCTTTTAAAATTTTTCTTAGCAACAGTGTTACGGGTTAGTCAAAGAAATGTAGAAATCAGCATCACAAAATAATGACATATTACTCGATCTCGCACACATGCAGTAATAACGAAAAAAATGCGGCAGCAGGCTGTTCCCAAAATGCCGCTCTGCTCTGAAAGGAGCCACGACGTATTTCACCCTTTACACCGTGTAACAGACAGTCTTTCGTTAAAGTCTGTGTAAAGTTCATTAGTTTCACTAGACACCTGCGGCTTATACACAAGGTGCGTATATCTGAGAAAGACCCATAGATAGCGATTTGCAAAACATGTAATGCCGAAATTTCAAGAGTGGGCACGTCTGCATAGACTTTCTCCACGGCGGGTTTAATTTATCACCTGAAATCCAAACATCCCGATCGCTATGCTGAATATGAGAGGAACTGGGCACAGAAAAGCAAAACCCCTCCGAGCACGCGCACTCCGTCTGTGGCGGACGTTTTTGAAAAGGCAGGAAGTTTCCCAGTGACAGTGTTGTATTATTGTATCTTTAAGCAGTTGCAATTGTTCTAAAAGCACTTTGTTTTTATGAAAGAACATATTTAATTTTACAACCTTTCAGGGGGCCAGAGGGCCTGTACATTATTATTTAATGTACACGAGTACATTTAAGTTAAACATTTAAATTTGAATTTTAATTAATTTTATCCTGTGCATTGTTGCAATGTGCTATAAATAAATATTTTCGTAATTTGTAATTGATTTGTAATTCTTTGAAACAAAAATTGAAATGCCTTGATTTCAGTAAGTTTAGTACACAGCCATAAATGCAATGGTAATAATAATTGGCATAATTTATTTCGGGTTTTCATCCTTGCTTTACTCTTTTTCGGTTTCGGCCAAGAATTTTCATTTCGGTGCATCCCTAGCTGTAATGTATGTGACACAAAGGTAATTCTTATTATTTTCATAACTGTGCATTTCTTTTTTTGCAGATCAGTAGGTAAAATTTGGCAGCCAGTAAATGTTTAAAAAACAATTTTCAATGATTTTTAGACACTGAAGTTTGATTACTTTCCACTTAATCAGAATCATTCCAATGTCATTTCATGTTTTAATGTAAGCTGCTATAAAGGATTTGTGTATTAAATCTATCATAATGCAGCTTTTGGTCACTCTTTTGATGAATAAATGTGTGTTCTGTGACATTGCAATGTGAGTGGTTTCTTCTGAACTTGTGACTTGTATGGTTTTTACTTTAACTTACTTTCTCAGAAGCTGTAAACTGCAGATAAGGAATATCCCACCACACATGCAATGGGAGGTAAGTGTACTTTTTTAAGCTACCGTATTTTTCGGACTATAAGCTGCTACTTTTTCCCTAAGTTTTGAACCCCACGGCTTAAACACCGAAGCGGCTAATTTTTCCTGGTTTCAAAAACTTCAAGCCAAAAAATTAACGACATAACATTAGACCAATGAAATTTCCGAACTTAAACGAAAAAACGCACCTCACCTGTGTTCTGAGCTGCACGGCATCGGGAGAAATGTTTTTTTTTTTTTTTACGCATGATGATGCCAAAAGATAAACTCCAAAAAGAAATTGTTGTGAAAGGAAGGAGGAAGACATTTAACAATGATTTTCTTGTTCGGCTACTGTTTAGATACAAGCCGTTGTAACGTGCTGAGTCTGGGTGAAGGGAGAGCTCGAGTTGTAACTCCAGTTGCAACAGAAATCATATAAGCACAGACAGGTTTCCAAAACTCGTGCTTTTTTTAATTTTTCTTGGCAACAGCGTTACGGGTTAGTCAAAGAAACTTAGAAATGAGCATCAGAAAATAATGACATCATTCTCGTCTTGAACACACGCAGTAATGCCGGAAAATGCAGTGGCAGGCTATTCCCAAAATACCGCTATGCTGCTAAAGGAAGTGCAACATATTTTACCCGTTACACCGTGTGTAACGTGTCTTTCGTTAAAGCCTGTGTAAAGTACATTAGTGTAGACTGGTGTGGCTTATAGACAGGTGCGGCTTATTTATGTTAAAAATAAAAATATTTTTAAAATTCAGTGGGTGCGGCTAATATGGGTGCGCTTTATAATCCGGAAGTTACAAATATGATTTACAAAAATGTATTAATTCACTTATTAAATGCACCTTTCTGCCTGGTTGTGGTCTAATTCTTAAACACTCACTTGACTGACTTTTCTCTGTCCAAGACTCTGAACTCATTTCTCCATTCAGATTAATTCAAGGTCTACCTGAGATTATGACCAGCATTTTTGCATTAAAGTGGATAAATACAAATATTTAGATTTGAATATCCTGCATATTTATCTACAGTCTAGAATTGGGTCATGTGGAATCACAAGAGCAAATAGATAGCTTAATATCTTAAAATATTTCATGACATTAATTTCTCTAAAATTGTTTAAAGAAATCTATGCAATTATAAACATTAATAACTGATTTGCAGCATACCTTAATGATCAAACAGAAAAAAGTGCCTCTCTGGCCAGTTCCCAAGAATTGTGATTTAATCTAATCTCTAACAGAAATAATGCCATTGAATAAACTACTAATTCATTTTATATGTAGTAACGAGTTAAAGGCCATGCTTGGAGAATTTATCACACATACTTTATAAGTGTGTTCCTTAATTTTCCTCTTCTTTTTACAGCACAGGCTCATGCTTTAAGATTTAAACACTTTAAATGTTTGTTCCTCTGTGGGATATACAGTACTTCTGGAAATTATTCACTGCTTCAAATTTTTCCACACTGTATGTAACATCCTTATTTTAAAACTAGATAAAATGTATTATTTTTCTTAAAGAAAAATGACAAACAATAACTCATAATGACGATGTGAAAGGTTTGTTTGAAATCTTTGCAGGTATATTGAAAATAAAAAATCGCCAGTACACTTAAAATTAAGTTGAGGTGCATCTGAAAGAGCTCCAGCATTTCTTTGTGGAAAGAGGAGAAACTTCCAGGAGAACAACCGACTCTGTAGCTCTCCACCAATCAGTACTGTATGGTAGAGTGGCTAGATGAAAGCCACTCATTACTAAAAGGCACATGAAAGCCCACCTGGATTTTTCCAAAAGACACTTAAAGGACTTTAAGACCATGAGTAACAAAATTCTCTGGTCTGATGAAACAAAGATTGAACTCTTTGGCCTGAATGCCAAGCGTCATGTCTGAAAGAAACCAGGCTTCTTTAATCACCTGGCAAATACAAAACAGTAAAGCATGGTGGTGCCGGCATCCTGCTGTGGGGATGTTTTTTAGCAGCAGGAACTGGGAGACTAGTCAGGATCGAGGGGAAGATGAATGCAGTAATGTACAGACAGATCCTTGATTTAAACTTGCTCCATAGCGCTCTGGACCTCAGACTGGGGCAACGGTTCGACTTCCAATAGGACCGCAACCTTAACCACACAGCCAAGATAACAAAGACGTGGCTATAGGACGACTCCTTGAAAGTCCTTGAGTGTCGCAGCCAGAGCCCAGACTTAAACCAGATTGAACATCTCTGGAGATATCAGAAAATGGCTGTGCACAGACGTTTCCCATCCAACCGGCTAGAGCTTGAGAGGTTCTGCCAAGATGAATGGGGAAAAACTGCTCAAAAATAAGTGTGCCAAGCATGTATCCGATTTTAAACATATTACTTTCATGGCATTATGGGGTATTGTTTATAGATTTAAAAAAAATAAAGATTTGAATCCAATTTGGAATAAGGCTGTAACAAGTGCTGTGAATACTTTCCAGATGCACTGTACAAACAGATCCCCTTTTTGCTTCCAGTATTTAAGCAAGATGAGTGTGCCTTGGATTATTCCCCACTGCCTGTGTGCAATTTTAAGGCTCTGGTCTTCATGTGTACTTCACCCACTATACACACATCAACAAACAACCATTGGATATGCTTAAATTGCTGACCTCCAATGCAGCCAATGGCAGGTGCTGCTTGGTGACAAAAGAATTAGGATGTGAAGAGGAGAATGGAACTGGGTGTGTAGTGGTGGAGGTATAGAGGTGTGTGCAATGCTCCTCCTGCTTATTCTTTCATGTTTAACTGCATAATACGCTATACAATAGCATACCAATACAGTGCACGCCTATTTAAAACAAGTGTGCCACTGGTTAGAAATATTCACTGTAAGAGTTTCTCAATGTTGCATCTGTCATTTTGAGAAAGAAAACATGAACCTAAAATCAGAGAGTGCTGTCCACAAGTCACATGTTTGACACATTAGATACTTATAGTGAACTTTATAGAGATTCTGTGGAATTAAATGACATTGCCTAATATCATGCAGCAGTTTTTGTCACCCTGTTTGGCTATTGGATAACTCTCTGCTACACAATCTTTCATTTTCTTTCCGCAGGTGTTGGATGGATTATTAGCTCAGTACGGCACAGTGGAGAGTTGTGAGCAAGGTTACTACATTCACAAGACATCTCTACTATTTTTAAGCTAGTTTTAAAAATAGATTAAAGCTGTAGCCTTTACTTTACTTAATACTAATTCCTAATAATGTTTTACCTTGACAGTATTACTTGACAATGACCTGTGTACTATCAGAGTGTATTTTTAACCGCAAAGCACTTGTTAAACTCTGGATAAAGTACGTCTGCTAACAGTTAAATATTTTTCTTTCTGTAGTCAACACGGACACTGAGACAGCCGTAGTAAACGTGCGTTATGAAGTTAAGGAGCAGGCCAGACAGTGAGTACTCCTCATTCTGTGTTTAGGGAGAATACTGAGTTTTATTGTTCAATTTTTTAAAAACCTGTAGTTGTTTCAGCTTTTTGATGCCACCTACAGGCAGAACAGAGACTTTACAGGACTCATTTAGATGGTTTTTCTTTTGTGTTCATAGCTAATTGTCTAAAAAGGTTTGAGGGTCCTGTAATTCATTTGAATTTTATTTATTCTTTAAGTTTGCTTTTGTCTTTACCATGTTTTTTACTTGTGCTGTATTTGCTTAGCTTTTTGTTTCAAATATATTTTTGTTTTGCCTGTTCTATTTTAACCTGAGAAGGGTCTTAAAATGTTCTACTTTTTAAAACCGCTCATATTTATATTGGGATGGGCCAATAGTAGATTCAGATCTTCCCACTGTCGGCGCAAATTTGACAAGCTTGGAGCAGAAAAATGTCTTGATGGTGCTATGCATTTATTTAGGCAAGTTATTTTCAGCATGATCTCTTCTCACCAACACACTCAAACCTATTTCTTTCTTGCTTTTAGAGCAGTTGAGAAACTGAATGGTTTCATGATGGAAAACTATGCACTGAAGGTGTGCTACATACCAGATGAGACTGTACTTTGCAATCCCCCAGCAATGGGAAACAGAAGAGGAGGAGCACCACGTGGCCTACCACGCCAAGCCTCTCCCTCTTTGGGTACTCGCCCTAAGCTGCAGTCTGACATTCCATTGCGCATGCTTGTGCCCACACAGTTTGTGGGTGCCATCATTGGCAAAGAGGGTGCCACCATTCGCAATATTACCAAACAGACACACTCAAAGTAAGCATGATTTTGTGTTACGCACTGTTGTTTAAAATAAATAAATAAATAAATAAAATGTGGTAGCTTGGTGGTTAATACTTTTTTAAATTCTGATTAGAGGATTAAGTTCAAATCCCAGTACCACCAAGCTGCCACTGTTGGGCTCTTAAACAAGGCTCATTAACCTCAAATGCTCCTATTTCTAAATCACCTTATATATGGGGCATCTTCCAAATGCCGTAAGTGTAAACTAAAATATTTGTGTATGCTGAGATCTCGCATATGGATTTGCCTTTTTATTGCCTATTTATATACTAGTGTTAAATGTCTGCAGATGAGCAAATACTTCAATCAAATATTTAAAGGATTAAGTAATAAATACAAGTAATAAGATGCACTAGACACACCTGCTTTTTGACAGTGTCTGAATGTTCTGGTTCTCCTTCTTATATAAACATGCAGAATTGACATCCACCGTAAGGAAAATGCAGGAGCAGCAGAAAAACCTATAACAGTCCATTCGACTCCAGAGGGCTGTAGCTCTGCTTGCAGGAGCATCATGGAGATTATGCAGAAGGAGGCGCTAGACACAAAAATGTCAGTTGGTATTCTTATGTACTTCCACCCATGGACACATCTGGCTAGCTTCATTTGATCAGAGTTGCTCTTTTAGTTGTATTACCTCTAATTGTGGATTTGCTGTTTTCTTCTTATTGCTTTTCACGGACAGCACTGAAGAGATTCCGCTGAAGGTTTTGGCTCATAATAACTTTGTGGGACGCCTAATTGGAAAAGAGGGCCGTAATTTGAAAAAAATTGAACAAGACACTGGAACTAAAATCACCATCTCACCGTGAGTGATTTGTTAATAGTATTGCTAGTTTTCATAATGTTTTATTTTATTGCTAAATTGAGTACAGTGGAACCCTGTTGTACGAGCAAACGGCGATACGAGCAACCTCGCTCGCACAATTTTACCCTGTTTCACGAGCAAATTTCGAAGACACGAGCAAACTCACGCTGCCAGTTCCCCGTTTTCGACGGAGGGTCGCATCAGTTGCTTAGTTGATGCCGTATCACTCGGTCGCTCTCACTGTTCAGTGCAGCAAAAACGTATCTGTGGCAGCGGGGGCGTGGCCGAGAAACCCGAAAGTAAATAGAATGACCATGGAAACCGAGAAGGTTACGAGCATTTTGTGCGTCTCACACTCGCAATCAACCACTATCAATTAAGTGTTAAATTGTTTTTATATCACGGTCATTTGCGGTGTATTTGTTTTTAAAAATAGGCTACAAATACTTTTTAAGTGCAGAAATAAGCGATCGGATGAGATCCCGGAACGGATTAAATCACTTTTACATTCATTCCTGTGGGAAAAATCAGTTTGAACATACGAGCAAATGGACACACGAGCAATTTTCAAGAACGAATTATGCTCGTACAACGGGGTTCCACTGTAAATTTACTGCCATGTAATTAACGACGTAAACTTATTGCTCTTTACACCAGTCTACAGGACCTGACACTGTATAACCCGGAGCGAACAATCACAGTGAAGGGCTCAATAGAGGCATGTGCCAGAGCCGAAGAGGAGGTCATGAAAAAAATCAGAGAGGCCTATGAGAATGATGTGGCTGCCATGAATGTATGTGGGAAGACTCGGGCTTTGTTTAGTTTTGAGGCTGAAAACAACAAAAAACATTATTCTCGGATGTCTGTTTTAAAACGGTCACTTTTACAGTTGTAAAGTTGCAAGCTTATTTATATCTAAATGTGTGTGTGCAGCTTCAATCTAATTTGATTCCTGGTTTGAATTTGAATGCTCTGGGTCTATTTCCTGGTGGGACATCAGGCACAATGTCACACTCTATGGTGCCAGGACCCATTTCGGGACCAGCGACTGGATACCCTTCTTTTGGGGTAAGTGTAAGTGGGTCATTTACCATTTAACTCTGGACATTGGATGCTTTTAGCTTGCTTTGGTCCATGCTGACCAAGGAGTAGGTCCTATCTGGACTAATGCATTTTTTTTTTCCCCAGTTGATGTTAGTCTTGGTGACAGATACTGTCTTATAAAATGTGAATGGGTATTGACCCATTTGTGTAATACAGGATTTTAGCTTTCCAGTTGTCTTTGTTGTCTTCCTGGGTTGTCTTTGTTGTATTTTTTGTTTCATAATGCGTTAATGTTAAAAGACCTGACTATGCAGGCCAGTTCAGTACACATACTCTACAACTATGAGTCCATGCTGTTGTAATAGATGCAGTATGAGTTTCAGCATTTTTGTGCTGAACTAGGCAAGGCCTTCCCTGAAAAATGTCTGAATGGGACCCATGTTGCTTTAAAACTTTTTATATACCTTCTAGCATTGATGGCACCTTTCCAGATGTGAAGGCTCTATTCTGTATACACTAATGCACCCTCATACCATCAGAGATGCAGGCATTTGAACTGAGCAGTGATAAAAAGCCAGATGGTCCCTCTCCTCTTTAGTCAGGTCTTCTGTGTACATGGTTTCCATTTTGAAAGTCTCAGACCACAGAACAGTTTTCCACTTTGATTCAATCCATTTTAAATTAGCTTTGGCCCAGAGAAAACTGCAATGTTTCTGAATATTGACACATGGCTTTATTTTTTGTATGATGAACCTGTATTGGTGTATGACCTGGCAAACTATATTTAGATATTGAAATAAAGTGAGGAACCTCCAGAAATACAGAGGCTCTGCTTCCTTTAGATACTCTTTTTAAACTTGGTCATGTTTTTGATCTGTTGCCAATGAATGCTCATGTTGCCACCGGTTTGCTCATCAGGGACAAACTTACTTATAAAGAACATATTCACTTTTAATCACCACATTATCGGTGTAAAGCTGCTTTGAGACAATGTTCATTGTTAAAATTGCTATACAAATAAAAATGAATTAAATGGTATTTTTAAAATTTTTCCTGTTTCTTTTACAGCCTTTTAAATCCTTTTGTTTGAATAAAGTTTAGGTTTATGAATTTTAAAAATCTCCATTCTTTTTTTTTTTATTTACATTTTGCACAAAATCTCCATTCTTTTTTTTAAATGGGGTAATGCACTAAATTACAAGATTAGTCTAATGTTGGCAAATACGTGTTTGAACACTGAGTAGTTGTACCCATTTGTGATAGTGCTGTGGTGTGATTGTGTTAAGGGCTGTAGCTATTGATGATTTTAGTAAAGTATCCTGCCGATTATTCCAATAATTCATTGAGTAATTGGATAAGTACTTTTTCTTTAACACGCAATACTGGATATGCAAGAGAAAATAGGATGTTTCTTAAAATGACCAGGCAATTTTTTTCCTTTTTATAAAAAAAAAATTCCATCCTGAAATTACATACAAGAATATCTGTGTAAACTAAAACCGTTTAATTGCCATATTACATAAAAATACAAATCTAACAAAAAATTAATTTTAAATTACTGTACTGTTTTTTTTTTTTTTTTTTTTTTTTTTTTTTTCGTGGTTTTAGTTTGAAATTATCTCAAACTTTGGAAACTTTGACAGAATCAGGCTTCTATGGGATTCAGGTCAAAGAAAACAACAGTTTTAATTCTAATTAAGCCATATTTAGTTTATTTCTCGTAAACCTCCAACATTTCTGGTGCATCTAGCGGTAACCATGTTGTTGGTCTGAAGTTTAAAGCTGTTGGTGTATAAACGAGGTTCCTCTGCTTCATTGGTCTTGTTCCGTCTCCTCCGGAGCTGATTTGTTCGACATTGTTCTCTTCAATATGTAACGCTTTCTTGTACTACACAGAGGGCACCGCTGCCTGATTGGCTTAAAAAAAATGCAGAGAAATAGTTGGAATTATACATACTTTTTTTTTTTTTTTTTTCTCCAAATATAGCGAAAACAGGTTTCCTTATAAATCTTCCCCTCGCGGTTTTCTCCCCATTTGTCCATAATTTTTTATTCTGCAACATCTTCTGTGTTTACCTGTCCAGAACGCTCCAGAGTTTAGGGGTTGGTGCATCAGTAATAATGGTCTGTGGGAAGAAACAATGCTCTGTGTGTGGTTAAACGGACTAAACAAAGGTTCTTTTTTGTAATTGACTTACTGGAGTAATCGTTTCACCCCTAATTGTGTTAGTAATCAGTTTTCAGCAGGGATGCACAGGCAACTGTGTTCCTGTTTTTAATGTATGTTTCTCCTGTAGGCCACCATGTTTAAGAGTGAACGTGGCATTTTGGTCCTCAAACAGTATTTCGCCCCTTTTTGCAAGTCCCCAAAACGCATTGCATCGCTTGGCTGCTTTCACCCTCATGTTACACTAAAAAAAAAAAAAAAAAGTTTGTGTACAACCCCAGTTCCAAAACCGTTGAAACAATGATGTGTAAAATGTAAATCTAAATGCAGAGGTTTGCAAACATAATAAATCAATTTTCTTCACTATAGAACAAACATTTAAACTCAGTAAATGTAATATTTAAAGGAAAAAAATATTAAACTTGATTTGTTTTTAGCAAGACACACTTTTATTTACCCGTCCAACTTTAATACGTTGCACTAAACAGCTGGAGGATTTAACAGGTCAGTAACATGATTGGGTATAAAAATAATTTTAGAATAATGTTGCACACAATTTTGATGACTGTAACACACATCTATACAGTACATAATATCAGAATATTCATAATATTTGGTGCCTGTGGCATTCGGTCCCTTCCATTACAGAATCATACCGGTTGTAATGTAATCTGCATAGGTTCACAAACACAAAAAAAGAAATTTAACACATTTTGCTGTGTCCTCCACAAAGGTGGCAGGTTGGAGCTCAACCATGCAAATATGAAAGCACATGTAAAAGTGATTTCAGAAAGGTTGCAGTCTTCTTTGGGTCAAACTTATTTAAAATAGACTGAAGCAAAGTGTGAAACGGTTCTGTTTTCAGACTAATTAAAATTTGAAACTCCACAATTATGCTAGCTCATTATAAACCTTGCCACTGAAAATAATTATCTGAAATTAAGTGTTATATTTTAGAGTAGCTCTGCTGATGTATAATATTTGAGCATTACTATATAACTGATTACATACTTTGGTATGAGAATGCAATGTCCATTTAAAGCATTTTGAGTTTAATATGTATCTATTCTGAATCTACATTTATTTTTCTCTCATCATAAGTGACCTCATAGGAGAATAATCAGGGTTTTTTTTTTTTGTTTAGTTTTTTTGTGAAGGTGCGTGACTCGCAGTTAACTCAATTTCCACTTTTACTTGAGTAGAATTTCATTTCTTTTTCCACCTCTGCATATAAGGACTGTTTAAAGATGTGGTGATACTCTGTTGTGAATGTTGCCCTATCCCAACTTTATTGAAATTGAGATTTCCCCTTAATCCTCTTTCGTCCTCAATTTAAATGTTCTATTGTAAAGGGCAAATCTTACAAATGTGTTCATCATTGCAGTTTATATTTATTTATATTGTACACTGCATTCCAGTTTTATTTTGCGCAATTTGGGTTGTATTTTTCATGTATGTGGTTAAAGTTGGACAAAGCAATTGCTTGATTATTATTTATTATTATTTTTTCTTCCCCTCTTTTTTCATGTAGGTGATCTCATGTTTAGGGAAGGCCCTAAATATCTGCACCTGAACCATTAAAATACTTTTATATTACCTGGAGATTTGCATGTGTGGGGAAAAAAAACTTGTGATGTAGACTTGATTGCATAATGAGATGCTTTATAACGTAAACATTGTAATTCAAAGTTTATGCATTGAATATGCAGGACTGGTTGTAAAGCATCAGCATGCTATCAGTCATGCAAGTTTGCTTTGCTCGACTTTAAAAACATTATTCACAGTTGTGCTTATAAACTATTTGCACAATATTTGAAGCTGAAATGTACTAGACTTGGCACATTCCACATTTTATTCCTTTTTGCAAATGAAAGTATGTATACTTACTTTGTGTTCACAGCAGCCTGAGTCTGAGATGGTGCATCTCTTTATACCAGCACTTGCTGTTGGAGCCATCATTGGGAAGCAGGGCCAGCATATAAAACAGCTCAGCCGTTTTGCTGGTGCATCAATAAAAGTAGGTGATTAATAATAATCCCTCCCTCCACCACACCATACATTTTTTTTTTATTTATATATATATATATATATATAAGAGCACCAAATTAACTGTTGTAAAAAAGTACTGGAAAGTTTCAATGTGAACTGTTGCAACCCTAAAAGAAAAAACGTATTTATTTTTATGCACACACACAGGAACATGCATACAAAGTGTTCTGTTATGTAGCTATATATGGTTGAAATGACAAAGTTCAAAGAAAGATGGAGATGGAAAATGCCATCGAATCGAAAGTTGTTCAATTTAATTTGTAAAGGTGTTTTTTCATTTAGAAACAACTAGATTGAAATGTATATCGGCTTGACCCTTTTGAATTGCACTAGAATCCCACACATCACCCCTGCTGTTAAAAAAAAAAAGTAAATTTTACATTTGTTTGATTTTTAGACTGGTAACTTTTACCTTAAGTAAAATGTAATTAAAGTAACAGTACTTTTTACTTGTAGAATATTTTGTTCCCATTTCCACCTCTGAAAGTCACACACTAATATTTCATTAGACTACTTTTTGCTTTAGTTATGGCAGGCATTTGCCTTGGCATCTTGATAAGCTTATGGCTAGTCAGATTCATTTTTCCCTCAAGTTGCATTAATTTCTTGCCACGATCTTGCATTGACTGGAGAGTTAAACTGGGGGGGGACCCCAGGAAAAATCCATAAATTAGTCGCTTCATTGTTTAAGTTGCGGAGTTCAAAACGTGGGAAAAAAGTAGTACTGTACAGTACTGGTACTGTATTTGTAGCATCTAAAAGAAATACAGTGGTCCCCCGGTTATAGAACTTAATTCGTCCCTTAAAACCGTTCGAAAATCCTATATGTTCGAAAAACGGACCTAATTATCCCATAGGAAATAATGGAAAACCAATTAATCAATACCCAATAATTAACCATTTCTTCTTGTTTTTAGCCGTATTAATAGTCAGGAATCTCCCTGCCACGCCCCCTACGGTGGCTGTCATGGTGCTTCTGGGAATGCCCTGTTCCTTCGCTCATGCATGCCCCGCTCACATTGAGCTCATCGCAATCGGGCTTCCTTCGTAAAGCACTGTGGATATTATTTATGGACTGCTTTTTGCTGGATTTTCCCGATCTTTGCGAGTATTTAGTGTTGGTTCGGTAAAAGTATAAATTAACAACTTTACAAGAGTAAGAAACAAAATGATTACTGTACTTACCGCTAAATATCACTAATATTGTTCACAAACTGAAGTTGCGATAGATGCTTACTCAGTGATGGGTTAAGCGGAAGCAGTTTCTTCTCCTCGCGCTGGGTTGGGCAGCGTGGGTGGCGTTCGATAACTGGAACTTTGTTCGTTCACCGGACCGAAATTTCGTTCAGAAAACCGTTCGCTAACCGGAATGTTCGATAGCCGAGCCGTTCGATAACCGGGGGACCACTGTAATAATAATGTTAATTCTTTAAAACAATAAATGTTATATTTTATTTATTGAACTTTAGAAAGTTGCATGAATGTTTAAGGAGCAAAATAAAATTCATTTAAATTTAACAGATTCCTTTGGTGGCCAGGGGTAGACTACTCTGCCACCCAGATAGTGCCAGGGATTATTTTGCCCTCGCCATTCCAGTGAAGCCAGTATGTTGTGATGCGTCTGTGCTGAATTGCATTAAGTGCTAAGAATTCTTTGAATTCAGCTCCTGTAAATTGTGTGATTTGTCAAACAATTGTCTCTGGAAATCCATAAGTGTTACAACTCCGAGTTGACATATTTTCCAGACAATGATTTCTGGAGGTGTTTCTGAACTCATGCAGTGATACAGATTAAATTTTTTTTAAATACAGCGACACTTGGGGGCTGAAGAACATGTGCATTTAATACTGATTTTCACCCTTGTCCTATGATATGCGTTGTAGATAATGGGATTCATAGTCTTTGCAATTTTGTTGAACATTATTCTTAAGTTGTTCCACTATTTGTATTAATTAGTTGCAAAATGTTCTTCCAACTGTTTCTTTTAAGTAACACTAAACATCGAATTAATTTTTTCCCCCAAAACAAATAATCCTCTAAAAATTATTTCCTCTGTTCCAACATTATTGTATGCTTTCTCTGTCCCCCAACCCCCCCACCCCGGCCAGAGCATCCTAACTTTTCTAGAATTGGGATGTGTTGCATTTTTCATTTTCTTCTTAATTCCTGTGTAGATTGCCCCTGCTGATGGAATGGATGCCAAGCAGAGGATGGTCATTATTTCTGGACCACCAGAGGCCCAATTCAAGGTACTAGAATTGGATCAGATAAAACTTAAATTGTTGTACTTTTACCCACAAAAATTCAGTTCAGTAGGACATTGTTCATAGCAAATCTTTAGTCAATGTTTGGGTTGTTTACATTTTAAAGAATTTATATGAAACTGATCTCACTCAATGGTCATAGTTGGAGTGATATGCCATTATTTTGATGATCGAAATGTCAGACAACCCACCCCAAGCAGAGAATAAACAATTTTTATTAAATGTTTTGCTTTTTGTAATAACTCTCAACCGGGGTATTCATGTATAAAATGTACTTAAAAATCCAAAAGCCACATAGCGAATATCTTTCAATTTATATATTTTAAAGCTTATAGTGGTTGTTGAGTATATGGGGGATTTCTTCTTTGAACAAATTTCCCCATGCATAGTTTTTAATTTCTGTAAAAAAAAAAAAAATAATAATAATCATTTGAGTATTCAAGGTGAAGCAATTTGTGTAAATCATTTGTATTGAATTTTGCAGATGGCAAGTTGACAACTATGCTTAAAATTAATATAAAATATAATGCATTGCTTTTTTTTTTTTACAATTGTTAAACAATCTGAATTTGTGATGTAAGCATCTAGAATATATAATTAATGTATATATCATTTAATTATTATACAAGATTAAATTGAATATACAAACAAAAACAAGCATCTGCATGTAGTAAAGTGACTGTAAACCATGTTTGATAAGTTAATGTTATTTAAAAAAAAGAAAATAGAACAGTGGCGGGCTGTGCATTTGACACCTAGGCTTTCAGTGGGGACTTACCTGACTTAATCCACCTCTTAATACACCCACCATCACATCGCAATTATAGAAACCATCAATACAATACAAAAACGTAATATAACGTGTAGCATTACAGAGAAGGGCATTTCATATCTGGAGGGTAAACACCATTTTACTAAAGCAAGCTCCAAACCTCTGCACTACAACTGCAACTGTGCACCTACATCTGGAGCAGGTGAGAATTTATAATAATCTAATAAAATGGAAAAAAAAAACATTAAAAACTTAAATAAAATACAACCTACTCACCAGAGTTGCAGACTCTTAATTTGCACTGCTCCTCAAATGCTGTAAGCCAGTGGTACCGCTCGTATTCACTGGTCTGGAAGTGGTGAACAAACCCTTTCCTGGGGTGAGACAAGCAAGCTAGCTTTGGGGTTGGCCGACCTTTTTCTCATGATGTGTAGCTTCTCCTGAAAATGGATTTTTAACAATGTCCGAGACCAACTCAATTTCTCTTTCTCGGTCAGCCACTGTGGGTGTAAAAAAGACCAACAGTACTAATGTGTGCAGCGCGCTACAGACGTTTCACTACTTAAACTTGGCTGTAACAGTTTCCCTTTGACAAATCAATCAGAAGACAGAAGAATTGTGGCCCTGTAAGGCGATTTTAAAATCTAATTGGTTAAGGAAACGGACCCATTGCTAATATAGCCTAAGACACAACAGCCTGATTGTGAAGGCCCTGGCAAATTAGATTGGCATGGCAGCACATAGAGGCTGAAATCTGAAACATACACGTACTGGAAACAGTGCAGCCAAGAGAAATGCTACAAAATGAAGAGAATAAACTGTTGAAGAAAATTTACTACACTTTCATGGAACAAATATTTTTGAATTTAGGTTGTAAATGTAGGTCGGTGCTTCTGATATTGTTTAGGCCAGCAAAGAAGGCCTTGATGGCGCACCACTGAGAATAGCGAAATGCAGCAACCTAACAGGCTTGAGTCGTCTTCCTTTTTTTTAGCTTCTCCCATTACTGGTTGCCATAGCGTATCACCAGACTCCGTTGTGCGGCTCCGTAACACCACGGTTTTATTTTTTTTACGTAGCCGTGCATCACTGTGGTACTTCCATTCCACACAATAACTTGCAGGTACAGTTTTGCCTGAGTTTAATATAAAATGCTACCATGCCTTGGATGGATACTTTTTCCTGCTGCCGGTTGACCCTGTACTGTCGTCTGCCTTTTTTTGTATTATCATGAACCACCCCTTTTGGGTAATGTTTTGTGTATGCTTTCAAGAAAAATGCGCTCCAAGTGTAAGGCAGAGACTAAACAAACTTGCAGTCCGCCACTTAATACGTTCGTGAGGGGGAAAATGCGTGCCGAACCGAAAGCCCTATACCGAAAAGGTTTGGTACAAATATGTGTACCGTTACACCCAATTTATATCACAAAAATGTACACCCCTCACATTTTGGCAACCGTTATAGTATATCTTCTCAAGGGACAATACTATAGAAATGAAACTTGGATATATTAGTCAATGTGCAGCTTGTATAGCAGTACAGATTTACTGTCTCCTAAAAATAACCCAATATGCAGCCAGTATTCTCAAAGCTGGCAATAGCTGGCAACAAAAGTGAGTACAAGTGAATATATATTTTTTGGGGGCACCACTGTTATTTAGCAGTGCCTTAATTCTTCTGAGCATGGAATTCAACAGAGCTGAAAAGGTTTTTGCTGGGATCCTCTTTGTGATTTCATAGAGCTGCTGGTTGTTACACATGGAACTTCTCTACCTTCTGCTTGAGGATGCTCAAAGGTGTTCCCGCCTGAACACAATCTGCTTCAAGCTTTTGTCTTGTCTTATCAGACCACAGGATATGGTTCCAGTAATTCCTCCTCTTGGACAGGTTGGCTCCTCAAGCAGTTTGTGCACGTTCTTGTGAGCCAGCTTCAGAAGAGGCTTCCTTCGGGGATGAGGGCCATTCAAACCAATTTTTTGCTCTGTGTGTGGTGTATGGTCTGAGCACTGACAAGTGGACCTTCCACTTCTTCCAACCTCTAAAGCAATGCTGGCAGCGCGTTCTTGCCAAGAGGTGACGTTGAAAATTCAGTGATCAGTTATATTACAGTATTGTATTCAAAGCACCAAATTTTAACTGCTCTAATGTAAGACACAAATTTGCATAAAATAAAAGCATAATTTCATGCGTTCATATGAAGTTGTATTTGCTTAATTAAAAAACTAAGAATTAGATGGTTGTCATTATGTAATACATAAAATTGTTCACAATACTTATTTTTACATGATGATGAACTCAGGATGTCAAGTCAAGTGGCTTTTACTGTCATTTTTACTATACACAGTGGTACACAGTACACAGTAAAAACGAAACAAC
The DNA here is from genome assembly GCA_024362625.1 of Silurus asotus. Lineage (NCBI taxonomy): Eukaryota > Metazoa > Chordata > Actinopteri > Siluriformes > Siluridae > Silurus > Silurus asotus. The sequence goes on from MU533908.1 coordinate 5,587,668, forward strand.
GTTCCTCCAGAACCCTGGTGCTACACTAAACAACAAAACAACATAAAGTGCATCGAGTGCAGCCTGGTGCCAACAGTGCAAACAAAAGAACAGTACAGACAGACAGAGTGCAGACAGACAACACAAGACATGACAAAAGACAAAAACCAAGTATAGCGCCTACTAGTAAACCTACTGTATACTTAATTTATACAGTACTATGTGAGGTGAATGTAAAAACTATACCCAGGAAAAAGAACAACAGAACAGAGCAATGTAGTGCAAAAAACAGCAGCAAGGAGGTTCAAAGACAGCATGTAAACATTCTACTGTAGTAAGCAGTGGAGTTCTAATCCTGTCCATCGTTGTCACTCCCAATGAAAACCTCAACATCTTCAGCTCTGCTACCCCCAGCTCCACCTCCTGTCTTTTACTCAATGCCATGGTCTCTAAAGCATAAAAAATAGGTCACACCACAGCCCTGTAAACTTTCACTTTTGCAGATACCCTTCTATCACAAATTACTCTTGCTAGCACACTTTTCTTAACTTCTCTAACACACTCTCCATTACTTTGCACTGCTGACCTCGGGTACCTGAACTTCTCCACCTCTTATCCCTTCAGCCGCACCCCTCCACTGCCCTTCCTCTCATTCACACGCATGTACTGTCTGTCTTCTGACTTTCATGCCTCTTCTCTCCAGCACATACCTTCACCTCTCCAGGCTCTTCTCAACCTGCTCCCTACTCTCACCACAAATAACGATGTCATCCACAAACATCATAGTCCACAGAGACTCCTGTCTGACCTTGTTCTTTAACCTGTTCATCACCACTGCAAACAGAAAAGGTTTAGAGCCGATCCTTGATGCAGTCCAACCTCCACCTTGAACCAGTCTGTCGTTCCTTCTACACACTGCTGTCACACTGTCCTCACCACGCTCACATACTTCTGACGCACCTGTCCTCCCTGCTCTCACTTCCTCCTTACTAATCCTATCCACTTCTTGCTTCATTATCTTCACATCATCCACCATTTTCTCTCTCTCTCTCTCTCACTTTCCTCGTTCATCAGCTGCTCAAAATACTCCCTCCACCTTCTCAACATACTCTCCTCACTAATCAACACATTTCAATCTCTATCTTTTATTGCTCGAACATCCAGCTTGGTCCCTCTGCCTGGTCAATTGGTGTCCTTCCTTAGTGTCCAAGTTCTCATACAGCTCCTCATATGCCTTTTATTTTGCTTTCGCCACAACCCTCTTTACCTGCTGCTGCATCTCCTGCTGTTCAATATCCTGCATCTCAATTTTGTTTTGCCAACCTCTTTCTTTTTTATGCTTTCCAGTAATTTTTTATTCTCCCACCATGCCACAGTCTTCCTTTCTATAGCCAGATGTCACACCAAGTACCTTTCTAGCTATCTCCCTTATCTCTTTTGCAGTAGTTGCAGAACCTCATCCCGTAACTCTTCAGCACCACTGAGCCCCTGTCCGACCTCTTCCTTGAACCAGACTCTACAGTCTTCCTCCTTCAGTTTCCACAATCTTATTCTTCTTTCAGTCCTCACTCTCCTCCTCTTCTTCTTTACCTCCAAAATCATCCTACAGACCACCATCCAATGCTGTCTAAGCTACATTTATTCCCTGCTAACACCTTAGTCTCCAATCTCATTTAGGTTGCATCTCCTACATAGAACATAGTCCACCTGTGTGCACCTTCCTCTTATACATCACCCTATGATCCTTCTCCTTCTACAACACAGTATTTACTACTGCCATTTCCATCATTTTAGCAAAGTCTACCACTCTCTGCCCTTCCACATTTCTCTCCTTAGGGCCATACCTACCAATCACCTCATCATCACCTACATACCAATTAAAGTCTGCCCCAATCACTAATAATTCTTTCTTAGGTACACCATCTACCACTTCATCTAACTCCAGAATATTCCTTCTCTTCCATCTAACAACCCAGTTGTGGAGCATAAGCACTGAGGACATTTATAATCACCCCTTCAATGTCCAGCTTCACATTAATTACCCTATCAGAAACTCTCTTCACCTACACTCTTACTAAACTCTTCCTTCAGAACCTCCCCTCCCCTACACTTCTCCTTTCCTTGCCGTATCTGTACACGCCATCCTCATTTTCCTCCTTTGGCCAACAGTAGCCCAATTTCCAACGGTACAATGTTGGCTAACAATACCTTTTGGTGGCCGTTGGTAACCCGGGCCTTGACCAATCCGGTATGAATTTGTGATTCATGATCTGCACATTTGATTTGGCACATGTTTTTTATGCTGGATGCCCTTCCTAACGCAACCCTCCCCATTTATCCAGGCTTGGGACCGGCACAAAGAGTGCACTGGCTTGTGCAACCATAATGTCTTGGTTAAATCAACTTTTTAATCATGTAATTGATTGGGACTAGTGTGTATAAATGGATGGATGGATAGGTGTGTGTACAGTATGTCTGTAAAAATTGAAGAATGACAAACCTTAGATGCAAGTGTTTAACATGTTACTTTGTCTATTTTTATCTCAGGCTCAGGGACGTATCTTTGGGAAGCTGAAGGAAGAGAACTTTTTTGGGCCAAAGGAAGAGGTCAAACTAGAAGCTCACATTAAAGTGCCATCATTTGCTGCTGGCAGGGTCATTGGTAAAGGGGGCAAAACGGTAATGGACCCATTTATGATTGTAGAATGTTTCTATATTTAATAGTACATGAGGCTTTACATTTGTCTCTTTGTATTTCTTTTTTATAAATTTTGAATGAAGGCATCAATATCGTGATTCAAATGTGGTTTAATTCCTATTTGGATTGTTGGACATAGATTTAAAAAATAAGGGTTAGTGTCTCCTCACTCACTAACACAAGGTGATTAGGTATTTTCATGCATCTGTATAAGTTTAATGAATAAAAAATGATTTTGCATTTATAGACTTGACCATTTGTTCACAAAAATATTCAGATTATGCCATGATTGATTAACACTAATAGATACCACATTTAACTTAAAAAAACAAACAAAAAAAAAACAATTGTAGTAACTTGAGATCAAGAAGCAATAGAAAATCCAGTATTTAGCTGTTGCATTTAAAATTGTCACATTTGTGTTTAGGTGAATGAGCTACAGAACCTAACTAGTGCAGAGGTTGTTGTCCCCCGTGATCAGATACCGGATGAAAATGACCAAGTGGTAGTGAAGATTTCTGGCCACTTTTATGCAAGTCAGGTAATCAATTCCAGAAACTAACCAGAATCAATTCTAGAATCTAAACTGGTGCAACTGGAGCCAAAGTAATATCAATATAACAAAGACTTAATACATTTTGGTGCAGAAAATCTTTTATTTTGCTTACATTTGTGGATTATTGATGGGTGTGCCTTTTCTTTTGCAGCTGGCTCAGCGGAAGATTCAGGAGATCCTCTCACAGGTGAGGCGACAGCAACCCAAAGCTTTACCTACTGGGACTTCTGGACCACGGCGGAAATAATTCACCCAGTGCATGGTGGTGATGAGTGCCGGATATCAGATGTGCCTATCTCTGGAGTTTACCCCACCTACATTTTTTTTTGTTTGTTTTTTGCCCCACCCATCTCCTGCTGTTTCTATGAGAATATATTTAGTTATAAACAGGGGAAAACACATTTCTTAAAAAAATAGTCACCCCTACACTGCCATACTGTGGTTACTGCACAATATCTATATTTTTCATGGGTTTTTTTCCTCCTTTTACCTCTCCTTTTTTTTTATTGGCTGAGCCTTACTTTCCCGAGTAGAGGTGGGTTCCTAAAAGCTGGGTATGGGATGAGATGTGCCATGGTCAGAGAGATTTTGTCCCAGTATTGTTGATGGCATTTTATAAATTCAGATGCATTTTATAAAGAAGAGAATTATTGTAGATACAAGATGAAATATAGAATGTGGCAGAGCAACACGGTCACTAATTATTACAGGAAGTGTTGATTGGTGTTAGCCAAGAAAACTAAGTTAATATGCATTTTTACTGATCTACCTCAGGCTAGAGTACCTCAGGGGAAAAAAAAAGAAATGTATATGAATTATTATTATTATTATTTTTTTTTGTATTTTGCTTAAATTTTGTATACTTTATAAAACCTTATAGTTCTTGAACATTTTTATTTTTTTAAGAAAAGGTAAGTCTGCTGTTACCACAAGACCCTTAAGCCCCACTGTTGTTTTAATGCAGACAGCTAATAAGTGTACAGAAGGATGTCTGCACAAGTGAGGTTTGCGGGCTTAAGGTTTACGGATAGGAATATTGTAAAACACTTCAGTGTTGCAGAAGAGCCACCGTTTTCTGGAAACATCAAAAAAGATGAACACCAAAAAAAACATACCAACAATATATACCGCAGCGATGCCATTTAGTTTAGGAATTATTGTAATGCCCTTTTGACATGTAAATTTTCTCCATACATATAAACTGTTCAGGGATTTGCTTCAGCAATCAGGGATCATGTTAAGTTCTGCTGTCCTGCGCCTTCATCAAATTATCACAGACCAGATAAAAAAAAAAAAAACATCCCAAGCCTTTTAGTTTCGATATTTCTTTGATGGCTTTCATTACATTTCACTTCATTACACTTTTCCACACTGCAAACATCTGAATCGAGTGTCCTTCTTTGCATATTGAAGATTATTTCAGAAGTTTCAAATGCTTTTGATGTTACAATTCCAGTGGGTGCAACTTTATAGGCAGCAGTAATGAAGAAATAGATAAAAAGAATTCCCAGTTTAAAAATGCAAGAAAAAAACTTTTTGGAAGAAATATGGAGGAAAATTTGAGTTTCTTTATTTCATGCAAATGTAAATATGATTGTGGTAATAGAGCATTATTTATGCTTCCACGCGAGTAATATTGTCTACCTCAGCGGAGTCAAGAGTGGGTGGTGTTGAAGCTTGTGCCTCTCACTACATAAAGAACATTAGCGGTACATGAAATCCCCCCTTGGGGCGTTTATGTTCTGCTTTGGCTTGGTGTGTTGTGCCTTGTGCTCACAGGGGAGGCACATGTGGTGGTAATTTGTTTTGTGTTTTATTTTAGTAACACCCCCCCCGACACACACACACACACACACAAACACACAAACGCACACACAAACATTGTTCATCTACCTCTTGGACACATTTGAATTAGAGGCTTATTAGAATTTAAGGTTGATTCTAAGTTTCCTTTCCTTACCTGCAAATGCTGTTTATTTAAATACAAGAAAATTATATATAAATCATGAATTGACAAGTGGGTAACCCCCTCCCCCACCTTATTTTGACTGCATTGTGATCTGATTACTGATTTAAATCATTGTGTTGCTTTTTCTGTTTCTTGGTTTTGATTGGCTTTTTCATGCATAGATATAGCAACCTATTGTTTATTCTGAATTTGATCATAACCCAGAAGTTTTTGGTTTTGATTTATTTTTCTTTAAAATTGACTTGCCCTCTTATTTATGAATCACATGAATGAATTATTTTCCTCAATACTTGTGAGGCTACCATTTATTCTTTATATACGATTTATTGGCTGTGTTGTGTGGTGTCATGTTTCAGTGGGAATGTGATGTGGAGTTTAGAGAAAGTGGTCCAAATTCAGCAGGAGTCACAACCCCTCTGACTGTGCTTGTCCCTTCACACACTTCCATTTTTCAATTGCCTCTAAAAAAAAAAAAATTAAAAAATTAATTAATAAATAGTCATGTTCATAAAAAACTGCTTGTGTGACTTGTGAATGTACACAAAGTTCTGTTTTACTTGTCTGTTAAACCATAGTTTAAAATAAATTAACATTATTGTGTAGTGTCCAGAAACTTGGATCAAACGAGTATCTAGTTTTAAACAAAGTATGTACTTTCATACAGTTATGCTATATTGCCAAATGTACGTGGACACCTGCGTAAAAAAGTGTTTGCCCCCTAAAAATAATACCTGGTTGGGCCACCCTTAGCAGAAACAACTGCAGTTAAGCATTTGCAATAAACAGTCTGTTACAGCGCTGTGGAGGAATTTTGGTTCTCATCTATGCAGAATTGTTCTAATTCAGCCACGCGGTTTTCAAACATGAACCACGTTTAAACGGTCAAGTCATTTTTATTTGTATAGCGCTTTTCACAAAAGACATTGTCTCAAAGCAGCTTTACAGAAATCAGCAGTCAAGGTGAATGGTGTGCATTTATCCTTGATGAGCAAGCCTTGACAACTATGGCAAGGGAAAACTCCCTTAGATGTTATTAGGAAGAAACCCTGAGAGGAACCAGACTCAAAATGGGAACCCATCCTCATTTGGGTGACATCAAGAGTTTGATCATAAATCTTTCAACAATACAGAGCACTGGAGAGTGAGAACTAACATGAGTACTGGCGTATAAGATTATAAGTAAATGTTCTACAGTCTTTGGTATAAAAGTAGGTATAAAACTACTGAGCCCAACATTTGTGATCATCACAGATCCAGCATCAGCTTCTCCATGCCAGAGCCTTTAAACACTCGAGGAGGTCCCATGTCAAACTCCACATGTAACTAACTAAGAAAATAGTAAATAAGGTAATCCATTTGATCTCTTCCGCCTCCATATGGTATAGTCCTTTAACCCCGACCCCATACGGTATAGTCCTTTAACTCTCTCTCTCTCTCTCTCTCTCCCCCCCCAGCCCAACATTTGTGATCATCACAGATCCAGCATCAGCTTCTCCATGCCAGAGCCTTTAAACACTCGAGGAGGTCCAATGTCAAACTCCACATGTAACCCATACGGTATAGTCCTTTAACTCTCTCTCTCTCTCTCTCTCTCTCCCCCCCCACTAGTTGGTGTGATGCACACATGGAAAAGGAAAGCCATGTCGCTAAAATGCTCTGAGATCGTACAAGGTTCCTAATAGGGATGCGCCGAAATGAAAATTCTTGGCCGAAACACCGAAATAAATTATGCCAATTATTATTACCATTGCATTTATGGCTATGATTGTGTACTAAACTTACTAGAATCCAGGCATTTTAATTGCATAAATTAAATATTAAAGTTTCAAAGAATAAATCAATTACAAATTATGAAAATATTTATAGCACATTGCAACAATGCACAGGATAAAATAAATTAAAATTCAAACTGATATGCTTAACTTAAATGCACTCGTGTACATTAAATAATAATGTACAGGCCCTCTGTCCTCCTGAAAAAATGTAATATATTCTTTCATAAAAACAAAGTGCATTCGGAGCAAGTGCAACTGCTTAAAGATACAACAATACAACAATATTACTGGAAAACTTTCTGCCTTTTCAAAAACGTCCGCCACAGACGGAGTGCGCGTGCTCGGAGGGGTTTTGCTTTTCTGTGCCCCGTTCCTCTCATATTCAGGATAGCGATCGGGATGTTTGGATTTCAGGTGATAATTAAACCTGACGTGGAGAAAGTTTTTACAGATGAAATTTCTGCATTACATGTTTTGCACATCGCTATCCGTGGGTCTTTCTCAGATATACTGAAACACGTCCACACCGCAGACATGTTGTTTTAGACAAGCACGTGCATGCAGCGGTTTCTGTTTGCGTCATCACAACACACTGTTTCGGCCGCGTTTTTTCGGTGATCAAAGTCTTTCGGCCGAAAGCCGAAAATGCACTTTTGGGCCATTTTCGGCCGAAAATTCGGTGCACCCCTAGTTCTTAAGGAAAGTAAGGGATAATTAAACACCTAGCTGGAACGGGAACAAGGTACTATGTTTGATTTGTTTAATGTGTATAGGCATTAATATGTGGGTTAATCTATTTAACTGTGAAGTAGTGTTTTAATGTGTTTTCACTGTCACATCTGTGACATCATTGTGTGACATCACAAAAGGTTTTTTTTTTATAAAAGGCTATTCATGTTTTCTTTGTAAGAGCTGATTGTATTATTTGTTATTTATCTGTTCTGTAGCTCTTATGGTGTTTCACTAAGAAATGGTTCTACATCAAGGAAAGGTAGATTTTGTGTTTCCTAAAGAAAAGGCTGACGGCTGAACACAAAATAAATGCTTTTTAAAACATCAGTACGCTTCACCATTGTCTGGCTGGGGGTTTGCTACAGTAAGAGCTTGACCCGCATCGATTCCAATAACTGTTGTCTACAAAAGGCCACAGAGGGTCTTCAAAGCGCCAGTTACAGCTTCTGCTACATCACCCTCACAAGGTATCAACGTGGACTCAAGCTGCTTCCTCGCGCCTGACCTATATTTCGGACAGCGGTCTCACAGATTGGGTGCAATGGTCAAGTTACAACCACACTTACGGACATTGATGCAAGACTGTGAGCATTAATCTACTATAGTACGACAAGCAACGGATGAACGGCTTCTCAGACTGAACATTCAATACTCACCGGTTTAGCAAGAAGATAAACTGAGATTATATTTGTGCCCATGCCTGCAGGCATCCACATGGACTTTGTCTAATTAAGCACATAGATTTTTGTTTTTGGGATTTTGCATTTATCCACTTAGTTAAAAGTGTTTATTGAGGATTTAAAATTCACATTTCCCTCGTTTGGATGTATTATTGTTGATAACTTGTTCATTGTAGTATTTACACTGACATTTACAATAATTCTAGTGTCTGTTAATGCATATGTGTCAGCTGCTTAAATTGATGTTCTGATATTTTATGTTTATACGGTTCATATTCAGGGATTTTCCATATCTGTTAAGGGGGTCTTCTTCTGCCATTAGAGTTAAAATTTATGTGATTATCTCATTTCCTGACTGTGACATTGAGGTGGAGGAGCAGATGGCTGGTTACCAGCATGAAGATTTACAAGATGAAACCCACATAATGGTAGACCAATCGGAGCGACCGTGTCTGAAGGAAACAAATTAAGTTAAACAACAATGTCTAACTGATCTCCAAGGCAAATTTAATAAGGATGATAATGCTTTTGAAGGTCCAAGACGTTTTGAACACACATGCCATCCGACAGAGAAGATGCTCGCGCATCAATATGAAGAGGCCAAGAGGAAAGAGACTAGGCTGTTTGCCATGTTGAAGCTCCACGCAAGGAAGGCACGAGATCAGCTAAAGTTTTATATGTCAGAGAGTCAGATCTGGCCTCTCATTGATGAGCTTAAGAAAAGTAAAGAAGACGTGATGAACATTTATTATGAAATTCGAAATCTCACCTCACTCTACCGACATAAGAAGAAGAGTTGATACGTGTGAAGCTGTGACCACAGAAATCATCAACATTGCATACAGCAGAGCTATAAATGAGGAAAGCAGGTTTGATGAGCCGCAGGAAAGACACCACCTTTACGAACTGCTCCGCCACGACTATGCAAAGTCTGTCTATGGATCCGCAGCTTCTTGGACAAGTCACAGCCAGTCCGCCCACTACTCCATAACTTCATCCATGACAGTAAAACGCGTGGACACAGCAGCTGAACTACCAGTAAAGGAAGCAAATTATCAGATGCTGCTGGAAGAAGAAAAGCAAAAGGAATCTATAAGTGAGCTAGAGGAACAACAACGCAAGGCTCTATAGGCACAAAGGCGTAAGTTGGAGCGATTACAGGCAGCGAAAGAGATGAGGGCCGCTCAAGCCAAGTTGAAGATCTACAAAAGGGAGACGGATCACAAGGATGCTATTTATCTCAAGAAGGAAAGGAACATGGAAGCAAAGAATACACCTGTAACTACAGTGCCCCTCTTTTAAGTTGCAACACCACATCATACAGACATTCCCTCTCTCACTCAGCTCTTTCAAGACAACATAGCCTTAAATAGGCTTCCTGTTCCTGAACCATTTGTCTTCAATGGCGATCCCATACAATTCATTGAATGGAAGGCAGCATTCACTTCACTCATAGACCAAAGGGCAATCACGCCAGCCAAAAAACTATACTACCTAAAAAAAGTACGTTGGTGGCCCAGCACGACAGGCTTTAGATGGCAACTTTTACCGAAATGACAATGAAGCATACCAAGATGCATGGGACAAACTAAATCGTCGCTTTGGCCAGCCATTCGCCATTCAGAGAGCGTTTAGAAAGAAGCTCACCAACTGGCCGAGAATTCCATCGAAGGATGCTGAAGGACTGAGACGCTTCTCAGATTTTCTGAATGCTTGTCAAGATGCCATGCCTCATGTCAAGGGTCTCGACATATTAAACGACTGGAAAGAAAATCGGAAGCTCGTTCACAAACTACTAGACTGGGCAGCTTTACGCTGGAACCGACAAGTCATGCAAAGCCTAAATGATAATCAAGAATTCCCAAGTTTCAAAGAGTTTGCTCGAGTCACGTCAGATGAAGCCAAGATTGCTTGTAATCCCATTACATCCTTTCATGCCCTTCATTTGTCAGATTCTATCAATGAGAAGAGAAACCTCAGAGATGTGAAGAAAACCAAAGCAAGTGTGTTTACCACTCAAATAGTCACTAAAAAATGAAAAACAAGTCAGAACAGGGGAAAGTTAAGGTTTCATGTATCCTCTGTCAAGATAATAGACACCAACTACACGCATGCTACAAGTTCACTGAGATGGTTAAGGAGAAGAACCTCTGTTATGGTTGCCTGAAACCCGGCCACAGCGTGAGAGACTGCCGTCATCGTCTTTTCTGTAACCACTGTAAAGGAAAGCATCCTACAGCCCTGCATAATGACAACTATAAAAGAGAAAGGACTACGTCAGAACCAGAAACAAATCAAAGCACTGCTGCAACGTCACTCAGTGCAGCAGGTGAAGGCTCATCAAACACATCTATGGTGATACCAGTATGGGTTTCATCTAAAAATGATCCAACCACTGAGAAACTCGTCTATGCACTGCTCAACACTCAAAGCGATACTACGTTCATTGACCAAGAAGTGAGTGATGGTCTTAATGCTGACAAGTATCCAGTGAAACTGAAGTTGATGACTATGAGTGGCAGGGATACGGCGATAACAAGCGAAGGTGTCTCTGGGCTTCGTGTTAGAGGATATAGTTCTGCAGTTCAAGTCGATCTTCCGGTCACCTATACAAAGGACTGCATACCTGTCAACCGCTCTCACATTCCCACTTGTGAGACGGCTAAAAAATGGAGTCATCTGGCAGAAATAGTGGACGAAATACAACCACTGAAGGACAGTGTAGTAGGTCTTTTGATCGGCTACAACTGCTCAAGAGCTATGGCACCAAGGAAGGTCCTTTTAGGAGACGATGAGGAGCCCTATGCTGTAAGGACTGATTTAGGTTGAAGTATTGTAGGGCGCTCACTACAAACCCAGGATGCGTTGAGCACACATCATTTGTGTCACAGAATTACAGTTAAAGAGCTACCTCCGTTAACTCCTACCGACGTCATTTGCGTTCTAGAGTCTGACTTCAAAGATGGCAATGACGACAGCAATATTGTGTCACAAGGCGACATCACATTCTTTTACATACTGGATAAGGGAATAAGGAAAAATGTGTCTGGACATTATATAATGCTTCTGCCCTTCAAAACCAGACCCAGCCTGCCTGACAACAAAGGCTTAGCTATTATGTGCCTCCTTCACCTTAAAAGGAAATTACAACGGGATGAGAGGTATAAGGAACATTATGTTGAGTTCATGGAGGAAGTCATTGGGAAGGGAGATGCTGAGCAGGTCAATGACGGTGGGAGTGAAGGGGAGAGATGGTACATTCCCCCTTATGGCGTGCATCACGCAAAGAAGCCAGATAAACTTCGTGTAGTGTTTGATTGCTCAGCCAGATACAAAGGAATAAGTTTGAATGATTACCTCCTCTCTGGGCCCGACATGTTGAACAACTTAAGTGGAGTTCTCCACTTAAATCTAGCTAAGGAGAATCGTGACATCTACCCTCAAGGCTCGATATTTGTTATGAGGGACCTTTATGTGGACGATGGGCTCGCAAGTGTCAAACACTGAAGATGCTATTCAGCTTGCCAGGGAAGATATGTATGGCAAGAAAAGGTGACGACATGTTCAATACATTGCAGAACAGTCGATGGCGAAAGGAATACCTCACCAACAGCTCTTAGACAGTGCTGGCATGCCTCAAGAAAGAATTTACAAGTTGGAGATATTGTAATCCTGAAAGGAGGGCATTTACAGAGGAATGAGTGAAGATTGAGTAGAGTTTCAAAAGTCACTACTGACAAAGATGGACTTGTATGGAGAGTTAAACTCCAGCTTGGTGACCGTAAGCTTGGCAAGAAAGGGGAGCATCTTCACGAGTTGTCAGAAGTTGAGCGCCCAATCAGAAGCATCTTCTGTTGCTGGAGTCTAATTAAATCTGCTCCTTTCCTTTATAGTGCATAATAGTACATAGTTATTGCTAAGTTTCCAACTTTGGCATAAGTTGTCATTGTCCTTATACGGGTTCCGGGAAGGTAATTTTCAGTTGAAATCATTCGTGCTTAAAACATCCCATTATTCGCTCATGATTGGTGGGAGTGTAACTAACTCTAAGAAAATAGTAAATAAGGTAATCCTTTTGAGCTCCATTTTGTTTGATCTCTTCCGCCTCCATATGGTATAGTCCTTTAACCCCGACCCCATACGGTATAGTCCTTTAACTCCGCCCCCTACTAGTTAGTGTGACGCACACATGGAAAAGGAAAGTCATGTCGCTAAAATGCTCTGAGATCGTACACGGTTCTTAAGGAAAGTAAGGGATAATTAAACACCTAGCTGGAACGGGAACAAGGTACTATGTTCGATTTGTTCAATGTGTATATGCATTAATATGTGGGTTAATCTATTTAACTGTGAAGTAGTGTTTTAATGTGTTGTTATCTGTCACATCTGTGACATCATTGTGTGACATCACAAAAGGGTTTCTTATAAATGGCTATTCATGTTTGTTTGTAAGAGCTGATTGTATTATTTGTTGTTTATCTGTTCTGTAGCTCTTACGGTGTTTCACTAAGAAAAGGTTTTTCATCAAGGAAAGGTAGATTTTTTGTTTCCCAAAGAGAAGGCTGAACACAAAATAAAGGCTTTTTGAAACATCAGTACGCTTTACCATTGTCTGGCTGGGGGTTTGCTACACCACACATGCAGTGGGATACAATTGGCACTGGTACGTCTCTAGATGGTTCAGGATGTTTGCGAGTTTGGCATCTACTTCTTTAAAGTCCATAATCTTCATGAGGTGGGACGTGACTGGAGCTGGCCAAACCTCGCGATAGGGAGAGAAAAAGAAGCAGTGGAGAGGAATTAATATTCATGATGTTTATGATATTAACAGCACAAGTTAATAATGTGCATGTGATCAGATGTTCTGGAGCACAAGGTTATGATATGTGATGTGTGTTATGTGTAGGCTTTGCTAAAAAGATATGTTTTTAATCTGCACTTAAACTGGGAGAGTGTGTCTGAGCCCCGAACACTGTCAGGAAGACTATTCCAGAGTTTAGGAGCTAAATGTGAAAATGCTCTACCACCTTAAGTAGACTTTGCTATTCTAGGAACTACTAGAAGCCCAGAGGTTTGAGATCTCAGGGAGCATGACGGATTGTAGCATGTTGAAAGACTGGATAGATACATATACAGAGAGATACAAACTATTTAGTGCTTTATAAGTGAGTAGCAGTAGTTTGTAGTCTATTCGAAACTTAACCGGAAGCCAATGTAGGGACGATAAGATCGGGGTTATGTGATCATATTTTCTTGACCTAGTAAGAACTGTTGCTGCCGCATTCTGAACTGAAGCTTGTTCATTAATGACGCAGGACATCCACCTACACTGTTAAAAATGTTCCCGTTAAAAAACAGTAAAGAACTGGCAGCACGGTTGCCAGCAACTTACTGTAAAATTACCAGTGTCGTCGTGTAGGTTAAAATTACAGTTGTCTCCTGTTTATTAAAAAACAGTAAAGAACTGGCAGCACCGTTGCCAGCAATTTATTGTAAAATCAACATTGTCTTATTGTTGTTGAAATTTACAGTTGGCTAGTGTTTTTGCAAATACAGCATAACACTGTTTATACATTAAAGTATATTTCTGAAAATATAATTAGCTGATTTTTTTAACCTTGTAATAAAAAAAAAATGCCAAAGTTCAACTACAAGTTGAATAAAAACCTAAATAACATTAAAGAAAATAACACAGGTTCTAAAATAAAAACAATGGTCAACCAAAAGACCAAAGCATATTACATGTATGGAAATACATCTAAATATTAAAAAAAAACTTACTCTGGAAATTAAGACAAAGTGAATGACAGAAAACACCCAATTATATACAGTATTTTTGAGTATATATGCATGTGTGTGATGTGTGTGTTTTGAGTGTGTGTATGCGATGTTTGTGTGTGTAATGTGTGTAGTCTGTGGTGTGTATTACTTATATAAAGTAAAACTTTAAAATCTATAAATTTTTTAAGTAGACTGTAGACACGTCCGCTTTGATACTCCTACAGCCTTGTTCTCTTTTTCGGATTTATCCCGATTAACTGCCTGAAAAACAAATGTGTGTGTTTAGAACTAGTGGAGGGGTAATGATTACTCACAGAGAACATATAGCAAAGTATATTCTTGTATAAAGAACAGTTTTTATTGAGGAAAAAAAAACTAGCGACTTTTTAGTGTGATACAAAGACAATGTAATTTTAGTGAAATGGAGTTTGAAAAATTTACTTTACAGAAGGATTATCACATATTTTGCTGAATGAAACTCACCTGGTAATTGGGAATAATTCAACCCGAGTCTGAAATCCAGCTGCACAACACAGTGGTGCATTTGGCGTATTAATCACTGAAAATAAGCAAATAGAAGAAAGATTACCATACAATATCCACCATACATGTTAGCTGTCATGGCAAATATAATGAATTTTTGTCGCACAAACAAAAGGAAACTCACCTGTTAATGTTATGAAGACCCCGCGTGCTCACTGCAGTTTACAAAAATACTGAATAGTAATGTTTTATTTTCTCTGAGTAATAAATACGGCAAAAAGCCGTTATATTGTGTCTACATCATCTTACAACAATAATAAAACAGCAATGTGCTGCATTTGAACATAACATAACATAACATTATACTGTTGAAATTCTGCCGTAAATTAACAGCAATTTCCAACAGTGTAGTAATGCATTACAGTAGTCAATTCTTTAGGTCATAAACGCATGGATGAGCTTCTCTGCATCGGATATAGACAACATATTTATTAGCTTAGAAATATTTCTAAGGTGAAAGAAGGCTGTTTTTTTTTACTTGGTTGATATGATTTTTAAAAGATAAGTTGCTGTCTAAAATAACTCCCAGGTCTTTTACTATTGAACCAGTGGTTACAGAACATCCGTCTAAACGCAGGTTGAGATGCTGATGCTTCTGTATACTAGTTTTTGGGCCGATGAGAAAAATCTCTGTCTTATCAGAATTTAAAAGTAGAAAGTTATGGGTCATCTAATAACTTTTTTCCTTAACACATCTTATTTCCTTAACACACTTAGTTATCAGAGTTAATTGAGCTATATCGCCTGGTTTAGATGAGATATATAGTTGGGTATCATCAGCATAACAATGAAAGCTAATTAAATGCCTTCTAATAATATTTCCTTAGGGAAGCATGTATATTGTGAAGAGTAGGGGTCCTAGAACTGAACCTTGTGGCATGCCATAGTTCACTAGCATTAGCCTGGATAGCGCTCCATTTAAATCTACGAAATGGCTATGATCGGACAGGTAGGATTTAAACCAGCTAAATGCCTGTCCCTGAATGCCGATGTAATTCTGTAAGTGATCTAGGAGAAGATTATGATCTATAGTGTCGAACGCAGCACTAAGATCTAGTAAGACTAACAGCGAGATGAAGCCTTGGTCTGAAGCTAAAAACAGGGCAGTTTCTGTGCTATGATGGGGCCTAAAACCTGACTGAAACTCCTCAAAGATATTGTTCTCTTGCAAGTGAGAACATAACTGGGCGGCAACAATCTTTTCTAAAATCGTAGACATAAATGGCAGATTTGAAATTGGTCTGTAATTCGATAGCGTGTTTGGATCCAGATTAGGTTTTTTAATGATGGGCTTAATAACTGCTAGCTTGAGGGATTTAGGGACATGACCTACAGATAATGAGGAGTTAATAATATTCAGAAGAGGCTCACCAGCTGTATATAACACTTTATTTAGTAGATTTGTTGGAATTGGAACTAACTGACATGTTGTTGATTTAAATTTGATAATAACATCATACAGCTCTTCCTGTCCTATACATGTAAAACTGTGGAGTTGAAGGTAACACTGTGTCAGGAGATGGTCACAGAGGTTGTATTGTATAGGGTTTAAATGTTCATATTCTGTATGTGCTATACTTAACAACAACATAGAGCTACAACACAAGCTACATAAAGTGCATAGAGTGCAACCTAGTGCAAACAGTACAGACAGACAGTGCGGTCAGACAACATAAGAGGACACAAAACCCAACATAGCGCCGACCAGTAAACCTACTGTATACTTTGATTATACAGTACTGTGTGAGGAGAACTGTAAAAACTATACCCGGCAGTGAATATAAACAACACAATAAAGTGCAAAAAACAGCAAGTAAACAGTATAATAGAGTCGATACAGTGAAAGGTGCAAAAAACAGCAGGTAAACAGTGTAGTTTGGTCAAGTATAAATAATAAATAAATGATGGTGGAATGGATTGAGAGGAGTAATGAGTGTGTGTTAAGTCCAGGTTGTTCAGTTTGGTAACACACATTTGTGTGTGTGTGTGTGTGTGTGTGTGTGTGTGTGTGTGTGTGTGTGTGTTCCCTTTCAGTTCTGTGTATTGAGGAGCCTGATGGATCCGGACTGACTGAGGTCTCCCAGTCAGGAAGTCCAGGATCCAGTTGCAGATTGAGGTGTTCAGGCCCAGTAGGCGCAACTTCTCAATTAGGTGCTGAGGAATGATTGTGTTGAATGCTGAGCTGAAGTCAATGAACAGCATTCGTACATATGAGTCCTTGTTGTCCAGGTGGGTGAGGGCCAAATGGAGGGTTGTGGAGATGGCATCGTCTGTGGAACGGTTCAGACGATACGCAAACTGCCTGGGGTCCAGGGAAGGTGGAAGCTGGGTCTTAATGTGCCTCATGATGAGCCTTTCGAAGCACTTCATCACAATGGGTGTGTGCGCGACGGGACAATAGTCATTGAGGCAGGAGACAGTAGACTTTTTCGGCACGGGAACAATGGTTGTTGTCTTGATGCACACGGGGAACAACGTTGCTGCTCAGGGGGATTTTGAAGATGTCAGTAAAGACATCCGCAAGCTGTTCTGCACATTCCCTGAGCACTCTGCCAGGAATGTTGTCAGGTCCAGCAGACTTCTGTGGGTTAGCTCTGCATAGAGTTTTTCCCACATTTCAGCTGTGGTTAGACTTTGCACCTGGTCAGTGGGAAACAAAGAAACTCTGAAACAAAGAGACTCTGCCTTCAGAACAGGGGACAAGACGGCATTAAGAACAGCTAAGACCAAACTGTCCCATGCCATCAGAGAGGCGAAGCGTGCACACGCAAAGAAAATCCACGACCACTTCCAGGACAGTGGAGACACCGGGCGCATGTGGCAGGGCATCCAGGGCATCTTCACGTTGTTCTGTACCTCAAACCGGGCTTAGAAGTCTTTCAGCGCATCTGGGAGGGAGACGTGTGCGCTTCGCCTCTCTGATGGCATGGGACAGTTCGGTCCTTGCTGTACTTAATGCCTCTTGTCCCCTGTTTTGAAGGCAGAGTCCCTCTGTTTCAGCAGCACACGCACATTTGCAGTCATCCATGGCTTCTGGTTGGAGCGTGTAGTGATGGTCTTGGAGATGGTCACATCAACCATGCACTTGATGACAAGCAGTGTAGCTGCCCAATGGTATCCATAAAAGAGACACAGAGAGTTTCCGACGGGTGCTTCTTTCTTTATTTCGCTCGTGAAGAACGCCATTAAACTTTAGTTTGCGTAGCAGCGTGAAACTACACAAAGAAACAACATAACAAATAAATATGATAAATATACAAAAAAGAACACTATAAATAGAGTTCACTTTTACAGAGAAACATATAAAAAATCAATGATAAAGTGAATGAAGACAATATGAAACGATTAATAAACAAAATGAGCTTAATGATTAACATGTACATGCTAACAGGCTCATAGGATTTATAATAAACTATAACACGACATCACGTACATCGCTCCGCTTTACCAAAGGGAACTAAAATTTAATTAAGCAGTATTTAGTCTCTGCTCACTGAAAAACACACACACACACATATATATATATATATATATATATATATATACATGGATGTGGAGTAACATGCATCTTCGCTCTTCTCTCTGCTGATCTAATTACCTTGCGTTACTCCCCCTACTGCATGTCCTAACATGCTCAAGAAGCATGCTGAAACATGAAACATCTTCAAGGAAAATTTAAAGTGACACAACCATATACGGTCATTAACACTCCCACCAATCATGGAATGATGAATAAACAGAACAAACTGAAAATGAATCAGAACATGATTCTGAACCTCTACATGACCTCCTTTCAGTTTCATGAATGTATGTAATGACTAAAAAGCATTTTAGAAACAACTACTTGGTCTGATGTGAGGGTATCCCCCAAGCCATTAACAGTCACTCTTCTTCAAGAAGCACCACCAATTTCTGGATGATATATAATATAAATATTTATATATGATATAAATATTAGAAATATATAGACATTATAAAGAAAGCCTTACCTAAAGTTGTTTCCTGTTTAGACAAGAGGATATACTAGCCGGAGATGTGGGAGCCCAGATAAAGACTTTCTGTATACCTTACATACTAACATTGTAAATATTCTATAGACACTGAACAGACAAAGAAATGTGTGTGAACCAGTGTCAGTGAACCATCTTAACACTAACAGTATTTGTTGCTGTGACCAATCATGAATTCCACCCTGAATGCTGAAGGGTTAGGGTTATGGGGCTATTATAGGGCTATGAACCCAGGGACCCAGGTCTCTCCATTTATTTTTCATTTGCTTAACCAAAGAGACATGTGGAAAGGAATCCTCCATGGTGAAGGGGTATAGCCCTCCTACCTTTACACAGATTCTAGACAAATCTATTTTAACAGCACAATAATAAACATTTTATTTTCCAGCAAAAGCTGGTCCCCTTTGTTTTACTAACTAAACCACTCCCTCTTATACAGTTAACCTGGTTCCCCCATATGTATGTGTGCTGTGAAGTGTAAGTCCTGTGGTGTCATTATAATTAGTTTCGTTTGGGTAAGTGCGGCATTATCTTCTGAGATGGGCTGCTGATTTACTAAAGTCATTGGGGTTCCGCCCTTTGTACACATAAAGGAGAGGTATTGGGTCAAACTTTATACACTGGCCCACTATTCAGTTGAATACATAATTTGTTCATTAAATCTCCTCCCATTGAGTTTACGGGGCAGCAGTCAGACAATAAAATAAATAATTTAAAAGTTGCATTCTCTAAGTGGAACAGTGAAATGCTCTACTTCAGATATTCCTGCAGCCCCTATAGAGTGCAGTGATCATCTGCTCATCTTAGGTTGTATAACAAATTCTTCTGCTCTTGTATAACAAATTCCATGCCACTCAGTCTACTAAAATAAAGAAATAAGCGTTCTTTTAATATTGAGAGACATCATAGGCATTTTCTCGTAAGATGAGTGTTCCTGGTATCAATAGCTTTTTCAACAGCTTTTTAGCATGCACTGTGTGCTGTTCTACCAGTGTGAGTTTGCCAGTGTCCCATGTCAAGCATGTGTTTTTTAGCCTTGTTGTGCACCAATTGCACTGTTGAGCAAGTGAGCTTTGTAATAATAATCTTTATCCAATAAAGTATGTGTTATCCATTCCAGTCCACATGTATCACAAAGGTATTATCTGCAGGCCACGGTATGTGCAGTTTTGTGAAGTCCATGGCCAGTTTGTTTTCAAGAGTATTCGCAATTCATGTGTGGTTGGACAGAATTCTTGTCAGAAGCTAGGGAAGTCTGCTGCAAACTCCTCACTACCAATGTCTCGAGGTTCCCGTAGGTGTTTTGGGACATCTTCAGCTATCCAGGGTCAGTGTACAAGCATAGGTTCATGTCCTTCTCCTGCCACTTTGGTGAAGCTTTGTGGACTCTTCTGTTGATGTCTGAGTGCACTAGTAAAGTTATCAGGCCATGGTTGTTCCATTCTAATTCAATGTCTGGGGCTTGATTGGCCAAAAGTGAAAAGCGGGTATTGAGGCCCTCCCCCCTGCATGGTTTGGTTCCATGTTCAAGTGGAAATGGGAGGTAGTTGTGAGTATCATGGAGGCAGGTCTGCAAGCAGAGGAGCCAAAGGAGATGGACTAGGCCAGGATCTGGAACAGATTTAACACACTGGACTGAGTGATCATGTTAAGATTGATCATATTTTCCCTTATTTTCCCTTAGGTCCCTTAGTTTTTCAGACCTAATATGCACCTCAAAATCAGTTTTTTCAATTTAATTTTCTCTTTTTATTACTTTCAACACATTCAATTGCCTTTTTCTAAAACTTCCCTTTTCTGAAAAACCAAACTCCATTACTCACATATTGAACTGTGACACTGTATCTGGCCCATAATTAGGATACATCAATTTTACATTTGGATGATATTAGTTGCCAATATTTACAGGGTTTTATTTTGGTTTCACTATTGCCCATTTTCCTCAACTATTTTATTTTATTTTACCCGGATTTTCCTCGCATATAAAACATCTGTCATTAGTTTGATTTCTCCTGCAAACCAACTATACTAAATAAATTTTTTATAATAAATATTTACCTATTTTGACTGCAGAATCCGAATTTAAATTCTGCATATCCTACTGCAAATGATCTTTTGATCATCTCTGCGATATAACTAATAATGTCAAAGAGTTAATTACTCACTTTAGAAAATGTAATTGGTGTTGGTGTTCCGGTGTTCAGACAGAAACACTGAGTCAAGGTGTGTCACAACGATGTCCAATTTTGTGTTCCAGCTGAAGTTGATGCATTTGTACGTGTGTACAAGTCTGCTTTGCATGGCAGACTGACAAAGCATGTTTCACACGAAAATTATGGACAATAAATAAATAAATGAATAAAAAAAATGCAGCACAACATTTTAAAACAACAAATAAGATGTAACAACCTATAAACAACTATAAGAAAGACAATAAAATGCTTCTTATTTTCTAGTAAGTATAATGGCACTATAAGCATAATATATTTTTAAATAACTATAAACAATGAGAAATTTTACTTATGTTTACATGTCCTCCCACAATATTAGTCTGAGAAGACAGGGCTGGTAAAACACAGACGATTTTGTCGTAATCAAGTGTCTGTCAGTTCATGTTCAAAAGAGAGTAGAGACAAATTGCTTAGGCAAACACTAAGCACTGAGGATCGTAGACATGTTTTTATGCGTTTTTGGGGGGAAGAACAGGATTTTACCACTGCATGATGTCAACCAAATAATACAACCACTTATTACTCTCCTGATGACATTAGGAAAGATGTCCTCAGGACTAACCTGAACTTCCTTGAGAGATGGGAGGTTCTGTCTAGCATCTGTCTTCTGGTTTTTTTATTTTAAATTTCTCAATGAATTAATTATGTTAAATAAATTGACCAGCTTTAACATATAAGATCTTTTTTTCATACCACTCTTGTTTAAATTCTGTTTTTCTATTTATTGTAATAGTACTGTTATTCCACAAAAGTAGAGTCGTGCGGTGTGAAATTCTTGGTGTACGTATATCATTTTCCAGTAATACAAAATTTGTTTGTGGAATTTTGAAAGCTTATTTGGCAAATTGGACACCTCAAAGACGTATTTCATCAGAAAATCAAACTTTCTTAAATACATATTTTGGTATATTAAACCACATTAAATTAGGCTGTGTTAAATAGGTTTTATCCATTTTAGTTTGTGTACTCCAATCGGGTCCCCTGGTGGTCTAGTGGTTAAGATGCAGCGCTCTCACCGCTGCGACCCGGGTTCGATTCCCGGTCAGGGAACCAAAAAAACGTGCCAAATCAAACGTGGAGAGGATCCGCTGTGGCGACCCCTAACGGGAGAAGCCGAACGAAAATTTCGTTTGTGTACTCCAATCATTGATACAAATTCAGGCTATTAGACCTCCAATTTCATATTCTTTAATCGTCTACATTTTTTTCACATAGAGTTAACCTTGAGATGAGATGAGAAGAAACATAAAGAGAGTAACATGGGTAAATCAATTTAGATACACCTTCTGCTTTGGTCAAGAGAATTCTGCCCATAATAGACAGATCCAATGATTAAGAGATTTTTTCATAGTCAATTTTCTTTTCTATGTTTATTAGTTCACTCGTTTGAAATTATTTAGACATTAAAAATGAAGTATTTCACTTAATCTGTAACAGGAATGGATTCTTTATTTTGCTTTATTACATAAATAGAGAGAAAAGTGTTAACATTTTCTTAAATTTAAACATGGCCTGATGCTCTAGAAAAAAACATAATTAATGTTCAGGGCTTTCTTGAATATAGATTTATCTCTTAAAAATATTACTGTGTAATCAGCAAATTGACTAATTTGATGGACATAATCAGAAATTATTTATTTTAATTGAGGATAGTTGACAACTAAATTAGCTAATATTTGAGTGCATAATATAAACAGTTTAGGAGAAATTGGACAACCTTGTCTAATTCCAATCAAAATCTCAATTTTCTTTTACATTTCCTTATAATTGGATTTATAAAGGTTACTATAGAAAATAAAAATGTCATACTTAATTACTTTTTGTTCATCTGTTATATTATCATTAAACTTAAGATTACTAATTATATTTTTTGTTAGCCCTGTTTTTAAGGCTATTTTCTCCTTTTTCGATCCACCACGCTCTTAAATAAATATAAGTTTAATTCGCCTTTTCTGAATACAACTCATCTAGTTGAGATTGCAGTGATTGTAATTTTGTAGAATTGTCAGGTGAATCTTGTAAATTATTTCCCCAATCAATTCTCTTTGCTTCTGTTTTCTTCTCACTGACAAAAATTTGCCTTTATAAATTCCTAATTGTTTGACCTTAAGTTTAAACCATTTCCATTTATTTGCACTATATAACTTTTCAATGAGAGCCAACACCTGTTGATTCAGTGTGTGAAGTGCGACATGTTTAGTCAGTCTTTCTCCATTGTTAGTGATAATTTTATCTGTGAGAAGTGTAAGCTAGTTTGCTCTTTGACGGAGAAGATCTTAGCATTAGGGGAGCGCATCCAGAGTCTAGAGCAGGGGTGGCCAACCATTCGGAGACTGAGAGCCGCATTTTTGACTGTGTTACCGCAAAGAGCCACATCATACACATGGGCACCCATAAACATCACCCATCTCTTCCTCTTACACACACACACACACACACACACACACACACCTCTGCTCAGCCAGATTTATTGTAAATGTCACACACCAACATAATGACAGAAATTGACTCCTACAGTTTTAAGGCCACAGGCCAGTCATTTTCAACAATGAACATTGTGTGCACTGTCTCACACACACAAACTCTGTTCAACCAAGTCCACAAACAAAAATATAATAATTTGCAATAGCGTTTTTCTTTTACTATGCATGTTACTTGTGGGAACATGCATAGTGGGACTTTAGTGGGACTTTTAGTGGGACTTTTGGCGTCCTTGCCTTGAACAATCCTCTTCAAATCTGCCTCGTATTCTGTTGTTGCCACTCAAAGCAATTCTTTGACGTGTTTTAGTCAGAACAGATCGATGCTTTGATTTCACGTGTTTTCACTTCACTTGAGTTTAATAGGGTATTTTCGTCAAACACGCATGTGCGTTAGATGAATATACCGCAGGGGTGGGCAATTAATTTTTACAAGGGGCCACACCAACGATAATATTTTAGGGATGCAATTCAACTCAATTGGCAATGAAATCCATAATTTTTTGTGTTATGCCTTTTGGCTTGGCACCATCACTGGAAAACTTTCCTGTCTTTTCAAAAACGTCCTCTACAGACGGAGTGCGCATGCTCGGACTGACTTTACTTCTCTGCGCCGCGTTCTTCTCATATTTAGAAGGCAATCTGGATGTTTGGATTTCAGGTGATAAATTAAACCCCGACTTGAAGAAACTCTTTGCAGATACACCCCCTCTTGAAATTTCAGCATTGCATGTTTTGCACATCGCTCTCCACACACCGCAGACACGTTGCTCTTATCCAGATAACCGTGTGCTGCTGCGCTTTTTTATTGCGTCATTACAATTGTGTTTCTGCAGTGTTGTTTCGGTGATTTAGGGATTTCCGAAAATTCTCGGTGCATCCCTGTAATTTATGATTGGCCTCATGCCAAGGTCTGATATACCTCAAAGTTTCCCAGTAGGGGCAAGTTCATTTAAGTCTTCAAAATATCGTATTGAACTCAAGCAAAGCTTGCTCAACAGGTTTGCTCTCTTCAGTGAAGCACCCACTGAGAAACCTGAAAGAGCTCTGGTTTTAGGAGACTCCATTCTGAGGCACATGAAATTAGCTAGACCTTTGGGGGGAACCAGCAGCACAGGTTATGTGTATACCGGGAGCAAGGGCGGATTGACATAGCAGGTCAGCTTAGGTTCTTAGAAAAGCACAGGTTCTCTAAGAGAGTTTTTCACACAGGAGCTAATGATATACGCCTTCAACAGTCAGAGGTTACCAAGAGTAATATTATAGAGGTGTGTAAATTGCTCTCTTTTCTTGTAACATAGGTCATAGTCTCAGAACAGCACTAGTTAACAAATGACTGTCTAGAGCCAAGGCCAGGGAGCAGACAGACAGGCTAAATCGACCGTCTGCTAGCTGCACAGAGTTGTCACTTAGGATCCAACCAAATTGAGACTGTCCCCCGAGCGAAACCAAAATATAGGAATTCTCAGAAAGTTTGTTTTAGTAACCCGATTAACATTAAATCAAATAGGACTGAACGCACAGCCAGCACCTCTGATCTATACCAATTTACCGTGTTAAGCGTACTTTCACGTCAGCTACAGCAGCGCGCTTTAGCAATAATCTTCCTGAAATTATGATATTAAATAGATCTCTGTCTGACACTGCAGGGCTTGACTGGGCCACTGAATACCTAGGATCAACGTTACGTTATACTCTAGATGATGTAGCTCCCCTTAAGACCAAAATGATCAGGGAGAAAAAATTAGCACAGTGGTATATTGACCATACGCGCACCTTAAAACAGACCATTCAAAAATTAGAATGTAAATGGCGTCAAACTAAATTAACAATATTTCAAATAGCATGGAAGGAGAGCCTCCTTAATTATTGAAAATCTCTTAGTGCTGCTAGATCAGCATATTTCTCCACCCTCATAGACAATAACAAGCATAATCCTAGATTTTTATTCTGCATGGTAGCAAAATTAACAGGAAATAAAATCACTGCACTCACATGCGCACCATCATTAGGTAGTAATGATTTAATGAACTTTTTTATTAAAAAAATTGAAAACATCAGACAAGAAATCCAGACGGTTAATATAAATCCAAATTATTTTGCAAGTAACCCTGTAGACAGCAGTGCAATAATAACAATCAATTACAAAGCTTCACTCCTATTCATGAGAATGACTTAATTTCATTAATTTCCTCATTGAAATCATCAACCTGCATTTTCGATCACTTGCCTACAAGTTTCCTTAAACAGATAATTCCAGAGGTAATCAAACCAGTTTTAAAAATAATAAACTCTTCCACTATCACTGGTTACCTAAATCCTTCAAACTGGCAGTTATCCACCCCTAATCAAGAAACTTGACCTTGACCCATGTCAGCTGTCCAACTACAGGCCAATATCAAATCTCCCCTTTGTATCCATAATTTTAGAAAAGGTTGTAGCACAGCAGTTATGCTCACACCTACTTATGAATAACATTTTTGAAATGTATCAGTCAGGATTTTGGCCTCATCATAGCACAGAGACGGCGCTAGTTAAGGTGGTAAATGACCTGTTATTGGCCTCTGGTCAGGGTTTTGGTCAGGGTTTTGACTCCTTACTTGTTTTGCTCGAAGTGCAGCTTTTGACACCATTGATCAAACTATACTGCTTGCTAGACTTGAGAACGTTGTTTGAATAAAGGAAACAGCTCTCTTTTGGCTCAGGTCTTATTTGACTGATCGCTATCAGTTTGTTGATGTAAATGGTGAGTTTTCCACATTATGAGGTAAAGTTTGGTGTTCCTTAAGGATCTGTCTTAGGCCCACTGCTTCTCTCTTTATATATGCTGCCTCTTGGTGAAATTATACATAAACATGGTATTCGCTTCCATTGCTATACTGATGATACACAGTTGTATAAGCCAGATGAGAGAGATCAGCTTAACAATGTTGAGAAGTGTGTAAAGGACATTAGACAGTGGATGCTTGATAACTTTCTTCTGCTCAAGTCAGCTTAGACGGCAGTACTTTTACTAGGACCACATGCAGCTAGAAGCAAACTTTCTGATTATGTAGCATCTCTGGATGGTGTTTTTGTTCAGTGTGTACGGCTGTCAAAGACTTTGGTGGTATTATTGTCTTTCCTTTGAGGCTCATGTAAATAATATCACCAGGCTCGCTTTCTTTTACCTTAGAAATATTGCTGAAATTAGAAATATGTCGTTACAGGATGCAGAAAAACTAGTACATGCTTTTGTTACTAGATTAGACTACTGTAATGCTTTACTGTCTGAGTGTGCGAGTAAGTGCATAAATAAGCTTTAGTTAGTTCAGAATAGAACAGCAAGAGTCCTGACTAGATCTAGGAAATATAACCACATCACTCCTGTTTTAATCAGTCTACACTGGCCCCCAATCAAATCTCGCATTGATTATAAAATACTGCTACTGATGTATAAAGCATTTAACGGTCTCGCACCGCAGTATCTGAGTGAACTTTTGTACCAGTATGATCCTCATTTATTTAGTCAAGCCTTTAATCAGTAGATTTTTTTTTAGGTAAAGGAGCAGATCTGGAGGGAACATGGATATAGAGTGTTTGGTGAACTGGGATATTTATATGCTGTCGTCCCCTCACATTCACACGTTCACTCAGGTTTGTTGATGGTGGTGTGGTGGGTTGTCTCTTATCCCAGAGATCCCTCATGTCCGTGTTACCTTCTGGTTCTCCCTTGTAGTTATGCTGCCATAGCGAGTCCAAACTGCACAGTGACATTAACTTTCATCCAACAATAATAATCCATATCCTTCTCTTCCTGTCACCCTCTTCTCTCTCTCTCACTCTCTCTCTCTCTCTCTGTCTCTCTCTCTCTCGGTTGAGTTAAACATGCTCCTGAGGCTCCAGTGACCACTGTTCCTGCCCCTCTCCCCTCCGTGGATCTTCCCACTTCGTCCAGGCCTGCCTCTGGATAGTGTTCTTTTCGATTGGAGTCCACTCTGTGCAGCGTGGGACGGTTCCTCATCAACACCTTGGGTGGGTCCATGAAATTCTGGAGTAAGAACGGGCGCTTTGAGGATGAATTGGACTGTAGTTAATGTCAACGGTCTCCTACACTGACTCAGGACTACTTTTCGCTTCTGATCATCATCACTGTACCCGCAACATCGTATATATTTGCTACAGATAGACATTCAGTGCAACCCAGTTAGTGCACTATTAGTGCTGGTCCCAAGCCCGGATAAATGGGGAGGGTTGCGTTAGGAAGGGCATCCAGCATAAAACATGTGCCAAATCGGATATGCGGGTCACGATTAAGAAATTCATACCGGATCGGTCGAGGCCCGGGTTAACAATGACTGCCACAGGTATCGTTAGCCAACAGAGTACCAGTGGAAATTAGGCTACTGTTGGCCGAAGGAGGAGAAAGAGAGGAGGAAGACGTCTACAGAGACGGCAGGGAAAGGAGAAGTGTAGAAGAGTAGAGCAGGGGTGGCCAACCAGTCAGAGACTGAGAGCCACATTTTTGACTGTGTTACCGCAAAGAGCCACATCATACACATGGGCACACATGAACATCACCCATCCCTTCCTCTTACACATACACACACACACACACACACACACACACACACCTCTGCTCAGCCAGATTTATTGTAAATGTCACACACCAACATACTGACAGAAATTGACTCCCACAGTTCTAAGGCCACAGGCCTGTCATTTTCAACAATGAACATTGTGTGCACTGTCTCACACACACAAACTCTTAGTTTAACCTAACGTTTTTCTTTTACTGTGCATGTTACTTAGTGGGACTTTTGGCATTCCTTGGCTTGAACAATTCCCTTTAAATCTGCCTTGTATTCCTTGTTGCCACTCGAAGCAATTCTTTCACATGGGTGTCAGTCAGCAAAGTTTCCCAGCAGGGGCAAGCTTATTTAAGTCTTAAAAATACCGTACTGAACTTAAGCAAAGCAAACACGCACATTAAAAATCAAACACACACAAATCGATATGAACTTAAGAGCCGCATGAAACCAGCCAAAGAGCCGCATGCGTTGGTACTTTAAATGTTGGCACTATGCATGCGTTGGTACTTTAAATGTTGGCACTATGACTGGTAAAGGGAGAGAGGTAGCTGATATGATGGAGAGGAGAAAGGTAGATATGTTGTGTGTTCAGGAGACCAAGTGGAAAGGAAGTAAGGCCAGGAACATTGGAGATTTAAACTGTTCTGTCATGGTGTGGAAGAAAAGAGAAATGGTGTAGGGGTGATACTGAAGGAAAAGTACAGTAAGAGTGTAGTGGAGGTAAAGAGAGTTTTTGATAGGGTGATGAATGTGAAGCTGCAAGTTGAAGGGATGATGACAAATGTCATCAGTGCCTATGCTCCACAAGTCGGCTGTGATGGCAGTGGTGAATACTTATTTTTTTTAAAAAGGAGGATCATAGGGTGACATATAAGAGTGGAGGAAGGTGCACACAGGTGGATTATGTTTTATGTAGGAGATGCAACCTGAAAGAGATTGAAGACTGTAAAGTGTTGGCAGGTGACAGTGTAGCTAGACAGCATCGGATGGTGGTCTGTAGGATGGTTTTGGAGGCGAAGAAGAAGACGAGTAGAGTGAGGACTGACAGAAGAATAAGATGGTGGAAACTGAAGGAGGAAGAGTGTAGTGTGAGATTTTAGGAGTTTAGGAGAGATGGCAGTAGAGTTTTTAACCAGATTGTTTACCAAGATTCTGGAAGGTGAGAGGATGCCTGAGGAATGGAGAAGGAGTGTGCTGGTACCGATCTTTTAAAATAAGGGAGATGTACAGACCTGCAGTAACTACAGGGGAATTAAGTTGATCAGTCACCCCATGAAGTTATGGGAAAGAGTAGTGGAAGCCAGGCTATGAGAAGAGTTGACCATCTGTGAGCAACAGTATGGTTTCATGCCGGGGAAGAGCACCACAGATGCCTTATTTGCTTTGAGAATGTTGATAGAGAAGTAAAGAGAAGGACAGAAGGAATTGCATTGTGTATTTGTGGATTTAGAGAAGGCGTACGACTGGGTGCCAAGAGAGGAGTTGTGGTATTGTATGAGGAAGTCAGGTGTGTCAGAGAAGTATGTGAGGGTGGTGCAGGACATGTATGAGGACAGTGTGACAGCACTAAGGTGTGCAGTAGGAACGACAGATTGGTTCAAGGTGAAGGTTGGATTGCATCAAGGATCGGCCCTGAGCCCTTTCCTGTTTGCAGTGTTGATGGACAGGTTGACGGACGGGGTCAGACAAGAGTTTTCCTGAACTATGATGTTTGCGGATGATATTGTGATTTTTGGTGAGAGTAGTGGGGAGGTTGAGAAGAGCCTGGAGTGGTGGGGGTACATGCTGGAGAGAAGGAGAATGAAAGTCAGTAGGAGTAAGACAGAGTACATGTGTGTGAATGAGAGGGAGGGCAGTGGAATGGTGCGGTTGCCGGGGGAAGAGGTGGAGAAGGTGGTGGAGTTCAGGTACCTGGGGTCAACAGTGCAAAGTAATGGAGAGTGTGTTAGGGAAGTAAAGCAAAGAGTGCAGGAAGGGTGAAGTGGGTGGAGAAGAGTGGAAGGAGTGATTTGTGATAGTAGGTGTGGGAATAATCTATGTACATATGTGTTTTGGATACAACCTTTGCTCTGAACATTAGGTTTTCATCTTCGGATACATACTGTAAGATATCAATGATCACTGGTCCTAGATTAGGTTGACCCAGAACACTCAGTTTGTGTCTTTATCCTTTCTTCATACACTTCACTGTGAGAAAACCCAAACTGTCGCCTTTTGGTATGGCTAACCTGCGATTTGTTGTTCTCACATTATGGTAATATGTATCTTGTTGCCATTAGTAGTTATAATAATTTTGTTGTATGCTTCATATGTGAGACAATAAACTTTGGAACTTCTCTCTAAAAGCTGCCTTGTGTGTTTTTATTGAGACTTCCCCAAGTACTTGCAGGCGAGCAGAGATCGAGAGGAATGGCTGAATTCAGGGGTATCCTGTCTATACGACAGAAGGTGATCCTGTCCAGTGGGCAGATGATGAGATAATTCCTTACAGTAGGGTATCTGCAAGAATGAAAGGAAAAGTTTATAGGACTGTGGTGAGACCTGCAATGTTGTATGGATTAGAGACAGTGGCATTGAGTAAAAGACAGGAGGTGGAGCTGGAGGTAGCAGAGCTGAAGATGTTAAGGTTTTCGTTGGGAGTGACGATGATGGACAAGATTATAAATTTGAGTTTATTAGAGGGACAGCGCATGTTGGACGTTTTGGAGACAAGGTGAGGGAGGCGAGATTCAGATAGTTTGAACATGTGCAGACGAGGGACATGAGTTATATTGGTAGGAGAATGCTGAGGATGGAGCCACCAGGAAGGAGGAAAAGAGGAAAGCCAAGGAGGAGGTTCATGGATGTGGTGAGGGAAGACATGCAGGTAGTTGGTGTGAAAGAAGCAGATGTAGAGGACAGGGTGGTATGGAGACGGATGAGCCGCTGTGGCGACCCCTAATGGGAGCAGCCGAAAGAATAATAAAACTGTATTTCATTAGGTCTCAGTAAATAACAAAGATAAGCAATGACAACAGTGTAAAATGTTTTTAATTGTTCAATTGTAAACAAAAACAAACAAACAAAAAAACAGTTAAAGTCTTTTGTGTTTGGAACAACATATGGATGAGCAAATGGCAAGTAAAATTTTCAGATGAACTTTAACGGTATTAAGAAATGAACATTTTAACATCTTAAAAGGTCATGACACAAACTTCATTTTAGGCTAGCAACTGTTCAAACCTGTAGTAACTACCTTTTAAAAACAAAAATGTACAAATTCAGCCATGAGAACAATCTTTAGAACTTAAAGATTAGTAGCTTAATAGTTTTGCCAACTGAAATCCAAAAACTAGGAGGACATAAGGAGGACACATGACCATTCCAGCCAGAGTTCTTTCTTGGCACCACTTCTTTTGCTGACTTGGAGGAGCACATGCTGTTGTCTGGGTTTATCCTCACAATGAACCTCCACATAAGAGAAATAATTATACAGATCATTTGATGTGTTAAAAAAATACAAAATTGTCATTATTTACTCACTCTCAAGACTCTCAAGAATGTTCTCTTTTGATTTTGTATCTATCCAGTCAACCAGTCTTTAGTTTCAAGAGCATACATCCAAAGGATTTGAGATTTTTAAGGCACCTAATTGGTAAATCTTTTGGTACACATGGCTTTTAGACGCTCCCGTTGTGCTTCTGTGTGAGCGCTCGGTGAGGAGCGTGAAGTGTCAATCATTGTAGCCAATCACAGTCATATCTGTTGAGTGCTTGAACATTATGGCTAATCAGTTTTTGTTAAAGTATCTGCTCAACTTTTACTGAAGTCAGTACTTTTGACAACACTAGTTTATTCTAATGTTATAGCAAACTGAAAATGTACTTACCTCTGTATAAACTCCAAAGTAGTTGCTGCTTTCACCTGGTACTTGATGTTAAGCAAGTAATAGGAACCAAAAAGAACAGCAAATGCAGAGGACAGTATATGAATTAATATGACATGCTGTGAATACACACACAACAGCTTTTTTTTTTAATCCATGTAGAAAAGATGTTGTAGAGTACAAGGTAGCCTCCCTTTCCAAAGCTGGAAGAATAAAACTGAAATAATGGTACCTGTATTCCATAATTCTCTACACTTCTCTGTCTCACTCAGCTGCATACACACAAACTTCTTTCAAACCACCACTCACGGCACAAAAACAAGGGTGAGAGAATTCCTTACCACTCATAAACCAATAAAACAAAAAAGACCTAATTTGTAGGGTTAAAGCTTTCTTACAGACCCACATACAACAATTTTATAATTATAAATAATTGAAATAATAATTGAAATATATTATAATGTTAATACATATATAATTTATACAATAAATCCTTACCATTTCAGGAGAATCAGGATCTTCTCGAAATATATTTTCTTTAATTAAACGCTGCATAGTCTCTACAACAGCTGGGTCTGTCACTAAAAAACTTTGTCCTCCGATTGTAGAAAATTTGCAGTCAGTAGTCCTCAAGTCAGTCATCATAACATCATAGCATCATTATAGATGTGCGGCAGAGTTCCAGATACTCCTGTGTCTGTTTAACCGAATGGAAAGTATGGAATAACTGGGAGATTGGACTAATAGAAAATACGTGATTGTCTCCACCTGCATATCTTTACTGATATTATAGTTACTATCATTGTGATGAAAACGAAAGAAACAGCCGCTAATGCTAAAACGGAACAAAAGGTGAGGTCATCATTATATTGTTTGGTGTGCGTCAAGTCTGTGAATTCTGAGAGCACTTCAGGGAAAGTGTCCGCTACATCTACGTTGATGTTAACTACAGCTGAGCAAAATGTATATATGATATACACAGACCGTGACTTACGAAGAATGCGTAACGTCTCTCGCAGTTCAAAAAGCAACATATGACTTAGAACATATCATAAGCATTTTGAACTGCAACAGATGTTACACATTCTTCGTAAGTCACAGTCAGCTGGAAGCTGGATGTCTTGCTTTATAAAATTTGAAATATGGATATTTTTATTACTCAAACTTGATTCGCTTCATAAAACCTTTAGAAACCCCACGGAGCCGTGTGGAGCTGTATTATGATCAATGGATTGAGCTTTTTTTTGAGTTTCATCTTCCATTCACTCACATTATAAAGTTAGGAAGAGCCAGGATCAACTTAGAATGTATTCGTCTGAAAGAAGAAATGGAGGAAGCCCAGGATCACACACATGAAAGTGTTTTAGATAGTTGAACACCAAGTCAAACTTGACACTATCACAAATTTCTTGTCCTTCAGACACCAACTCATTATTTTGGTAACTCTGTATTTTGGTAACAAAAATGTGTACTCTCAGTACATTTGTAATTACCTACGGAAGCGCATTGCATTCACACACAAAAAAAAAAACACAGCCAGGATCTCATAATTATGAGATACTAAGTCATAATTATGAGATCCTTATCTCATAATTATGAGATACTAAGTCATAATTATGAGATCCTTATCTCATAATTATGACTTAGTATCTCATAATTATGAGATCCTTATCTCATAATTATGACTTAGTATCTCATAATTATGAGATAAGTTGGGGCAGTCTGTGGCAGGGGAGCGTTTTAGCGCATAACACCGGATCTGACGTTACTGCATTTTTTTACCGAAAGCGCCTCATTGCGCAACAATGGAGACGTAGAAGCTATTATATGGTTTAGCTTGATGACTGTATATGTTAGTGTTAAGATGGTTCTCACACTGATTCTCTAAACACAGTCCTAATTTCTGTTCAGTGTCTGTAGGGTCTTTATGATGTGAGTATGTGAGGTATACAGGAAGTCTTTATCTGGACTCACACATCTCCGGTTATTATTACCAATCAGGAACAGTTTTAGCTCAGGTATTTTCCTGTGTGTGTGTGTGTGTGTGTGTGTGTGTGTGTGTGTGTTAGGGTCTTTATGATGTGAGTATGTGAGGTATACAGGAAGTCTTTATCTGGACTCACACATCTCCGGTTATTATTACCAATCAGGAACAGTTTTAGCTCAGGTATTTTCCTGTGTGTGTGTGTGTGTGTGTGTGTGTGTGTGTGTGTGTGTGTATATA
>MU533908.1:5628890-5726716 GCA_024362625.1 Silurus asotus
TGTGTGTGTGTGTGTGTGTGTGTGTGTGTGTGTGTGTGTGTGTGTGTGTGGCTTCTGCTCCTTTATTCTTCTCTGCTCAGGCCAAATCCCAAAGCACCTGGGAGCCCCGGAATACACACAAACACACACACACACGCACACAGACAGAGCAACTTGCTTGACAGCAATTTCCAAGGTGACAGGATTGTTGGGGCACACACACACACACACACACAAACAGAGCTGTGTTTAAGCACAGAGGTGTGTACTGTTGAGTATGTGTTTAAGACCTGACTTTCTCAATCTCCACCTTCACTAACTTTGGTTCTCGATTAGTGATGTTCAATTCACTGTGATCAGCTCTGACATGAATTTCTGTTTGTGTGTCTGAATACCTGTCTCGCTGTCTCTTGCTAATAATCAGTCTTGTTTTTCTCCCTTTAGGCATAAGTTCAATGATGACCCTCATCCCTCGTGCTCAGACTTTCCAAAGCTTTCTGACTGAAGAGAGAGAAGAGGATAGGAGACAGAAGGAGAGATCAGGCTCGCCCTCTAGTGAATATAAAGGGCACTACAGCTCGGCACTGCTGCACTGACACTCATCCTTCTTTCAACACGAAGAGCAAAACGAAAAAAAGAGAGAAGAACGGGGAAGGGGATTAGGGGGGGAGACATTTTACAGTTTAGAGAATCAGTAGACATGTACAGTACAGTACAGATGTATAGTTCTATAAATATTACTTGTAGAGATGAATATAATTTAGGACAGTTTTTTGTACCTGCTGTACAGCAACAGATGCCTCAAGTTACAACTTTATTTTTGCACCTTTCCTTTTTTCCCTCCTTCCACTGACAACACGTGCAGATTACCATATTTTGTGGACAAGACAAAAGTAGTTTGCTGTGAGTTACTCCAAAAAGTCAGCTATATTAGATTTCCTTTAGAGACATGTAGCTAGGATAATAGATTTAATATAATGATAATAAAATAATAATAAGTCATATGTTCTGGTCTTTACACTCGGCAAATCTTCTATCAGTTTTATATAAATATATGTGTTCCAAAATTTATAGTTTTATTTATTTATATATTATTTTATTTATATATTTATTTAAGGCGTTATTCTCAAAAAAGCATTCAAAACCATTTTTAAAAGCTATCCGGAAAAAATATATATAATATTAAATCGCTATGAAACGTCTAAGAAGACATTTTGTTTTAATTTCCACTCTTTATGAAGACTTTTGGGATGCTCAGAATAACAAAGCACACTGAAGCTCTATTAGAGTCATATCATCATCTTGTATTGCTGATTCACTTCCTCACTAAGACACTGTGCAGTTAATTCGTCACCTGTTTATGTGTCCATAGTTCTGCTTCCTCCTCTAGTTTCATAAAGACCTAGAATCATGTAACCTCCGTTTCAAATAAACTAAATGAAATCAGGTAGATAAATAAAGGCCTCGACCTCAATATCCAAAACTGACACTTATTTTGCATTTTAGTTGATCAAATCCAATACACAGCACACATGGTGAGGACAAAACCACAACATTGTGGCCAGACGGAAACCTGCAAACTCTGTATAAAAGAGATGCTTGTTAATATGTCCAAAAAAAAAAAAAAGACTTTAGGCTACAGAAATTGCTGTCATGCCACCTCTAAACAAGAAACACACACTTGTCAATATGTCTAAAAAAAATGAACAATTTCTATAATTCCCTTTATAATACAACAAACCTGCCCACCATGAAGAAGAAGAATATTCTGCACAATAACGTTCTAATGTTCGTTATTAATTAATATCTAATTCATTGTCAGTTAATTTATTACATACATTTAAAAATATATATATATTTTGGCTTCTCCCTCTAGGGGTCGCCACAGCGGATCATCTGCATGTTTGATTTGGCACATGCAACCCTCCCCATTTATCCGGACTTGGGACCGGCACTAAGGCTTGTGCAACCCTAATGGCTGGGGTTGGTTCCCTGACCGGCGATCGAACCCGGGCCGCAGCGGTGAGAGCGCCGCATCCTAACCACTAGACCACCAGGGAACCTAATTTATTACATGCATATAATATATATCAAATTATAATAGAATAATAATACAAGGATGCGGCATTAGTGCTTCTTTGAACCACAGCACAGGTTTAAACTTTGTTAGTGTGAAATGAGGAAAGTGGGTGGAGCTACACTATATGGACAAAAGTATTGGGACATCTGACTTGCCACAAAGTTGGAGGCACACAACTGTATCTTTGGATGCGTTAGAAATACATTTTCACTTCACTTGAACTAAAAGGTTGGAAACCTGTTCCAGCATTATAATGACCCTGCTTATGAAGATATGGTTTGCATAGGATAGAGTGAAAGATTTTGTGTAGCCTGCTACAGAGCTCTGAACTTAACCCTATTGAACACCTTTGGGAGGAACTGGAATGCACCCCAGACCCTTTACCCTACATCAGTATCTGCCTTCACTAACACCATTGTAGCTAAATGAGCACAAATCTCCACATCCAAACTACCCAGAAAAAATGGATATTAGAACAACAAACAGACACTAAATGTGGAATTAGATGTAGAAAAAAAAAAGCACATACAAATCTTATGGTCAGTTGTACATCAATGGGCACATCGATTTTGGAGGATCTTCCAATAAAAATTGTGTTCAAGGACGCAATTCCGATCTGTCAATAGGCCACGTCCCACTATTTAAATTTCTCTACACTAATAGACATATTACAGTGTGTTAACATGGGTATCGATTTGTTTTTTTTCTCAGACAGAGGTGGGCATCTTTTTAGACTGAGAAGATAGCGTCCATAAAATATGGTACATCGCTTGTTTCCACATTATTTTCATTTTCAAACACACACACACACACATAGAGGAGTGTCCATTCAGCTTCTCTCTATACAAGAAGAAGAAATCGTTTTGCACCCTGCACTTTTAACCCAAGCTTGGTTTGCACTTCAGTGTATTTGGCTCTTTGTG
Source organism: Silurus asotus (assembly GCA_024362625.1). NCBI lineage: Eukaryota > Metazoa > Chordata > Actinopteri > Siluriformes > Siluridae > Silurus > Silurus asotus. The sequence goes on from MU533908.1 coordinate 5,631,873, forward strand.
TATTGTGGAAATTTGTGACGTGACACTTAAAATCTCACATATCTTTCATTTTCTCTCTTTTTTTTTGTGTTGTCCAAAATAAATATATAACAGTCTGTGCTATTTTTATTTTTTATTTTTTTTGCCTGTCACTGGAGATAAAATCGTTTCAACCTGTAGTATGTATTTATGTATTTATCTCAATTTATTTCTTTTTAACAGGTGCATGTTCATTAAATCAGTTTTTAAGTGCAGTAATGCATCTTCGCATGTCCCCTTGATGGCGTCATCCCGGCTTTTATTTTAGTAGTGCACCCTTATTGGCTTGTCTGAATCAATCATAAAGGTTGTCACAAATCTGTTTTCAAGCTTGAGTGACTCCAAGGGTAGATTTAGAAAGGAAAAAAAAAAGGTTTTACCCAGAAGGCATTGGTGCAGTCTAGTGCTGATTCAGAAGAGTAAACAGGGTTGAGAGAAAACATATCCACCTTTCTGAACTCTAATATTTGACCATGTTTGGATTAGGATTTATCCTTCCAGCATGAAGGGATGATGGAGAGTCGCGTGTTGTGTTGTGCGACTCTGTTCGGTGGACGCAAGTCTCAGAGGAAATCACTTCAGCTCTACTGTTGCTATAGTGCTGCAGAACAAGTCAACAAGGTCGTGGTGAAAACGGTACTGGAATAGAGAAGAGTTTACACAAGCCCTCCTATTGTTTGACAGATGTCCTCTTTTACTTGTCCCCTATTCCATCTTGGAAAAGAAGAAAAAAAAAGACTTGCTGTTGAAATGTATTTTATGTTGTAAGTTTCCTTTTATTCCAAAACTGTCAACTGTCTAATGTGTCATGTTGCAACTTTTACTGCTGCATAAACCTCATTCCTACGTTCACACTAGCAAGTTGCTGAATTCACTTCTGGATTATCTCCTGTGGGCGTGGCCTGTTTCGGTTTCTTTGATTGTTCGCTTTTGTCTTTAGTAGCTATATTTATCACCGATGAAACAACAACAAGATCGTTCAGGTATTCATTTATAGCAAATAGAAACGGTTGCTCTTTGAACGTCACTTTTTTTTTGTTCGATTGAAATTACTGCAAAAAGAAAAAAAAGACTCAATTTCAAATACAAAGCAGACAAACACTGTAGAAATCATACACAGGCAATATCTCTTTACGGAAAAATTCACCGTATCAGATTCCAATTCAAATCTATTCTGTATATACACACCAATCAGGCATAACATTATGCCCACCTGCCTAATATTGTGTTGGTCCCCCTTTTGGTGCCAAACAGTCCCAACCCTTTGATCAGTAACAGCATTACCTTTTTCAGTAATTTGGGAACAGTATCTCGTCTGGACACGGACCAGCCTTTCTTGGACCACTATTGATAGATACTGACCACTGCAGACCGGGAACATCCCTCAAGAGCTGCAGTTTTGGAGATGCTTTGACCCAGTCGTCTAGACGTCACAATTTGGCTCTTGTCTGACTCACTTAAAACCTTACGCTTGCCCATTTTTCCTGCTTCTAACACGTCAACTTTGAGGACAAAATATTCCCTCGCCGCCTAATAATATCCCACTCACTACCAGGTGCCATGCTAAAAGAGATAATCAGTATTATTTACTTTACCTTTCATAATGTTATGCCTGGTATATAAAGTCAATGCAGCTGCATGTAGCAGCTTTTATCAAATTGTACAAATAATCAAATCGATCACAAACAGCATTAAACATGATATAAACATCTTAGAAAGCATTAGCAATATAAGTATGTACACAAACAGTACATGGATTCTATACGAATAAACATTATGACTCGCAATATTGGGAGAATCCATAGGTTTAAGCTAAGATTTGTATTCATAGATTGGGTGGTGTTTAAAGACACTGAGTTTACATTTTACACTGTTGGCTGCTGCAGTGCTTGATTAGCCCCGCCCACATCATCAACCCCATAGTGACCCTGAGCGACTTGATTGCTCAACGGCTCAACTGTTCTTGGTATTATGTTGTAGATGTGCTTGCTGTTTTGAGGTACAGACATGTAGCTGCTTCTGTTAATCATTTCCTCTTCACTCTGGCCTGCTCATACATATACATGCTGTGACCATTCATGCACATAAGGTCAGCTTTTAGAATAAAAACAATGTCTTCTATACCTGTAAGAGTTGTAGTGTGTGCTTAAGAGATGTTTTCTTCACAGACATTCGATCTCGATCAACATAAATTATTTTAAACATCATGTTTAAAAGGAACATTTGGGGATGATGTACACAGATAGACTAAAAAGAGGCACTTTGAGCTAGTGTAACCTTAGTCAGGTTTTTCTCAAGCTTCATCAGGTTGGATGGGAAGCATCAGTGCACAGACATTTTCAGATCTCATTCACAGAGTTGTCCAGTAGCCACTTATTTGTTACCTTAGATGTGTGACTAGGGTCGCCCCAGTCTGAGGTCCAGAGCACTCTGGAGCAGATTTTTATCAAGGATGTTTTTGTACATTGCTGCATTCATCTTTTTCTTGATCCTGACTAGTCTCCCAGTTCCTGCCGCTCAAAAAAATCCCCACAGCATGATGCTGCCACCACCATGCTTCACTGTAGGATGGTATTGGCCAGGTGATGAGCGATGCCTGGTTTCCTCTAGACTTGATGCTTGGCATTCAGGTCAAAAAGTTCAGTCTTTGTTCCTCAGGGTTTGAAAGTCCTTCAGGTGCCTTTTGGCAAACACTAGACAGGCTTTTACTGAGAAGTGGCTTATGTCTGGCAAATCTACCATACAGGACTGATTGGTTGAGTGCTGCAAAGATTGTTGTTCATCTGGAAGGTTCTCCTCTCTGGTCACCTCCCTGACTAAGGCCCTTTTCCAACATTGCCCAGTTTGGTCAGGGGGCCCAGTCCAGGAGGAGTCCTGGTTGTTACTTCTTCCATTTACGGTTGATGGAGGCCTTTAATGCTGCAGATGCTTTTCTGTACCATTCCCCAGATTTGTGCCTCGATACAATCCTGTATCAGAGGTCTAGAGACACTTCCTTGGACTTCTTGGCTTGGTTTATGCTCTGATATACACTGTTAACTGTGGGATCTTATATAGAGAGGTGTAGAAACATCTCAAGGATGATAAGTGGAAACAGGATGCTCCTGAGCTCAATTTTGAGTGTCATGGCAAAGGCTGTAAATACTTATGTTCATGTAATTTATTTAATTTTTTACATTTGGTAAATTTGCAAAAAATATCAATCAAACTTTCACGTTGTCATTTTTGGGGTATTGTCTGTAGAATTTAGAAAACAATTAGGTTTTCATAATAATGACTAATTTCTGGATGCACTGTAAATCGCTCTGGATAATGATATCTGGGTAAATGTAGATGTAAATCAAGTCAATTTCGGTATCAGGTTGCTCTCAGGGAAGGAGGCATGGCAGGACTCTTCCCAGGTCAGTCTACACACCATGACTCATAGCGCCAAAGCATACTCTAGATTTGTGATACAGTTTTATAACTTTTGTGACCTTTTACTGTGACATGAAATATAGCTCTGGTGTATCCCCTTTCTCTGGATCATTTTTGAAACCGAGTCTGCCTGCGGCAAATTCAATCGACTGGACATGATATGTAATGGCACACAACTGTCTTTATACAGGGAGTGCAGAATTATTAGGCAAGTTGTATTTTTGAGGATTAATTTTATTTGAGGATTTAATTTGAACAACAACCATGTTCTCAATGAACACAAAAAACTCATTAATATCAAAGCTGAATATTTTTGGAAGTAGTTTTTAGTTTTAGCTATTTTAGGGGGATATCTGTGTGTGCAGGTGACTATTACTGTGCATAATTATTAGGCAACTTAACAAAAAACAAATTTATACCCATTTTAATTATTTATTTTTACCAGTGAAACCAATATAACATCTCAACATTCACAAATATACATTTCTGACATTCAAAAACCAAACAAAAACAAATCAGTGACCAATATAGCCACCTTTCTTTGCAAGGACACTCAAAAGCCTGCCATCCATGGATTCTGTCGGTGTTTTGATCTGTTCACCATCAACATTGCGTGCAGCAGCAACCACAGCCTCCCAGACACTGTTCAGAGAGGTGTACTGTTTTCCCTCCTTGTAAATCGCACATTTGATGATGGACCACAGGTTCTCAATGGGGTTCAGATCAGGTGAACAAGGAGGCCATATCATTAGATTTTCTTCTTTTATACCCTTTCTTGCCAGCCACGCTGTGGAGTACTTGGACGTGTGTGATGGAGCATTGTCCTGCATGAAAATCATGTTTTTCTTGAAGGATGCAGACTTCTTCCTGTACCACTGCTTGAAGAAGGTGTCTTCCAGAAACTGGCAGTAGGACTGGGAGTTTAGCTTGACTCCATCCTCAACCCGAAAAGGCCCCACAAGCTCATCTTTGATGATACCAGCCCAAACCAGTACTCCACCTCCACCTTGCTGGCGTCTGAGTCGGACTGGAGCTCTCTGCCCTTTACCAATCCAGCCATGGGCCCATCCATCTGGCCCATCAAGACTCACTCTCATTTCATCAGTCCATAAAACCTTAGAAAAATCAGTCTTGAGATATTTCTTGGCCCAGTCTTGACGTTTCAGCTTGTGTGTCTTGTTCAGTGGTGGTCGACTTTCTGCCTTTCTTACCTTGGCCATGTCTCTGAGTATTGCACACCTTGTGCTTTTGGGCACTCCAGTGATGTTGCAGCTCTGAAATATGGCCAAACTGGTGGCAAGTGGCATCTTGGCAGCTGCACGCTTGACTTTTCTCAGTTCACGGGCAGTTATTTTGCGCCTTGGTTTTTCCACACGCTTCTTGCGACCCTGTTGACTATTTTGAATGAAACGCTTGATTGTTGGATGATCACGCTTCAGAAGCTTGGCTATTTTAAGACTGCTGCATCCCTCTGCAATATATCTCACTATTTTTGACTTTTCTGAGCCTGTCAAGTCCTTCTTTTGACCCATTTTGCCAAAGGAAAGGAAGTTGCCTAATAATTATGCACACCTGATATAGGGTGTTGATGTCATTAGACCACACCCCTTCTCATTACAGAGATGCACATCACCTAATATGCTTAATTGGTAGTAGGCTTTCCAGCCTATACAGCTTGGAGTAAGACAACATGCATAACGAGGATGATGTGGTCAAAATACTCATTTGCCTAATAATTCTGCACTCCCTGTATATTATTTGATGTCAAATGTAGTATGTTCTGAATTAAATGTTAATTGACTATCTTGTGTTCAGGGTGGACTTTTTCATCCCAGGTATGGAAACAGTTGGAGGCTTTTCAGTGTGCTCCAGCCCTGGGCTTTGGAACAAAGAACAAATTATAGAGCTGGCAGTAAAATACACCCACCACCCACCTGCACACTGGATACACACCAAGGTGAGTTTGTAGTGTATACAACCCCAATTCTAAAAACAGTTAGGAGGCTGTGTAAATGTAAATAAAACACTGTGGAGGTTTGTAAATTTCATATTTTATTCACAATGGAACATAGAAAATGTGTCTAAGGTTTAAACTGAGGAAATGTATAATTTTAAAGAAGAAAATTAAGTAATTTGGAATTTGAGGGCCACAACACACCTTAAAGAAGTTTGGACAGGGCCATGTTTATGACTGTGTAGCACCCGCTTCCTTTTACAACAGTCCCTATATGTCTGGGAATTGAGGAGACTAGTTGCTAGTGTTTTTAAAAAAATAAGTGGTTCTCATTCGTGTGTCATACAGAATTCTGGCTGCCCAACATTCCTGGGTTGTTTTTTGTCTGCTGATATTTTTTTATCTCATTATGCGCTAATCATTTTCAAATGGTGATCAAAAGATCTATTGACTGCAGGCATTACAGTTCATCACTATTACGTTTATACAATGTGAAGCATTGCTATTGTAATAGATACAGTATGCGGTGGTTTAGGATTGTCTTGCTGAAATTTGTAACGTGTTCCCCACAAAAAACATGTAATCTGGATGGAAGCATACTGTATGTTACTCTAAAACCTGTGTATACTTTTCTGAATTTCAAGTTTGGTTTTGTCTTGCCACACAAGAGTTTTCAACTGTGCCTTAGTCCATTCTAAATTAGCTTTGGCCCAGAGAAGACTGCAGTGTTTCTGGTTCATGTTCACATATGGCTTCTTTTTTTGCATGATGGAGCTTTAACTTTTTGGGATGTGAATGGCATGGCGAACCATGTTCAAAGGCAGTGATTTCTGGAGTTGTTTTTAAACCAATGCAGAGATTTCCATTACAGAATCATGCCTCTGTAAAAAATGCAGTTCCATCTGAGGGCTGACCGATCATAGGCATACAATATTGTTTTTTGTCCTTGTCTCTTGTGCACAGAATCTCAGAATATTTTGATGTACTATAGAAGACGACATTCAAAATCTTCGCATTTTTGTGTTGAGGAACATTATTCTGAAATTTAGAGGCTCTGCCTCCATAAAATGCCATTTTGTTTATATACCCAGTTATGTCACTGAATTTTTACCAACTAACATAATTAGTTACAACGCTTATTTTCCCAGATTTTTATTGCCCCTTACCTGTTGGAGCCATTTTACAGCGATTTCCACATTTAAAGGCATTTAAACATTTGATATGTTGTCTGTGTTCTATTTTGAATAAAATATGGGTTTGAAACTTTGAGAAATCATGGCATTCTGTTTTATTCAGATTTTACAATGTCCCCACTTTTGGGGGGTTGTAAAGGCAAGAAGTTGATTATAATATTAATAATTTCTGTAAAGGGTGTTAAGTTTTAGAAACAAGATTCACTTACAATTAGAGATGATGGAGAGGTGTGTTTGCATATATTATTGTTTGTCTTAGGATTTTATTAAGAATTTCAGATTAATTCAGTTCAGTTTTATTTGTGTAGTGTGTTTAACAATGGATATTTTCCCAAAGCAGCTTTACAGAGATAGAGGTTATACAATTTGTATTTATATGTTGGTGCCAATCAGTTAATCCCCTATAAGGTTATCATATTAAGCAAGCTAATGGCAACAGTGGCAAGGAAATACTCCCTGAAATGGAATGAGGAAGAAACCTTGAGGGGGAAAAAGGAACCCAGCCTCAGCAAAATGTTCAATATTAATTACAGTCCAAATCCATATTCATAGTTCTTAAGTTGCTATCTTGAGTAATATTGTATCACATCTATTACTAATATTGTTTAATATAGTATGAAGTAGGCGTGTAACAGTACATGTATTCATATGTGCCAAACGTAATTAATAGTTCCCTCAGGAAAGGAAGGAGGAGAAGGGTTATTGCTTCCATTAAGGTTTTCACCTGAATGACTGGCTTCACTTCATTTACTTTTTTTTTTTTTTGAGTCACTTAAATCTCTCTTTTTGCTCACTTTTAATCACAAATCTCCTTCTTCTTCTTAGCACCTTCCATTTCAGGGTTCTTTTTCATGGGAGACATTGCTTCACTATTTCAGTAATCATTACACTTATTAACAGCTAAACAGTAGGCAAAATACACTGCTTTTCTGCACACATGTGGTCACAGTAAGAATATAGTACAGTACACATGGTAAAGAAAACTCTACTTCGGTGGCTTACAATACGGTAGCTACACAAAGACTAAAGGCAAATGCTCTACTTGGGTGAGCCAACAGAACCATCAGCTATATATATATATATATATATATATATATATATATAGCTCGTATAACATTTTACTCGCAAACTGAGGTACTATGGTATTAAATGTAAAACCACACACACACTTTATATACAACTCTGTATTACCCGCAAATATAAACAATTTAATTTAATTATTCCATTTATTTTCCATTTATTTAATTTTATTTAATCAATTTAACCAGTCTTCTGTATGACCCTGACCACAGTGCTGTAACAGTTTCAGGGTTTACCGGTCTTTTTACAGCCTCTGCCATCTTTGTGGAGAGCAATAATTCTGATTCTCAAATCCTCAGAGAGTTCTTTGACATGAGGTGCCATGTTGAACATCCCATGATCAGCATGAGGGAATTGTACTCAAAGCACTAAATTGCTTTGAGATTAAAAACTTGTATAACTGCTGTAATACAAGTTACCCAAATTTGTATGGTCCTGTCATGCAGACAAAAACATGAAAATGATGAATATGACACGTGGATTTGCAAGGTTAAGCAACATTCAGGTGTTTTTATATATAGTTTTATATATAGTCATCTTGTACTTATTGGACATGCTCACCTTATCTGAAGATTTCAGTACATCCAAGTTTGCCTGCATCCCACAGAAGTATGAATCATCCCATAGATGTTGTAGGTTGCTGGACAAAGATGCCTTTGATGTCCATGGCCACCTATTTGCCTGCAAAGCTGGATGACTTATCTCTATTTATTGTAAAGCGACAGGATCAGAGGTCTCTGACCTAAAATCTTAAAATAAACTAATCAACCAGTTGTTTCAATTATTTATTAATAATAATTATAATAATAATAATTTCATTATCATAATCCACAGTGTGACTCAAATTGTAAAACTGTTATTTTAGTAAAGCTACTTTGTACTATGTAATAATGTAAATTACAAAATGTTATTGAAAAGTTACAAAGAATGCCGAAGGTTCAATCCATTGAATCCTAAAAACTTACATATTCTTTGTCTGTTGCATTCAGTGCCAAAAATCTAGACAGTGTGTAGATATTGAGTGTTATTCTGACACCAATGGCATCATCTCTTGGTATAATTGTCACCTAAAAATATTTTTAATAACCATTGTTTAAACATTTGAACAGATATTTTCTACATGCAAATATTAAATGGTTTGATTGAGCTGACCTTTTCTTTTTCTCATAATCAGTGTACATTAGGTTCGCTTGTAGAAGTGCGAGTTGGAGGGGGGCTTTATTTCGACCCCATACCGTCTGATCATACAGTGGACCTGCTTTTGGTGGCTGGTGGTGTTGGTATCAACCCTTTACACTCCATCCTAATGCACAGTGTAGATCTACTCCGACTGAAAAACCAAAACACACCAAGACAGACACACCTTTGTTATAGTGCCAAAAACTCAAAGGAGCTGCTGTTCAAAGTGAGTGTGTATGAGTAAAATCTACAACCTTTCTTGACTGATTAAAGTGTATATATTAATGGATTAACACCTGTTTTTTTATGTAAACAAAATGTAGCCAAGTTAAATCATGTCAGAATATTTTTCACCTGTATTTAACAAACAATATCTAAGGGAAAAACAATGTTTTTTTTGTTTTTGTTTTTTAACCAGTAACCTGGTTGCACATGTATGCAAATCCTGAAGTAAAGAGCAACTTTTTCTGTGCGATTCTAGTAAGATCTTATGTTGGCACAAACCCAGCAGGCTAATGTTAGTCAGCTTCTTTTCTTCCAGTCACCCTTCTGCACGGGTTATGGCGAAAGTTCAAATTTAAGCCGGCAAAGGAATGGCTTTAGAATAATAAGATGAACAATGTCTTGACTTTGATTTGTGCTTTAAGAAATTCAAGTCATCAAAAATGACCTGAGGAGATATACTCACTGAGATCTGGAACATTATCAAGAAATGTGAATGGAAATTAGCAAATAATAATGAGCTAATACAGAGAAATTATGCTTGAACTAAAGCATTTTTATTTATTTGTGCAACCAGCATTTTTAGTTTTCTGAAATATTTCCAGTTGTTTTACCTTAATTTTGCTTGCTTGTTATATCATGTACTGTTTAAGGGCTGGCATAATTTTTTATGTTTTTTATTCTTTTGACAAATTCTTTCAATGTTAACAGGGGTGTTTAGACTTTTTATACTATATTGATGTTTAAAGTATCACTGCTAGTTAATAAATGCAGCTTAGTCTTAGTGGTTTTGATCATTGATAGTTAGATGCTTCTAACAGCGATATTGTTAAGTATGTTATTTTGAATTTGCAAATAAAGGAAAATACAGAATACGTTATTTAATTCTAGACAAAAGGTTTACATTAAATTTTATATTTGTAAATCAAGGCTTCCTAAAATCGTATTTAAGTTCTTGCTGTCTACCAGAAATAAATTTTTCTTACCATAGCTTTTTGTTTTAAAGGTACACAGACAGCATTCACCAAATACTTTTAAATTAATAATTTTGTTTTGTTTGGCAAAACTGTTACATTTGTGTGTAATTTCTTTTTGTTTTTCAGAACAGCATAATTGGTGTTTGTCAGGAATTTCCAGATAAATTTACATGTGACTTCAGAGTGACGCAACAAGAGTTTGAAATCGAGCCAGACCTCCAGTGTTACACAAGCAGTAAGCCTCACATGGTCTCAATTAACTTCATTTAAGTTTTGTCGGTTCAGGACTATGGACTTGCAACATGAATTCTTGATTTACTATTATGAGATGTTCTTACTCTGGTGTCTATACTTGCAGGTGGAAAAATATCCCAGGAGGTGCTGAGGCCGCATGTTAAACCTGGCCGCACGTTGTGTTATTTGTGTGGGCCACCACCCATGATTGAATGTGTTAGTAGAGACCTGCAATGTCTTGGCCTGTCAATGGACAAAATTCTTTACGAGAAATGGTGGTAGATTTCCAGCTCATCATGTGCATTTGGGGTTTGAAAGTACAGGAGAACAGATTTTATGTATAATGCACAATTTCCTTACTATTCAACTGCATAACTTTACCCAATAATGCGGTTTTCTCATCTACAGACAACATCTTAATTAATACATCACAAACAAAATTTGCATAACATGCATTTTTTGTCATATCAGGTAATATGGGAAATGACTAAATAAAATGATTTTTAGTTATTAAAACAGTTTTTTCACTGGATGTAAACATGGGTATCTTATGTTGAAAAGAGTTAAAATAATGAAAATGTGCTCAAATAATATTTAAAGTGTGGCATAGAATTTTGTTTGTGGAGATGAAGTCTTTTATACAAACTGGCAAATGTAATATGTAAAGTGATCAATTATTCAGTCAGGGATGCTGAATATGAATCTGCTTATCCCCCCTCTTTAATAGTCTGTTATTTAGTGTTAAATAAAAAACACATTTCATTCCTCAGTTCCAGAACAATGAACTAAGACTACTTCTTAGTGTGAGAATCAAAATGTATTTATTGACAGACGTTAAAGATCAAAATGTATTTCTCAGAATGGTGCAAATTATTTTTTAAAACAGTTGGAAAGTTGCTGCTGAAAAGAGGTCAGAGAGGAAATGGACAGATTCGTTTGGGCTGCCAGGAAAGATATAGCAACTCCAGATAGTATAGTACAGTATATTTATAGTTAGGATAAGTAACTATGTTTGTAGGCTCTTTTGTGTGCTTAGTTTTAGTACATTACTTTTTTCCCCCCCATTTATAAAATTGCCACCAGTGCTGTTCCCCACAACACACCCAGTCATGAAAAAGAAAGTACACCATCTTTGAATTATTTTATTACATTATTTACTTTGAATTATTACATATCAGGACATTAAACATCACCTGGTTATTTTCAGGCATTAGAGTTAAATAGGTAAATACAACCTCAGTACAACATATGATGCATGCCATCACAATATTTTATTTTTTGTTAAATCTTTTCCAAAAAGGTGAAATGGAGGAAACCTCTGTAAATACCACCCTTACTGCTTCCGTTTGATTTAAAAAAAATTAAAATAAAAAAAAAAAGGAGGAAAAGTAGTAGCCAAGTGCCTCTAATTCCCTTTCACATTACTTGATCATTAAATGTGACCACCTCTATAAAATCTTAGCAGTTTTCTGGTCTGGAGCATTCAGCTGTGTTAACACAATTTCTACTCAGAAAGACATCAGCATTTATCTTAGGGAAGCAATGGTTAATGAAGATTTTTGGGAAGGGTTATAAGACATTTTCAAACAATTTAATACACTATTCACAAGTGGAATACATTGACAATCTTCCCAGGAGTGGACATCCCAGCAAATTCATCTCATCATGTCATCACATACATCCTATACCAAGTGGGTGTTATTTTTACAGTTTTCTATTGCTCTTCCCTTAAATTATATTCTTGACGTCCTGTATTCTCTCATTTCTGTCAGCTGTGTTTCTTTTTCTTCTTTTTGAAAGAGAGCTTTATAGCAGTGAGTGGAGGCTATTCCCATCAGAATTCGGCACACACTATAGTATATAGTAGATATATAATAGTAGTAGACTATAAACTAAATGATTACCAAGCAGGAGTTTAATGTAATGTTTGACAAACGTGGATTAAACCAAACTAATATATAGTATTAAATAAAACAAGTTCTCCTGAGTAGTTACATATGTAACCTTTGGTTAAAGGGTGTTAGAAATAAAAATGAACCGACTACGCCACCTGGGTTATTTATTCACCCAGGAAAATAGATTGAACCCAAAAGAAAATTTTAACCAAAGTAAAAAAATAAAATAAAAATGAAGGACCCTGCTGGTTCGGATGGGATTAAAGACAGACGTGACTTTCCAAAAATAATTTTTGCCTAAAAATATTTTCAAATACCATTTACAGCTTACCAGTTATTTACCCCAATTGGAGAGACTTGATTAAATCCACTTTGTAACAGAAGGGACAAACCACACAGCAAATCAGTGCATAATTCTTAAAAGGAATGGTAAAACAAAACAAAGCCAAAACACAAACATACTCTCCCCTTCTGTTTAAATCTCAAATCACAGCATCAGATAATTACATGTGGAAATAGTTATATAAAAATGGTACATAAACGTAAAGAAAGAAAAACAGTACAGCAAAACACGGATAGCTCCCGATTAATATTTAAGGCGCGTACAAGCGGCTCACGGAGCAAAGATACCAAGCCTGTTGATTTAATAAACTTGCACAAGAGATAAGTATCCAAGTCCTTACTCAAACATAGCACAGAGAACAGTGCGCAAAATAATCTCTTGAGAAAACAGTAACACAGCGGTTTACAACCACGACGTCCTCTTGGCCCAAACTGTAAACCAACAATCTAAATCGGGTTTATAAAACAGTTTGTAGAAATATCTACAAAACAGCAGCTATCGCTCTCTGAAAAACAAACAAAAATAATCAAATAAAAAAAAGTTTCCCCCTACCCAAAAATAAGACACAAAGATGCTTACCTCACAAACGGAGTTAAACTATTGTCACTATATGCCACCTGCGTTCATGCGCACATCCCTACAAACAACGTGCGTTCAGACCATGATCAGCAACTAATAAAAGAAAATAAATAAAACAAACGACTCACCAGAGGAACGCGACAAGGACCGTATAAGCCAAAAAAAATAAATAAAAATAAAGACCTTTTCTAGCCACCCAGCCTACAGATAGGGAAGGAATCAAAGTGGCCGGCATAACTGTGCTTTTTATAAAGCCACGAACACGCCGAAATAATTACGTGCCACAGGTGTGCTCAATGTCAAAGCACAGCAGTGGGCGTGTCTTCAGAATTAAAATTCACCCACCATCCATGCATGTCCACCTGTCCATATTTTAAAAGACATTCAACCGGTCACACATACACCCTTTCCGTCTAAATGGCAGAGGAGGAGGAATTGCAGCGTCACACAAAAAACTAAACATAAATGTAACACATTCTTTACACCAACATAAAATATTTAATTTTAAAATTTTCACAAATCTAGCTACTTCTTAAGACAAAGCATTACATGTTGGTGTTGTATTCATTTGATAATCAGAAATATCCCTTAAGAACAGCAGTTTTGTCCATTCTAGATTCAGTAGGAATTATTCAGAATGTTATAGGACCCAAAAAAAGTAAAAATTAAAAGTTTTATTAAGTCATCTCCAAGGTAAATACACTGAATAAAACCTTTTTATATATTTAAATAATCGTTCTATTATGTTTTTATAAAATATTTGTTATTTAGAAATTTATTTTCCTAATTTAATAACATGAAACATAAAAACAAGTTGGCATTTTGAGGGTTGGAACGGATTAATTAGTATATTCAATTGGGAAAATTTATTTGATGCGCGAGCAAATTGATATACGAGCTTGACCACGGAACGAATTAAACTTGTAGGTTAAGGTACCACTGTGGTTGTATTTTTGAAATGTATCAGTCAGGATTTCGGCCTCATCATAGCACAGAGACGGCGCTAGTTAATGTGGTAAATGACCTGTTATTGGCCTCTGATCAATGTTTTGTCTCCTTACTTGTTTTGCTCGACTTTAGTGCAGCTTTTGACACCATTGATCACACTATACTTCTTGCTAGACTTGAGAACGTTGTTGGAATAAAGAGAACAGCTCTCTTCTGGCTAAGGTCTTATTTGACTGATCGCTATCAATTTGTTGATGTAAATGGTGCGTTCTCCACAATCTCTGATGTAAAGTTTGGTGTTTGACTGCTTCTCTCTTTATATATGCTGCCTCTGGGTGAAATTATACTTAATTATACTTATGTGTATATTATATAAAAAGTATATAATATACAGCTGTGTATCATCAGCATACCAATGGAAGCGAATAGCATGTAAACATGGTTTTCGTTTCCATTGCTATGCTGATGATACACAGCTGTATATTTCAGTAAAGCCAGATGAGAGAGATCAGCTTAACAATATTGAGGAGTCTGTAAAGGACATTAGGCAGTGGATGCTTGATAACTTTCTTCTGCTCAACTCAGATAGGACGGCAGTACTTTTACTAGGACCACATGCAGCTAGAAGTAAACTTTCTGATTATGTAGCATCTCTGGATGGTGTTTCTGTTTCAGCATGTACGGCTGCCAAAGACCTTGGGGTGATTATGGTTCCTAGTCTTTCCTTTGAAGCTCACATAAATAATATTACCAGGATCGCCTTATTTCACCTTAAAAATATTGCTAAAAATCAAAATATGATGTTACAGGATGTAGCAAAACTAGTTCCCACCTAGCAATTTTTCTCTGGCCCAGCTCTGTCCCACACAACCAGCTTTTGCTTGGCCCACATACCAAAATGAATTACGGTCCTAGTTTGGACCAGGTCTGGATTCCAGACAAGGGCCACACATGGGCCATAACTGGCCCAAGTCTCAGCTAAGTTGAATACTCATAACTGGTCGTGAATTAGGCCAGGTCAAAATATGACATTGGAACCAAAATACAACCATAAGTAAACCATATCAACAGCAGAAAGCCCAAAACTTAGCCACACCTGAGCATAATCCATAAGTTAACTAAACCTGGCAGCCAAAATATGGGCCATAAAAGGTCCATGACAGATCCATAGCTCACCCACCTGTATGACCATAGTTGGCCCTATTGTGGTCCTATACACTGGACCAGATAGGTTCCACATGTCAGCCTTAATAAAAACCATAACCAGGCCACTTGATACACACCCATCCCAAAAATTCAAGAAGAATATAATATTTGTTTATTGATACATACGTATGTTCTCACTTACCAACTCTGCTGGCTTTCCCGGGTTCAGTGCGAGTGGCTGTTTCCGAGCAACACCGCGTCCGCCTACCTTTTTCAACAGACACTTCCTGGAGTATTTTCATTCACTTTCCCTCGTTGGAGACTTGTTGCTCAAAGCGTTATAAGGCTTGAATCATAACATCCATCTACAACTTGAATTACAACATACGTAAAATATTCAATCTGAAAAGAAAAGAACGTAAAATATTCGATCTGAAATACAAATATTTGAAAATTTGTCATAAAGGCAATACGAGACTGTGTGTGTGTGTGTGTGTGTGTGTGTCACGGCAATCTGGGTAAATAAAACTACAATCCCACGAAGCATTGCAAATTATAATTGCGCCTTTTGGCCAACTTTGCTGTGATAGGCCAATTTCGCATTTCCAGGTTTTTAAAATCATGATTGGTGCACGCTGGGTAAAAGTTATTCCGGTAAAAAAAAAAATCAACCTATTTTTTATTTTATTTAAGTCTACACCTACCCCAACCCTTCATAGTATTTTTTTTATTTATTTTCTTGCTGAAAAGAACATACAAATCAGTACAAAAAAAAATAAAAAATCAACAGTAGTGATACATGAAAGACAACAAACATACAGCAGTAAAAAAAACCCAATACAAAATAAATCAATAAATAATATAAATAAAAAAAGGGCCATTGTTTTACAAAAAAATTCCTTACACAAAAACTTTTAGTACAGTATAAATTTTAAGTCTTCATAGCTTTATTAGTAGATATTGAAATCAAATTAATATAATGTTCTATATTTCTTTAAAAAAAAAACACAAAGACAGGTAAACTTTGCTTAAGAAAATAATTACATTTATAATAAAACAAATTTTCTTTTGTAGGGTCTGAGTCAAAATACCCAAATATAACATTTCTCATCTGTAATGAAAATTCTGGCAAAATCTACAATTTAACAAAAACACCAATATCATTCCAAAATTCCTAAGTGTTATGACATGACCAAAATAAGTGTTCCACTATTTCACTTTTATTATTATTATACAATGTGACAAAAGTTACTGTATACTGATGTGCGCATGCCCAGTAGTTTTATATTTAGCTAAGGATTAAATATAATAAAAATGTTTAGACTGTATTCATTGGTGGTTTATTTGTCTACAAGTTTAAATTATCGCAAAAACCTTATCAACTGAAATCAAACAATTACAGTTGATTTTCATAATTCATAAATATAAATCTTTATTGTTGCCTGGATTACCTTGAAGGCATTATACACAGAAAGATGGAAATATCTTTGTAAATTAAAACATTTGGATTTTACTCAAAGGTATTTGAAATGGATTTTAAATATGGGTTAAGATCGGCCATACATATGTGGCCCACGAATGCATACTTGACATCTGGGCCGAATACTACAAATGACATCTGGCCCATGTCTTGTGAGCCGCCTTAAAATCAGTACCACCCCTGCCAAAACTGGGCCATGTTTGGCACACATGCTGTATGCCAGTGCTGGATGAATGACAGCTGTGCCTGATGAATGCCAAGTCTGGGCCAAATTTGTTTGCTGACTGGGTTCATGCTTTTGTTACATCTGGATTAGATTACTGTAATTCTTTACTGTCTGGGTGTTCGAGAAAATGCATAAATAAGCTACAGTTAGTTCAGAATGCAGCAGCAAGAGTCCTTAATCGATCTAGAAAATATGACCACATCATCCCTGTTTTAATAAGTCTTCACTGGCTCCCAATTAAATATTGCATTGATTGTAAAATACTACTGCTGACATATAAAGCACTTAAAGGTCTCGTGCCGCAGTATCTGAGTGAACTTCTGTACAAAAATGATCCTCCATGCCTACTTAGATCAAAACGTGCAGGCTATTTGTTTGTACCCTAAATAATGAATACTACAGCAGGGGGCAGATCTTTCTCTTGTAAAGCCCCACCGTTATGGAACAGCCTTCCAATCAGTACAGTAAAACCCCGTTGTACGAGCATAATTTGTTCTTGAAAATTGCTTGTAGGTCCATTTGCTCGTACGCTCGAACTGATTTTCCCCATAAGAATAAATGTAAAATTAATTTAATCCGTTCCGAGATGTAATTCGATCGCTTATTTCTGCACTTAAAAAGTATTTGTAGCATATTTTAACAAACAAATACATCGCAAATTACTGTAATGTAAACATAATTTAACACTTACCCATGTGATAGAGGTTGATTGCGAAAAAAGTTACGTTTTTGCTGGACTGAACAACGAGAGCGACCGAGTGATATGTCATCAACTAAGCGACTGATGCGCCCCTTGCCGAAAACGGGGAACCGCAGCACAGGTTTGCTCGTGGCTTCGAAATTTGGTACAATTTTGCGAGCAAGTTTGCTCTTATCTCCGTTTGCTCGTACTATAGATTGCTCGTACAACGGGGTTTTACTATATTCGGGACTCGGACACAGTCTCAGTGTTCAAGTAGAGGCTGATAACTTATTTATTCAGTCAAGTCTTTTATCAGTAGATTTTTCTTAGGTAAAGGAGCAGATCTGAAGGAATCATGGATATAGAGTGTTTGGTGAACTGGGACATTTGTATGCTGTCGTCCCCTCACTCTCACACCTTAATTAAGGTTTGTTGACGGTGGTGTGATGGGTCATTTCTTATCCTAGAGATCCCTCATGTCTGTGTTACCTTCTGGTTCTCTCTTTTAGTTATGCTGCCATAGCGAGTCTTGCCAAAATCCAAACTGCACAGTGACCTTAACTTTCATACAACAAGGATGCACAATAATTCATATCTTTCTCTTCCTGTCACCCCTCTTCTCTCTCTCTCTCTCTCTCTCTCTCTCTCTCTCTCTCTCTCTCTCTCTCTCTCTCTTTCTCTCGGTCAAGTTAAACATGCACCTGAGGTTCCAGTGACCGCTGTTCCTGCCCCTCTTCACTCTGCGGATCTTCCCACTTTGTCCAGGCCTGCCTCTGTATAGTGTCCTCTTCAACTGGAGGCCACTCTGTGCAGCTGGGGACGGTTTCTCATCAACGCCTTGGGTGGTTTCGTGAAATTCTGGAGTAAGAACGGGAGCTTTGAGGATATATTTGGAGTGTAGTTAACTGACTACACTGACTCAGGACTACAGTTTGCTTCTGATCACCATCACTGTACCCCGCCAACATTGTATATCTGCAAAAAAAATGGACATTTGTTGCAACCCAGATGAGGATGGGTTCCCTCTTGAATCTGGTTCCTCTCAAGGTTTCTTCCTTATGCCATTTCGGGGAGTTTTTCCTTGCCACAGTCGCCACCGGCTTGCTCATCAGGGACAAACTTACACTTATAAAGAATATATTTATTTTTTATCACCACTTTATCTATGTAAAGCTGCTTTGAGACAATGATCATTGTTAAAAGTGCTATACAAATAAAAATGTATTGAATTGAATTGAACTCATAGTGTGGACACACTTGATTTAATACTTACATATACATCCATCATTATTACACAGTCTGAAGCTCTTTCAGATCATTACCTTATCTCTTTTAAAAACTGCCTCAGTCATAACATAAGTAATGCCACATTACAATGTTAAGTGTACATTCTCGATTACTACTACAGTTAGTTTAATCAGTAATCATCTGAAGTTAGATCTCCGTTTGACCCCACAGAGATTGACTGGGCCTCTGAATGCCTAGAATCAACGTTCCGTTACACTCTAGATGATTGTTAGTATTACGATGGGCCTCACACTGGGTCTCTAAATCTAAACGGTAAGTTCTCTACACTCTTCAAGGTAAAGTTTGGTGTTCTGCAGGGATCTGTCTTAGGCCCACTGCCTTTCTCCTTATATATTTCGGGCCTCTGGGTTTATTATACATTAACATGCTGTATATTTCAGCAAAACCTGATGAAAGAGATCAGCTTAAAAATGTTGAGGAGTGTGTAAAGGACATTAGGCAGTAGATGCTTGATAACGTCTCAAGGTTACGAGCGTAACCCTAGTTCCCAGAGGGAACGAGACGCTGCGTCGAAACGCTATGGGAACGCCCCTGTGTGACCACGCTCTGAACCACGTGTGAAATCTAGCCAATAGGCAAGCCGTGACGTCATAGACAGGCGACATCGCGTAAACCAGGAAGCTACAAGATGGCTGTGACATTAGCTTCTGCAAAGAGAGAAGGTAAGTGCCGCAGGGATGCAGGGGGAGTGTGGCACGGAGACGCAGCGTCTCGTTCCCTCAGGGAACTAGGGTTACGCTCGTAACCTTGAGACGTTCCCCTTCAGGAACTCGAGCTATGTCGAAACGCTATGGGAATGAGTGTCCAATCACGCCACACTGACCAGACCCTGCCAAAAGAGTGAGGGCCTCGGCACCAGCACGCAGGACAGAGGAGCCTGGGGTGGCTCTGAGGCCAAGGCCATAGAACCTGACAAAGGTCAGCGGGGTGGACTAACCCGCAGCGTCCCAGACGTCCCGGAGTGACACCATGTGTACCTGAACGGGGACCAGGACTCGCAGCCGAACAACTGCACCAACCACCTCCAAGGACTCGTCCTGTGGAGATAAGCACCCAGTGCCCGCACTGGACACAGCCAGGTCTCGTAACCCCTGGTTGGGGGCCAAAACAGAGGAGGGCAGAATGCCTGCAACACACCACATCGTGTGGGAGCACCCGGCCTCGTGTAAGAACACTCTGGCCAAGCCAGGGGGCAACTCCAGGTGGGACAAGGCAACTGCCAAGTCCTAGACAGGCACTCCGAGTCGCGTCCCGGGCCACAGCCTCCGGGCGCCGCGGAGGAAACGTGTCACCAATGGGACCTACCCAGCAAACACGAAAACCCTCAGGGTCGAAGGGGTTAACCCGCGGCAAACTGTACCTGCAAAAACACCAGAACTGAACCGACCGGGCAGTTATCTGGGTCCAAGTCATGGTGCTCACACCGTGACACGAACAGTCGCTATCGTGCGGCATACGACCTCCTCATTGAGGGAGCTCTGGAGTGGAGAGGGGCCTCTACTACTCGGTAAAGAGAAAAGCCACTACAAACCGTGTCCCCTCAGGGGCCACAGGCTACACAACACCGGGCGGGGGTGAACCAGGGTTCCGCCCGCCCACAAGGTGCTACCCGGAGGAGACAGACTTCCTACCAGCAAAACTTTTCCAGAACTTCCGAAAGCAGCGCAATCGGGGGAAAGGCGTACAGGCGTAGCCTCGGCCAAGACCGTCCCACGGCAGCCACTGTCTCGACAGGGCGGCTGCTCAGACATCCAACCGTCCCGGGATGTAACCAGCTCTAAATGAGAGGAGTTCGACCCGGGACCACAAGAGGACCCCCTGCGCCCGTTGCTCACAAGGGTGAGACCGGAGGTCCCCCCGGTGGACAATGCACGAGACCACCGCAGCATTGTCCGAGCGGACCAACACATAGCGATCTCTAAGGACTGGGAGAAAGTGTTGTAACCCCAACATCACTGCCAGCACCTCCCGGCAACTTATGTGCCACAAGAAACGCGGGCCGTTCCACAGACCCTGGGCGGATTGGCCACTCATGACCGCTCCCCACCCCGTGATGGAAGCGCACGTCGTCAGCATTACGCAACGACAAGGAGTCCCTAAAACGGGGCCTCGGGACAGAACGTAAGGGTCTACCATGCAACAAGGCTCATGGGCACACTGTGAGACCTTGTTGTGACAACACAGACTCCCTCAGGGGGAGAACCTTCTGCCCCGGAGCCACCACTGGAGGGGCCACATGAGACCCAGCAGCCTCTGGAACTGCCTCACAGTGACTAGGCGGACTGCCCCTACCCTCCTGACTGCAGTGAGGATGACTACAAACCGGGCGGGAGACAACCGTGCCTGCAACTCGGCCGAGTCGCACACCACGCCGAGAAAGTGGCCCTCCGCGCTGGGAAAAGTACACACAACCCGGCGTCACAGTCCGAACCCCAGAACCTTCATGCAGGCGGGAACAGCACCTCAATGCCAAACCGCCAGGTGCTCTAACGAGCCACCATCAACCAATCGCTGATATAATACAGAACGCGGATGCCCTGAAGCCGCGGCGGGGTCAGTGCTGCGTTCACGCACTCTGTGAAGGCACGGGGCGAGGGCACTAGGCCACACGGAAGGGCCGATATTGGTAAGCTTCGCCCCGAAAGCCGCGCAGGAACCTCCCGTGCGCGGTGAAGGACGGCTGCATGGGAGCATGCAACCTCCAGATCTAGCGTATGACAAATCAGTCCTGGGACTTGACCTGAGACACGACCCCTCTAAACGAGAAACCTGAACCCAAGCCTTAAAAGTGAGTTGTTTAAGTAGCAGAGATCCAGAATGGGATGTAACCCACCGTCCTTCTTCGGAACAACGAAGCACGGGCTGTAGCAGCCTGACTCGCAAACTGAGGGGGGGGACCACCTCGATGGCCCCGTTCCCCAGGAGTGTGCGCACTTCCTGTTCCAGGACCTGAGCCTGCACGGGTCCCGCCAGGGCGGGACACACCCCGTCGAGCCGGGGAGGAGAAGATGCGAACCGAATCACGCAGCCCTTCTCCACAGTACGCAGGACCCCCGAGAGACTCCAGGCAGCCCTACAGACTGACAGAAAGTCTCCACAGGGAGAACCAACCCCTCGGGGGTGCTCTGCAGCCGACCACACCTCCTGAGAGGCGGCAGAACCCCCCGTCCGCAGCGATCATACGGGCGGAATACGGGGAGCAAATCGCTGGAGAAGCTACGCCCTGAACACGACCCGTGGCAGGGCTAACAGACAGTCCTCCTGAACCCGAATGGCAGGAGCAGCGTACTGCGGCCATTGAAGCCCCCTGAGAGGCGGCGGATGACTCTCATCCGCAACGAACTGTCGGGCAGAAATAAGGGAGTTAACCGCTAGAGGGAGGCAGCGTCCCGAACACCCTGTGGCAGGGCCGACAGGCCGGCCTCCCAGTGGTGCCAGGGAGGGACGAGCACCGTAGCATGAGGTGCGCACCGCCCTCCAAGATGCAAGCCATCAGGCCTACGCACCACAGCCCGTCCACTAGAGGCGAGGACGACCCTCAGGCCATCCAGCCCCTCCTCGGGCCTAGAGAGTCGCCAGGGGCCCCTAGGACCAGCCCCATCAGAGCAGCGAGGAACTACCACTGAAACGCCACTGCGGTCTCCTGAACCCGCCAGCAATCGCCCTTACCCACAGCGTCACCAGGTCAGGCCAGGAGGGACACCATGACGCTCAGAAGAAAGCTCGCATCATTCCCCATAGCAGGCCAGCCTCATCGTGTGGAAGCAACCCATAGCCTGACCCGCCGCGCAGCGCTACCCACCAGAGCCAAGCGGCGCTTCGTAGGCAAACCGAGAGAGATAGCTAGCTAGCGCCTCTACCACAAGCGGCAACATCCCCTAGCCGCGCCACGCAGCTCCAATAACATTCGCGCACAGCGAAAGAACATCGGAAAAGCACGCGCGGCCACGGGCCTCCCAGGACCCAGACACCTCTGTGCGCAGATCAGGGGAGGCGCTGAGGCTGTGACACAGTGCAGGAAACGCACAACCAGCTCACTGGCACGCGCTGCTCCCGCCATACAACCGGCCAAGCTAATCCAGCTCGGACCCGGCCCGTGCCACGACCACAAGGAGCTCCATATACAGCACAGGCTGTGAGGAGTCTGCAGGCTCGCCAGCATCCACCAGCTCATCCTCCTCGGAGAGAGAGACATGTAATGCTGCGCCGCCCGCACCGGGAGAAGAAGCAGCCGCCAGGCATGCTTCCCCCAATTTCCCGAAATTTATTTCACCTAGGAGGAAGAAATACGGAGCACCGCATCACACACACCGGGAAAAGAACCGATACCAAACGAGCGCTCTCCCCAGGGAACGGGAGCTCGGCTAGCAGCCGGGAGCGCATAGCCACACGGCTAAAAGCTAACAGCCGATACCATCGAGAGCCAAAGCCACGAGGGAGAGCGCTCACCTCGGAGAGCGCTCTCTGAAATTCTCCCACCTCGGAGGAAGAATACGGAGCAGCGCGAACGCAGCGGGGGAAGAACCGTTCTCAAACGAGCGCAATCCCTGGGGGACGGGAGCTCGGCTAGCAGCCAGGAGCGCATAGCCACACGGCTAAATGCTAACAGCCGATACCATCGAGAGCAAAAGCCGCGAGGAAGAGCGTTTACCTCGGAGAGCGTTCTCTGAAATTTTCCCACCTTGGAGGAAGAATACGGAGCACCGCGTCACACACACCGGAGAAGGAACCGCTAAAAGAGCGCAAACCCCGGGGAACGGGAGCTCGCCTTGCAGCCGGGAGCGCATAGCCGCACGGCTAAAATGCTAACAACCGATACCCTCGAGAGCCGACTAAGCACGCTCCTAAGCTAAGCAAACAACACATCGGCCCCGTGTCACCCCCCCCGAAATGAATCGGGGCAAGCAGGAGACACACAGATGGAATTCTGCCTGCATACAAGCTCATGACTGCACAGATAACACACTCAAAGCGCTTACCTGAACGAGCAGAAGCTAATGTCGCTACCACCGCACAGCCATCTTGTAGCTTCCTGGTTTACGCGAGGTCGCCTGTCTATGACGTCACGGCTTGCCTATTGGCTAGATTTTACACATGGTTCAGAGCGTGGTCACGCAGGGGCGTTCCCATAGCGTTTCCACGCAGCTCGAGTTCCTGAAGGGGAACTTCATTCTGCTCAACTTGGATAAGACGGAAGTAATTTTACTAGGACAACATGCAGCTAGAAGCAAACTTTCAGGTTTCGTAGAATCTCTGAAAGGTCTTTCTGTGTCAGTGTGTACAGCACTCAAAGACCTCAGTGTGATTATTGGCCCTAGTCTTTCTTTTTATGTGAGTAACGTTACCGGGATCATGAAGGCGCTATCATTGTAGCTGTAGATTTCAACCACTCTCTTCGACTGGAGGCCACTCTGTGCAGCTTGGGACGGTTTCTCATCAACGCCTTGGGTGGTTCCATGAAATTCCGGAGTAAGAACGGGCGCTTAGAGGATGGATTGGACTGTAGTTAATAATAATAATAAGTTAAATTTATATAGCGCCTTTCCCAAGCTCAGGGACGCTTTACAAGGTAGAATATTTTAATATTTTAAGACAGATGAAATATAATGAACATACATAAACATAAACATATTCGTCTGACATTTGCCCAGGATAAAGGAACACAGAGGATAGATGGTAATATGATTTTATATTTTATGCGAGATGAGACTGGAAGCCAGTGAAGATCAGATATTATAGGGGTAATGTGGGCAGATTTTTTATTGGAGGTAAACATTCCGGCAGCCGAGTTTTGTATGTACTGTAAACGTGAGAGTGAGTGAGCTGATAGACCAGAGAAGAGTGAATTGCAGTAATGGAATGGGACGTAATCAGAGCATGCACTAATGTATTGGCATTATTTCTGCAGATAAAAGGTCGCAGTTTGACAATGCGTTGCAGATTTAAAAAAAATACGTTTTAGAGAGGCTGCGAATATGGGCATCAAAGGATAGTAAGTGGTCGAGTATAATACCTACATTTCTAACAGTAGCTGAGGAGAAAATCGTAGTAGCATCCAGATCAAGATTAAAGTCCACAAAGTTGTTTTTTATTAGAGATGGGGGACCAGTTATCAGAATCTCGGAGTTATCAGTTTTACCCAGATTCAGGCTAAGAAAATTTGAAAGTAACCATTGTTTTAACTCCCTAACACAAGAGGAGAGTGAGGATTTTACATTACCAGAATCTGGTTGACAAGCAGTATATAACTGAATTTCATTAGCATTACAATGATAACTAAAACCATGTCTACGAATGATGTTGCCAAGTGGCTGAATGTACAGAATGAATAGTAGTGGGCCAAGAACAGAGCCCTGTGGGACACCCTGTTTAAGTAAGACAGAAGGAGATTGGAATTATGTATGGAGATGTTATATTGCCTGCCCGCGGTCTCCGTGCTATGCTGTTGGCGTAAACCAGATTAAAAAAATATCTAAGAGGTTGTTACCAGCTAGGAATGACTGCAGCTAAGAGGCCACAGCCTTTTCCATGATCTTCGAAACAAATGGCAGGTTGGAAATAGGGCGGTAGTTGGATAAGTCTGCCAGGTCCAGATTAGTCTTTTTCAGTTTGGGAGTAACAGCAGCAGTCTTAAGTGACACAGGTACAGTAGAGGAGATAAATGACATATTAATGAGGTGGGAGATGGGGGCAGAAATCACGGATGTACAGTCTTTTAGCAGGAAAGTAGGTGCAGGATCAAGAGTGCATGATGAGGCATTAGATTTTTGTATTAACTCAGTGATTTATGAGGATTAAGATTTCATATGCACACCGGTAGTTGGTTCCTCACCAAATGTCGCATACAGAGTATCTAGCTTACCCTGGAAATGGTTCAAGAAAGAGCAGCACATAACCATGGATTCAGAGTCACTAAGGCTGTGCTTTGGTGCTTGAGTCAGTTTATTAATTGTGTATTTAAGGCCAGTTTGTATTGCTGAAGACATTCAGCATATATAACAAAATGGCCAGTTGAACCAGTTTTCCTGAACAGACGTTCATGTTGTCTACATTTTACCTTCAAACCTCGAAGTTCTGCATTGAACCACGGGTAGGAATGGGACATAGGAACAGACCTAATCTTAGTTGGGGCAAACTCATCCAACAATTTTTCAGCAGTACAGCAATACTTGTCATAAATCATAGATGGGCAGTTTAAATTTAGCACATCAGGAAGAGCAGAGAAGGCAACAGAATCACAAAAGGAGCTAGTGTCAACAGTATTTAAATTACGACAACGTATGGTTAGATTTTTGATGTGGTTGACTGGACAGATGGATGTAAAATCAAAGGAGATGAGTCTATGGTCAGAAAGAGGGGTAGCTAAATTGTCAACAGAGATATTATTCAGACCAGATGTACAAACAAGATCAAGCGTGTGACCATGAGTATGAGGTGGAAAATTAACATGCTGGATGAGGTCAAAACAGTCAAAGACAACATTTAGCTGAGTAGCAGTGGAGCAAGCAGTATTAACATGAATGTTAAAATCAACAAGAAGAATAACTTGGGATGACACAGCACATGCTTGGGTTAGTAATTCACTGAGTTCTGAAAAAAAGTCACTTTGTTGTTTAGGTGGTCTGTAAATTAATATAAGTACAAC
The DNA here is from genome assembly GCA_024362625.1 of Silurus asotus. NCBI lineage: Eukaryota > Metazoa > Chordata > Actinopteri > Siluriformes > Siluridae > Silurus > Silurus asotus. The sequence goes on from MU533908.1 coordinate 5,658,399, forward strand.
AGGATGTTTGATACCAAACTTCATAACCATGTACTCAAATGTCATGGTATTGTGAAAAACCAGTTTAGAGAAAGTTAAAGACGCACGAAAAATGACAGCAAGACCACCCCCTTTACCAGTTGTACGTGGTACTGACATATGTCGATATCCAGTAGGGGTAAGCAGATTCAGCTGGATAAAATCATCTGGTACCTGCCAAGTCTCTGTGAGGAATAACATATCAAATTTATTGTCAGCTCATTCATATAGGTGCCTTTGTCTGAGATAGATCGACAATTTAGAAGAGCACAGTGTTTATTTGTTTCATTTACAGTATGCTTAATCACAGAGTCAGTAATATTAATGTTGACAAGGGAGCGATGTCGATTATGAGAATGCACCGACTGTTTCATAGCCCTGCTACTGGACCAGATAGAGGGGTATCTCCTTCTGGAAGAGCGATGTATATATCTCGGGTGACAAAGGATACCAGAGAGCGGCAATGGTCATACGTCGCGGGGTCGAAGCCCGTGGCTGTTTAGAGCCACTAGCTGGCAGGGCCTGTATATGATTTCTATTTGAGTGTTGAAGCCAAAAATAGCCAGAAAAGAGTAGTAAATGCCAGAAACTTTAACGTGCTGAGAGGAGCCATGAAAAAAGTCAGCCAACAGCATTACTGCGTTAGCCAGAACCCAACCCAACATCAACAAAAGCACACAGAAAGGGCAGCTACCTGACCAAACAGTATGCTAGCAGACAATCCACAAGTAGAGTGTTAACTCACCTCATAGTTAGTCAGATCGATGGTGGATCGAGAGGGTAGAGGGATCGCGAAAAACTAGAAACCAAGCTTTTCTTGCCACAAAAAGTAACTCTCCAACATGAGTTCTCCAGCATGCTGAAGGGCAAAGGATAACATCCAGATATAATCCAAACTTGGAAATTCCTCAGATTGGGAAGTAATCTAAACAATAATTCGGAACCGTGAATTAACGCAGCAGGCAAAACGTAACGTAACGTAACGTAACGTAACGTAACGTAACGTAACATAACATAACATAACATAACATAACATAACAACAAAACAAAACAAAACAAAACAAAACAAAACAAAACAAAAAAATAACCCAGCATGGAGTGGCAGCTAGATGCGCACAGCGTTCCCAAACCGGAAGTCCCCGGTTTGTGTGAGACTCATTCAACGTGTCAACAGTCTCCTACACTGACTCAGAAATACAGTTCACTTCTAATCATCAACACTGTACCCCGCAACGTTGTATATCTGCTACAAATGGACATTCGGCGCAACCCAGATGAGGATGGGTTCCCTCTTGTGTCTGGTTCCTCTGACCCCAGACGCATGTGGAAAGGCATCCAGACCATCACAGACTACAAACCTACAACTAAACCAACCAGCAGTGCCTTCCAACCGAACAAACTCAATCACTTTTTTGCCTGAAGACCAGAAACATCATACCTGTGCCAAAGCACTCAGCTGCCAAATGCCTGAATGATTTTCACCCAGTTGTACTCACCCCTATTGCTATTAAGAGCTTTTAAAAACTCCAGAATCACCTTACTGCAGGCCTACCACCTACACTGGACAAACACCAGTTTGCCTATCGCCCAAACAGGTCAACAGAGGACGCCCTCACCCACCTGAATAAAAGCAACACCTACATCAGAAAGCTGGTGATTGCCTTTAGCTTTGCGTTCACTACAGTCCTCCCCACTGTACTGATCACTAAGCTTAGTGTCCTGGGTATCTGCACCTCCACTTGCAGATAGATTCTGGACTTTCTCACCAACAGACCTCAATCTGTATAGTTGGGCAACCAGGTATCCTCAACCCTCATTTTGGACACTGGCATCCCGCAGGGCTGTGTTCTGAGCCCACTACTCTACTCCCTGTTCACCCACGACTGTGCTCCTCTGCATAACTCCAACATCTTCATCAAGTATGCAGATGACACCACCGTGGTCGGCCAGATTGACAACAACAACGAATCGGCATACAGGGAAGAGATCCGAAGCCTGACAGCATGGTGTGCTACATATTTATCTGCATTATTTGCACGATGCTATTTTTTGCACTTCTTGAAATGCCAAACTGCATTTTGTTGCTATGTACCTGTACTATGCAATGACAATAAAGTTGCATCTATCTATCTATCTATCTATCTATCTATCTATCTATCTATCTATCTATCTATCTATCTATCTATCTATCTCCCTGTAACCCATCTTCTCTCTCTCTCTCTCTCTCTCTCTCTCTCTCTCTCTGTTGAGTTAAACATGCTCCTGTGGCAGCAGTGACCACTGTTCCTGCCCATCTCCTCTCCTCAGATCTGCCCGCTTCATCTCGGCCTGCCTCTGGATGGTGTCCTATTCGACTGGAGGCCACTTTGTGCAGCTGGTGATGGTTTCTCTTTAACAGCCTGGTATCCATAAAATTACGAAGTAGAACAGGAGCTTTGAGGATGTATTTGGACTGTAGTTAATGTCAACAGTCTGCTACACAGACAGTCTACAATCTGATCACTATCACTGCACACCTCAACATCATTTAGCTGTAATAATTGGTGCCACCCAGATGTGGAGGGGTTCCCTCTTGAGTCTGGTTTCTTTTAAGGTTTCTTTCCTATGCCATCTCGGGGAGTTTTTTCTTGCCACAGTTCATTAGGGACAAACTTACACTTAAAAAAAACATTTTTATTTATTCTTTATCACTGCATTATCTGTGTAAAGCTGCTTTGAGAAAATGGTAATTGTAAAAGTGCTATACAATACAAAATTATTACATTGAATTGTTGACATTAAGTAGAGTCCAAATCTATCCTCAAAGCTCATGTGTTACTCTGTAATTTCCTGGTTCTAGGCCATTGATGTTGAAAGAGAACACCATTGAAACATTCAATGTTTCAATGGTGTTCTCTTCTAGTTAAAGAGAACACTATTTAGAACGACTTAATGCCCTTTCCCATTTATCCAGGCATGGGACTGACACTAAGAGTGCACTGACTTGTGCAATGCTAATGGCTGGGTTAAGAAATTATACCCAATGATGAAACTAAATGATAAAACAAATAAATTAATATCCTGTGTCACACAAATGAAGATGGGTCCCCTTTTAAATTTGATTTGTCTCAAGTTTTTTTCTTTATTGTTTCAGGGAGGTTTTCTTTGCCACATTACCTCTGTCTTACATTAGCATGTAGGGATAAACCTATTGGGACATTCGTAATGTTTTCTTAATGTTGTGTAGTCACTTTTTGTGTTTTACTCCTGTGGAAGTATTGTTTACCTTTGCTTTGCTTTCACATTGATCCAGAAAAGGATTTTTGCCTTTCATTTAGAAGAATTACCCCAACCCTAACCCTAGATTTTAGGATTTCTAATATTTGCACCTAGGTTTTTTTTTATTCGTTTTTTTGCTTTTTTGTCTTTTTTGTGTTTGAACCTTTTCATTGAGTCTGTCTCTGTAATTGGGTTCACAAGCCCCTCATGGCACATCTTATGAGAGTCTGATTATAATGACATATACCCTGGTTTGAGTCTCAACCATGACAGAATTGGATTAAGTTAGATACCACAGAAGCACAAATTTCTGAAAAGGTTAATGCTGCTTATGGAAAAAATGTGTTAGAATATACAATACATAACAGCTTGCAGCATATGACAAGGGAGCATCAGAACTGGACTATAAAGCAATGAAAGAAGGTGGCCTTGTCCGATGAATCACATTTTTATTTTATTTTTTGCATGTGGCCGGGTATATGCATCACTTACCAGGGGAAGGCATGGCACCGGGATGCACCATGGAAAGAATGCAAGCTGGTGAAGGCAGTGTAATGCTCGGAGCAATGCTTTACTGGGAAACCCTTGGTTCTTGCATTCATGTCCAAGAGTTCAGGAAGTTGTGTTGGCCTTCAAATTCTCCAGATTACAATTCCTTTGTGGGATGTTCTGGACAAATGATTCACGGAGGCCCCCACTCACAACTTACAGGATTTAAAAGATCTATTAATTACATCTTGGTGCCACTGATTTACAATTATCAAATTTTATACAACTGACAGTTAAGAGATTGCTCAAGGCCCCAGCAGTGGCTTGGTGGTGAGAGCTTGGCAGTTGCGATTTGAACTCACACCCTTCTTTCAGAAGTTCAAATGTCAATCACTGAAGTCATGTAAAGCTGTAAAAATTATTTGTGGTGATGAGATATAGTGCAATGAAACGCTGCTTGAAGATATTTTATTACTGCTTAGACACTACTGTTTAGCCACACACTTATGTTTGCCAATATATTGAAATATTATTTCTTTGTTTGTTTGCTTATTTCTTTATTCACCCCTGCATTTATTCATTTATAGGTAAAACTGTATTAAGGATTTATTTCTAACTATTGATGGCATTATTATATCCTGCTGTCTATGGTGCTTACAGCCACATGTGCTCAGTCAGCACTTAAGAGGATTCTTCTTAATATATTTTTGATCACATCACATGTGGACACATATATGAACAGATATATCCAGACTAAGAAAACAGTTTCAAATGCACAAAACTTTATAGACACATATGTCAGTTTGCAGACTGTCTTAGATGTCTAGATCAATGTACGTTTTAGTCTCTGAAGCTTTATCTTCCTTTTCAACCAATTTATTTATGTAGTTTGGGTCAGGTGTCCTGTGGGAGAAAGCAGATAAGATAGTTAGATGCAGAGAATCAGTGACAGCACATTCAAGAGAAATTATAGTAAATATAACCTATATGATAATATGATATTATTATGACTTTCTTATTATTTCTAATATGATCTTTTTAAGCAATAATTATTCCGAATAAAGTATCAAATACTTAAAACACCCTCTTACTTTCTCTTGATATTTTCATACTTCCTCTTGAACTCTGTCTCTATTTTCAAATTTCGCTTTGAAGACTCATCTTGTCAGGCAGGCCTATCATTGACATTGCATTTGTATGTTTTTCTGTTGGTATAGTGTTTTAATTATTTTAAACTGTTGTTAATTGTTTTTATTGTAAGTAGGGTGTCCTTGAGTTTCACGCAAGGCGCCTATAAATAAATGTATTATTATTATTATTATTATTATTATTAATTCAATTCAATTCATTTTTATTTGTATAGCGCTTTTAACAATGAACATTGTCTCAAAGCAGCTTTACACAGATAATGTGGTGATTAAATGTAAATATGTTCTTTGTAAGTATGTTTGTCCCTGATGAGCAACTGTGGCAAGGAAAAACTCCCCGAGATGGCATAAGGAAGAAACCTTGAGAGGAACCAGACACAAGAGGGAACCCATCCTCATCTGGGTTGCATCAAATGTCCATTTGAAGCATATATACAAAGTTGCGGGGTGCAGTGATGATGATCAGAAGCAAACTGCACTCCCATATTATTACATAATATTATATTATATAACATAACAAGTACTTTACAACAGTTTATTTGTATTGTCTTACCTTATTGTGAAACTAATAATCCAGTGCCATTTACAAACTTAGAACATTTATCTAAATATTTGAATTGAAAATTGAGCACATTTGAGCTTTTTACTGGTTGTTTATTTGATTGGTTTTTTTTTTCAGATTTTTAACTTGCAACTGTTCATATTAGGCAGTATGACAGTGAAGATCCACTGAACTGCTGTTCAAACATATGCTATATGTAGTTGTGTATTTTAGGGTAAGTCAGTTACCAGGACCAATATTAATAAATCTTGAAGCACAGATAGAACATGCACATTTGTAGTACACTGTTAATTTTACAATTATTTTAATAAATTTTATAAGATGCAATGAAAAGTAATATTGCATTTGTAATATATCCTACAATAATTGCTAATAAGATTGCACTTTGTTTCCAAGGTGTACTATACATTATATGTCCAAAAATATATGGATCATCAAACCTAAAGGTTCTGGTTGAACTCATTCCAAAGCCATTCAGTGAAAGGAAAACTACAGAATACATACTAGATAATTGTGAGCAACTTGGTGTTTAATAATCAGATGTCCATACACCTTTGGCCACATAATATTTAATTTGTAATTTGAGGCATTAAAAAGTGTTTATATGCATTCCACCGTGTCTTTTATTACTTCACTTACTTTAAATTGCTTCAATAATTTAAATAATTTTATTATTACTAAATTAATGTCCACTGTCCAAATGCAAATTATTTTATGAGATTTTGCTAGCAAATGGCTGAATTTACCAGGGTATCTTTATCTTGTGAATCATTGCAACTAGTTATTTCTCTTAAGTGTTAGAGTGATTAATGAGACTTAGCTTGTAAGTGAAAAGTCAACAAATTTGCTAAAACAATTTGCTGAATAGAAAAAAAAAAACGTGATAAAAACTGGGAGGACTTTAAAGTCCATGCGATTTATTGAGCATGCAATGTTTAAAAACATAAAAAAACTAAAAAAAAGTTTGGTACTTTCATGTTGGCTAGCCATTGAGCAGTACAAACAAGTTGCAGCATATAAATTAACAAGGATAGCAGATAAAAGCTAATAAATAATTGCCGAAACAAAGGGTTTAGTAAAGGAACAAAGGCATAGGGAAGTATAAAATTAAATAAAAAAATATAAAATCAATAATATTTTAACACAACTATGAAATGCCTTTGGAACAAACTCTGTGACTGATAATAATAATAAAAAAAAACTTACCTGTCTTTAAGTAATGACATTTTAAGGGTGTGGGCAAACACAGCTCCTCTCTGAAATGGATCTCTGAACAAAAGGTTTCGCTTTCCAAATCTCTGTGGCAGTGTGGCTGAAGGTGGACTTTCAGTGCGACGGCACATTGCACACCGAAGACCAGCGTTAGGCTTGGTGTTTCCTGAGCGGCCAAACCTCTGTGGTAGGTTAATGGAGGACTTGGGCATCCGTTGCATATGTGTAGAATCACGGCCAAAGCGAAGAGGCAGGTTGGCATGAGCATGTGCTGTTTTTACCAAAAGTGGGTGTAGGCGAAGGATGGTAGGTGAGTTTAATCTGCCAATGCTAGTTGGAGCCATGCTCATGGTGGAGTCATCCATTTCCAGACTCCTCTTTAAAGATACAAGGTGAGAATTGTGAGACAGTGGATAAGGGATATATATTTTGTTGTTTAATTATGCTTTTCTATTACAATGTAATTTACCCATGTGGTCACTGATGAGCAGAGGTAAATGAAATGCAATAAACATACAGTAACAGCATAATAATGATATGGAAAGATTATATTTTGCTACAAATCAAGCATTTGTATAGCAATGTAAAAATGGTGTTTTAACAGTTACAATAAATTACATTGTATTGGACAATGCTGTAAAGAACAACTCAACCATTCTTAAAGCACTGGACAACTAAGATTGTTGGGGTATTGCCAATTGTTCTTTTATAGCAGAACCCTTATTTCTTTTTGATAGTATACAAATTGCCATTATGTAATATGACAAATGAGTTTTACACACTGGTAGTAATCTCATCAATCATAAATTACTAACTAGGTCAGACCATGTAATTTGTTAAATTACTGTTTTTAATGAGGATATACAATTATGTGCATATTTACTAGTAAATACTTATTTGGGATTTTTTTTCTCTTGATTATAAAACAGGGTGTGAATCTGTACTAGCATCAAATTCTTGTTTTTGGCTGACATGAATAGAATTCTTCTGTTATAATCTATCCACCAGAATGTTTGATTATTTGTTTGTTTTTTCACTCACCATGGTTGCAAAGATTACTATTTGGTTCACTATAGATCTATCAGCTTAAACCAGTCAGGTCATTCTTCTGTGATCTCGATCATCAAAAAGGCATTCCACCCACAGAAGTGTCCCTCACTTATGTTTCTTTCTATACTATCCAATTTTTATAGATGTATAAAAGTTCAGAAAATGTCAAAGGGATCGCATCTTCTCTTCGTTGTAAACATTAACTAAAGATTTTGACCTGCATCTGTATTTTTCTTCTTTTATTTGTTATACTGATTTTAAAGTAATAAAGTAATCAATATCAACAATGGTTAAGAAGGTTATATTACAAAAATCAATGTGATATGTTTTGGTCTTTATTAATTTTTGGAGTACAGCTACAGCAGTTGAATCTGAAATGCCAACAGGCGGACACACTTCTGTTTGATTTTTATAAATTTTTTGTCATAGTTTATGCAAAGATTTACTTACCTTTAAAAATAGTGTTCTTGTGTTTGTGTTGAGGTTGTTGTCAGCATGTGGAAGTTTGACAGGACTAACATCTAGAAAGACCAAACTACTTAGGATGCCTAGTGTTAGAGAGAGTGACGGGCAAGACATCTTCTAATCTTTGAAATGTGATCCAACCTTTACAGACTATTTATACACACACACACACACACACACACACACACACACACACACACACACACATCATCCAAAACACACAGATTCCATAAATCATGCTAACAAAATAGCTTGTTTCATACAGGAAATTTGTACCCTGAAACATTTTGTGCATTCACTAATTGCATTCTTTGGTGCATCATAGCAACAGGAACTAGCAAATGAATGTTTTGTTTAGGCTGCCTTAAAATGGTTTATGATAGTTATTTTAAAATGCAGTGTGATCAAGGAAAGAGTGGTTTCCCTTTTTTTAGTATTTAATAAAATATTTTTTATTTTATTTCATTTAAATCTGGAAAATATTGTCGTTAGAACGATTTTCTTTGCTATATCTTTAAAGCATAAATTTATAAAATCAGCACTAATCTTGTTCCTTGGATAAATTAACATCAGGCAAGCCATAATGGCTAAATTGAAGTGGCCAGAATATTGCACAATAGAAGACACTAAACAAATGTTAGAATTACACAATAATTAAAGTCAGATAGGTATTAGGCAATTTATAACAGTTTAAAACTCAATGTTCTCTATCATATACAAACAGAATAAAAAGCAATAAGTGTAGATGTTTGATCAGCAGTTCTAATCAAAGGAAGGAGGAAGTCACCTACATTATTCGACTAATTAACACACCAGCATTCATTATAATATAGGTGAATATGCTCTGACGTTTGTTAACAGAATTAAATCAGCCCTCTTAGTGGAATGGTATTTTGATTAAGGTATTTTCTAATTGTAGTTTGTGCTATGTAAATATTGGCCCTTGCATTGTCTAGATATCATTTGTTAGGGAACAGAAAGCTTACACGCTTACATCTTTTTAGATTTCATTTTCAAATGTCATAATGCATTTTTTGGAGAAAAACAGTGTCATGGTTTACTAATTACATTAAAAGTATTTGTAACACATCTAGGTTAGCTGCTCTGTTTGTAAAAGTAATATATTAACTCTGAAAATTTAATTTTTACACATTTAATCTATACAGTATTTATAATATTTACATTTTTCCTGTATATTTGTTTATATTCCTTTTTTTAAATATTGCATTTCAAGACAGTATAACTGAACTATATTGTTTCAAATTATCAAACCACATGTGTTAACTTAGAAATGATTAAACTACATTTCTGCATGTTTAGAACTTAATTATCCTTATTTTGTATATATGGTATAACTAGCATTTTATTTACACAAAAACACAGATGCAATGACTTTATGTATTGTGTGTTCGTGATTAGTGATTTTAGGCTGAGTTGATGAATGTTATTTTATTATGGCTATTTTAGTATTGTAGTGTTGCAGTATTGTTTAGTGCAGACATAACAACCTGGAGCTCAACATGCTCAAAGTAGAGGAGATGATTGTGGACTTTAGGAGAACTCCAGCCCATGAATACCCCAAGCGGAACAAAAATACCCAAACCGACAAAAATTGTAATCAGTTTGAGAGGGGTGGAATAAACCTTTCTATAAACCATGGAAATAAAAATTCTGCCATGCTAAACTGAATAATGCCGTCAATAAGACCCATTGAGGGACAAAATGCGCTTCCTCAAATCTCTGTTCAATTCATGTCAGATCTCGTATCGGCCCATTCATCACTCCTTTGCAGTGAATATACACAAACTTCTTTTACCGTGCTCTTGTAAACTGTTTTTGCCACAACATGGTATTCTGCACAGCTTCCCAGTTTGTGTAATACAGCCGCAACATGCATTATTAGGGAAATTGGAGTTCTGACAGTTTCTTCTTCTAGGGCCATCAATTCTAGAATATAAAATTTCTTATTAGTAATTTTTGAAGGGTACACAAATAATACAGTCAAATTGTACTTAAAAAGATATGTCCCCACAGTGAAAAACTTTGCTTTTATCATTATTTGGTAACATGGAGACTAACCCAGCCATTATGGATGCACAAGCCAGTGCACTCTTAGTGCCGGTCCCAAGCCCGGGTAAATGGGGAGGGTTATAATTAGGAAGGAAGGGCATCCAGCATAAAACATGTGCCAAATCAAATATGCGGATCACAAATGAGAATTTCATGGCCCAGGTTAACAACGACCGCTACAGGTATTCGTTAGCCGACAGGGTACCGGTGGAAATTGGGCTACTGTTGGCCAAAGGAGGAGGAGGAGGAGAGGAGGAAGACGTCTACAAAGACGGCAGGGAAAGGAGCAGTTTAGGAGAGTGGAGCTTTAAATGTTGGTACTATGACGGGTAAATGGAGAGAGGTAGCTGATATGATGGAGAGGAGAAAGGTAGATATGTTGTGTGTTCAGGAGACCAAGTGGAAAGGAAGTAAGGCCAGGAACATTGGACGTGGGTTTAAACTGTTTTTTATCATGGTGTGCATGGAAAGAGAAATGGTGTAGGGGTGATTCTAAAGGAAGAGTACAGTAAGAGTGTAGTGGAGGTGAAGAGAGTTTATGTCATCAGTGCCTATGCTCCACAATTTGGCTGTGAGATGGGGGAGAAGGAAAGATTCTGGAGTAAATTAGATGAAGTGGTAGATGGTGTACCTAGGAAAGAACAATTGGTGATTGGGGCAGACTTTAATGGGCATGTAGGTGAAGGGAACAGAGGTGATAAGGAGGTGATGGGTAGGTATAGTTTTAAAGAGAGGAATGTGGAAGGGCAGATGATGGTAAATTTTGCTAAAAGGATGGACATGGCAGTGGTGAACACTTATTTTAAGAAGAAGGAGAATCAAAGGGTGACTTATAAGAGTGGAGGAAGATGCACACGGGTGGACTATGTGCTATGCAGGAGATGCAACCTGAAGGAGATTGGAGACTGTAAGGTGTTGGCAGGGGACAGTGTAGCTAGACAGCATCGGATGGTGGTCTGTAGGATGGTTTTGGAGGCGAAAAAGAAAAGGAGGAGAGTGAGGACTGGAAGAAGAATAAGATGGTGGAAACTGAAGGTGGAAGAGTGTAGTGTGAGGTTCAGGGAAGAGGTCAGACAGGGGCTGGGTGGTGGTGAAGAGGTGATGAATGATTGGGCAACTACTGCAGGAGTGATGAGGGAGGCAGCTAGAAAAGTACTTGGTGTGACATCTGGAAATAGAAAGCAAGACAAGGAGACATGGTTGTGGAATGAGGAAGTGCAGGGGAGCATAAGGAGAAAGAGGTTGGCAAAACATAAGTGGGATAGACAGAGTGATGAGAAAAGTAGGCAGGAGATGTGGCAGCAGGTAAAAAGGGATGTGGCGAAAGCTAATAAAAAGGCATATGAGGAGCTGTATAAGAGGTTGAACACTAAGGAAGGAGAAAAGGATTTATACCAATTGGCCAGGCAAAGGGACCGAGCTGGGAAAGATGTACTGCAAGTTAGAGCAATAAAGGATGGAAAGATAATGTGTTGACTAGTGAGGAGAGTGTGTTAAGAAGGTGGAGGGAGTATTTTGAGCAGCTGATGAATGAGGAAAATCAGAGAGAAAGAAGGTTGGATGATGTGGAGTTGGTGAAACAGGAATTGGTGACAAACTGCAAATATAAAGATAAAGACAAACAAAACATAGATTCCATTTCATTCTTTCCCTACATACATATAATCCTTCACCACCACTCCAATAGAGGCCTTTATGGCCTGTCTTACCATCGTCATCAAACATGCCAACATACAAAGTACAATTCCAACAATCAATACAAGAATCATTCCTAAAACAAAATAGTGTTCAACACTTGTAAATAAACTCTTAATCTTCTCAAAAAAACCTTTGTTTAGCAGTTGTTTTACGTTCTCCAAGACTTGGACTCCAAGAGAGGCTTCAGTGATGTTTTTCAGTGCTTGTTCGATAATATGACCATCAGCATCATTATCAGGTATATAGGTACAACAGGTAGATCCTACAACAGCACATACTCCACCTTGAATAGCAGTGAGTTGATCTAAAACCAAGAGATTTTGAAGGGCAGTTAATCTCATTCCTCAAAGTTCCACTCTAATTCCTTGCATCATAGCTGTGATGGCATTCATGAAAGAGATTAACTCATACTGGGTTACCTTAACTTCTATCATCAGATTAACCACACCAACAAAAAAAAAAACTTTTCTGCACTTTTGCAAAGGCGATGTTCCTTAGGAACAGGATTATCTCTAGATATTAAACTAAATGTTTATCTTTCTTCTAAACTGCTTTTAACCTTTTATAAATTGTAATAGGCCTAACAAATAAGGCAGCATCTTGTAGCTGAATCAGTGCACACTCCAGACCAGTCACTTGGAAGAGCTGTATACACTGTATGCCCGAATATCCAATACCAATCTTTAACAGCCAGTGTTCCCTGTGAACAGTTACTCTGGCAGTTAGCCAATATCCTGGCAAAGGTTATATCTCCTGCCAGAGCCTGCCTTTTATTTTGTTGGGCAGATATACATACACGGCAGTCCCTATTAGAATAATTAAAGGGTCGAGTTTCCGTAGTATTACAATAAACTGACGGAATGGTTCCTAAAACTTTACTTCCTCTACTTCAGGAAACACAAGAAAGATGCTTAGGTAGTTGGAGTACAATGCCTAGACTAACAGGTGGCACAGAATTAAAACTACGAGTTAAATTTATCTGGCTATAGTTTATTGAACATGTAAGACAGAGACTAGTGGAGCAGACTAGTGGAAGCACCTTGGAGAACTTTACATGGACACTGCCAGACAGTCAGGACTGCTCATTGAAGACACACACTTCAACTCATCGTTGGAACTATGTCTGATAGCAACAACTGGAAGCTCATGTGTGCTGTGAGGGATAAGTGTACATACATAATCTCCCATCCCACCCACAGATTTAGCAGTGTAATTAGCTAGTCTCCACCACATGTTGTTTGCATATGCATGAGGTGGATCCGGATGCTCTAGTCAAGTCTCTTCTACTTGCAGACGTGGGGCTCACTGAATAAAATATTCAAAGGGGTTAAACAACACTAGAAGTGTAATTACAACTATGCACATAGTGTTATAGAATTTAGAACTAGAGCAGGTATCAGGCGAAGCTAAACAAAACAGTCAAGTGAGTCAGATCTTCACCCCGGAGGTGGCCCACTTTCTACTATCAAGAAAGGATCTTTCTGTGGGCTCTCAACTGTTTCATCCCTGAATACTCACTTAGGTAGGCTTCTTAGGCCAACAGACCAATAAGTGCACAAATTAAGTGGGTGCTGTTTTGATCCTGCTTGCATGGATCCACTGTGGCTGATAATAAGTCAGAACTCCAGTTCTGGTTACAGCTAGAACATTTGCTGGACCCAGATACTTTGGCTCACCAACCTTGATAGGCTTCAGACTTCGTATCAGGACCTGCTGATTAGGCTCAAAATGGTGTGTTGGCTTATCTGTGGGCAGAGGAAGAGTTAGTGAGACATCAGCACTGATAGAATTCAATTTATCAACCAGGGCAGAAACGTAGTAGTCCACCATCACTTCCAGGTTACCTAAGGAAGAAATGCCAGTGCGTCCCCTGACCCATGGGGTCAGAAAAGGCCGGCCCATTAGAATTTCAAAAGGTGACAGTTTAGATGTTGAAGATGGGGTCATTCTTATTTCTGTGAGTACTGCCGGGAGAACAGCCGTCCAATTTCGGCCTGTTTCAATGCAGGCTTTAGTAACACGTTCCTTAATGGTTCCGTTTGTTCTCTCTACCACTCCAGCTGACTGTGGGTGATAGGGAATATTAAAATGCCAGTCAATTGCTAAGCTTTTAGCCAAAAGTTTTGTTACCTTCGAAGCAAAAGGTGTGCCATTATCACTTTCAATCACACTAGGAATACCAAACCTAGAGATGATCTCTTTTGTTAATATTTAGACAACTGTTTTAGCATTCTCTGTAGCACATGCAAATGCTTCTGGCCACTTACTGAATCTGTCAACTATAACCAACAGGTATCTCAAATATCCTACCGGTGGCATATGTGTAAAATCTATCTGTATGTGTTGGAAAGGGGCTTCAGGAAAAGTAAGCGCAGTATGTTGTACAGGTCGATGTACTTTAGTTTTGGCACAAGTCAAACATGAATCCAACACTAGCTTGGTTGTTTTAGCTACATCAGCAATACAGTATAATGCGTTTATAGCCTGTATGACTTGCTATGCTCATGTGTGACATCCCATAATAATGCTTCACCAACACTATTAAAGCTAGTTTAGGCAGAGCAATTTCACCATCTACATCTCTAATGATACCAGCAGAATCTGATTTACATAGTTTAGAAGCCCAATACTTGATGTCCTCCTCAGTAGGCTGACACTGATGTATTTTTAGGTCAATGTCTGGTATAGTGAAGATATGTGACCCCATCGAGATCTCAGGATTTGTATGTACTGTGTCCAAATCTACTGGTTGTTTTGCTGCGTCCTTAGCTTCTTTATCCGCTAACGTGTTTCCCTGAATTTCCTTTGAATCACCTGCGGCATGTCCTTTAACCTTCGCTATGGCCACTTGGCAGGGAGTTGAACAGCTTTTAAAAGGTCGCCTATGGGATTAAAATGTGCTATGGGCTTTCCATCAGCTGTTTTAAAGTCTCTTTGCTTCCATGTTTCGGCAAAATCATGCACAACACCATAAGTATATTTAGAATCAGTATATATAGTCACTACTTTACCTTCAGACAACTGACATGCTCTTGTAAGTGCGACTAACTCTGTGTAGCTGCTCTACTGCTAACCGCTGCTACTCTCGTCTGTGTTGTGTTCAAGAAAGGCTCAGGACACTCTCATTCAGTTCACCAGAAAAGGTTTATTAGCAGTCTCACCCACCAACCATCAACACTCCTCAGATCTCTCCTGTGGATTAATGTCAATAAGGAGAAATCACTCATGGGCACCTTGTGACAATGTATCCCTCTTTCCAGCATATGCAATGCAAACTGTCATATGCAACAATTGAACAAAACACATTAACATTTAAACACTAACCATTCATACAAAAGACAATAAAAAAATAAAAGATCAAGAGGGAAATACCTGTGGATTAATGTCAATGAGTGATTTCTTCTTATGGGCACCATGTGACAATGTATCCCTGTATAGTACAACACTTGTTAGCTGGCTAACAACTCAGATGCACATTAACACTGAATACATATGGCCCACATAATAAATCCTCACATTCTAAATCCACTTGCACATAAAACATACAATAGAACATATCAGTCTCAGAACTGTTCACAAAGTGAAATCAAATAAATTTTTATATTCAATGATTTAATTATCTCATTAATTTAAGAGCTCACACAAATGCCTGTGCGTTTAATAGAAAATGCCGTCTGCATAACGCCGAGTCTTCTTCTTCTTCTTTCGGCTGCTCCCATTAGAGGCGCCACAGCGGATCATCCGTCTCCACACCACCCTGTCATCTACATCTGCCTCTTTCACACCAACTACCTGCATGTCTTCCCTCACCACATCCATGAACCTCCTCCTTGGCCTTCCTGTTTTCCTCCTAACTAGTGGCTCCATCCTCAGCATTCTTCTACCAATATAATTCAAGTCCCTCCTTTGCACATGTCCAAACCATTTAAATCTTGCCTCCCTCACCTTGTCACCAAAACATCCTACATGCACTGTCCCTCTAATAAACTCATTTCTAATCTTGTCTATCCTCGTCACTCCCAACGAAAACCTTAACATCTTCAGCTCTGCTACCTCCAGCTCCACTTCCTGTCTTTTACTCAATGCCACTGTCTCTAATCCATACAACATCACAGGTCTCACCACTGTCCTATAAACTTTCCCTTTCATTCTTGCAGATACCCTACTATAACAAATCACTCCTGTCACTCTTCTCCACCCACTCCACCCTGCCTGCACTCTTTTCTTTACTTCTCTAACACAATCTCCATTACTTTGCACTGTTGACCCCAGGTACCTGAACTCCTCCACCTTCTCCAGCTCTTCTCCCTGCAAACCGCATCACTCCACTGCCTTCCCTTTCATTCACACACATGTACTCTGTCTTACTCCTACTGAGTTTCCCATTCCCCCAAATCTCCACCTCTCCAGGCTCTTCTCAACCTGCTCCCTACTCTCACCACAAATCACAATATCATCCGCAAAAAATGGCCTTATAGTCCAGGGAGACTCCTGTCTGACCTCGTCTATCAACCTGTCCATCACCACTGCAAACAGAAAAGGGCTCAGGGCCAATCCTTAATGCAGTCCAACCTTCACCCTGAACCAGTCTGTCGTACCTACTGCACACTTCACTGCCATCACACCGTCCTCATACATGTCCTGCATACTTCTCTGACACACCAGACATCGTCATACAATACCACAACTCCTCTCTTGGCACCCTGTCGTACGCTTTCTCCAAATCCACAAATCCACAATGCAATTCCTTCTGTCCTTCTCTATACTTCTCCATCAACATCCTCAAAGCAAATAAGGCATCTGTGGTGCTCTTCCTCAGCATGAAACCACACTGTTGCTCACAGATGGTCACCGCTTCTCTCAGCCTGGCTTCTACTACTCTTTCTCATAACTTCATGGTGTGACTGATCAACTTAATTCCCCTGTAGTTGCTGCAAGACTGCACATCTTCTTTATGCTTAAAGATCGGTACCAGCACACTTCTCCATTCCTCAGGCATCTTCTTACCTTCCAAAATCCTGTTAAACAATCTGGTCAAAAACTCCACTGCCATTTCTCCTAAACATCTCCACACTTCTACCGGTATGTCATCTGGTCCAACCGACTTTCCACTCTTCATCCTCTTAATTGCTGCTCTCACTTCCTCCTTACTAATCCTATCTACATCCTGCTTCACCAACTCCACATCGTCCAACCTTCTCTCTCTCCGATTTTCCTCATTCATCAGCTGCTCAAAATACTCCCTCCACCCAACAGTAGCCCAATTTCCACCGGTACCCTGTCGGCTAATGATACCTGTGGCGTTCGTTGTTAACCCGGGTCTTGACCGATCCGGTATGAAATTCTTATTTGTGATCCGCATATTTGATTCGATGTTTTACGCTGGATGCCCTACCTAATGCAACCCTCCCCATTTACCCGGGCTTGGGACCGGCATTAAGTGTGCACTGGCTTGTGCATCCATAATAGCTGGGTTTTCCGCATAACGGCGAGTAAATCTCAAAATAAAAGTCTCTTACAGAAAACAGCAAAATGAACACTTTATACCCAAAAAAAGAAAACAAATAATACAGAAATACAGGATTTTTGTGAAAAAGCAAATTATTCCATTTATATTACTCATAACTCGTTACATCTGCAGCTTGTGCAGATGTGTAATTTAGCTTCAACTATTACATCAGGTAATCTTACAACCGCATATCCACCATCAGAAGGTTTTGAACATGAACAATCTACATAAAGACAATCCCCCTTATCCAGGGCTGTGTCTAAAAGATCTGGCCTACAAGAGGTCTCTTGTTCAATGTGTTAAAGGCAATCATATGCGTCGTCAAAAAACATCTACATCAATATCGTCTAGCAGATCACGCTGAGCTACTACAGCTTAATGAGGCTAAGAAGAAGGCTTAATAGTAACGTTTTCCGTTGCCGAGAGTGTGGTTTCATAACCAGATCTACGTTGTGCTGTCATGTTGTGTGTTGAGGTTGTGTAAAATAGCTGTTACCTGATGTGAGGTGTACAGCATCAAAGGATTTGACAGCACCGTTTTCTCAGCATCCCGGATCATCAGCCAAAGGTGAAAAAGCTTGGCATAATTCGAGACATAGAAAAGAAGACCTAGAGCTGGGGCAGACTGTATAGCCTTCTTGAGGGCAGCAAAACTGTCAGTCATTGCATGAGTCCACAGAATAAAATGTGATGGAGGAGCTTTGTGATCAATAGCACTACACAAACCTTTATCATGCTGTGCGCAGTCAGGGATCCATGCTCGGCAGTAGTTCATCAGTCCCAAGAAGCTCTGCATCTGTTTCACAGTCTGAGGTGTTGAAAACCCAGTCACAAGCTGTACTCGGTCCTGCGATATCTTACGTTAGCCTTCTGAGATCACATGGCCGAGATACAAAGAGCAAATGAGCTGTGAATTTGCTCTCTTTCTCCGCTGCAATGGCATCGTACATGTGTCTCCCACGAAAAACTTTAATTCTGAGCAGTCAATAGATCTGCAGTGGTGGAAAGTCGGCAATAGTTTTCTATATTTCTGTCTCGATTTCCGTATATGCAACATTGCATAATGTTGCATATATTCAACATTACACACACACACACACACACACCCACACCCACACACACCCACTGTAGTGCTGTGCTTTGCATGCAGATATTTTATTTTTTTTGAAGTAATATTTTTTGCAGTTGACAAGTGCTTTTCACCAACACATACTCTACACTTAACCATTATTCCTTTTTCCTTTTCCTCGACTATTTCAAAATAATAAGAATACATCCATCGCAGTAATGTAATGCTCTGGTTTGCCATCTCCGCTTCTGACCAGCTTCTGTTTCCGCAGCTCGCACATATGAGTGCGCGATTCTACGTGACTGCGTTCATTTTAATTCAGTATTTCTTTTTTTTATGCAAAATAATTTAACAGAAAAGTAACTCGCATTACTTTTTTAAAAAAGTAACTCCGATATTAACGTGTAAATTTATAAAGTAACGCTCTACTTTACTCGTTACTTCAGAAAAGTAATATTATTACGTAACGCACATTACTTGTAACGTGTTACCCCCAACACTGGCCATGACCCATCTTCTTTACACAGAACAAAGAACAGACAACACTATACACAATACACACAACACTAGGCACCAGGGGGATCGCAGTCTTCAAACAAAAAAAGTAATCCAGTCTCTCCAATTGGATCACAAATTTTGTAAGTTAGAAGAAAAAAAGACACTATAAAGCCAAAACAAGATTAAAGTCTTTTGAAAAATTTGAAAGTCTTTTCAAAATGTCAGTTTTTCTTTAGTTCCTTTTCTCTTGCTTTTAACATTTGTATTTATTTATTTATTTCATAAACAATAGATTTTTCATCTATTTTTTTCTGGCATATACAAATTATCATGGATTTTTTGGGATATTCCAGACAATATCGCCTATATTAGACAGACTGTAAAAAACGTCTTCTAATCTTGTATGTTACGTCTAAGGTGAGGAAAACAATGTCGTGATGAAATCATCCCACCAAAAGAAAATGGTCATCATTAATTAAACAATTAATGCATAACCAAGACACAAACACACATGCAGCCCTATTGGCTGGCAAACTGGACAATCCCTGCAAACAAGGAAGTATCCTAAAACTTACCTTGATGCGTGATCTCCCTTTGGATATTGGAAAGTATCTCACTTCTGACACCAAAACTGTTAGATTTTTATCATGCCCAAACGAAACTTAATTTTTGGAGAGGTTTCCCATACAACCTGCGATGCCCGTAGGCCTTTTTGAATTCAGGTAAGAATCACACCGCACATAGCAAATGTTCTTATTCGGTTTATTGTAGGCAGCAGACACGTATATATACACACAGAGAAGAGAAAGCTGACCTAAAGTTGTTTCCTGTTTAGACAAGATGATATAGTCAAGTCAAGATGGCGCCGCGGATTGCTGCCTCTCTCTAGTACTTTCTTTTTGTTTATTGTCTGTGTTTAGTTACCCTACCCTAATAACTTACACTAAAGAAGAAACGCTTAACATCGGGGAGTTCACTCCAGACACTTTTTCACCAGTTTTTACAAACCCAATAAGTTATTTGGAGAGCTTAGTTAGAGCAGCAGCTACTCTCTATGGCACATGGAGAAGACGCCGGCGGTGGAAGCGCGTCGGCGCGCTAGCGAAGCTATGACAGAGGGGATTTAAAACTGCACTCCCGTCGATTCACCTGCCTAACCTCCACTCACTGCCGAACAAAATGGACGAACTAACTCTTCTCAACGGAACAAGCAAAGATTTTGCTCCGCTGCTCTCCGTTTTACTGAAACTTGGCTCAGTCACTTAATCAAACTTAAACAACGGGCTTCCACTTACACCAAGCAGATCGCGTAACGGAGCTATCAAAACAAAAGGTGGCGGAATCTGCTTTTACATTAACAAACGTTGGTGTACAAATGTCATAGTGCTGGATAAATACTGCAGCCCAAACTTGGAATCACTGGCAATAAACTGTAAACTGTTTTACTTACCACTGGAATTTTCCTCATTCATTCTGACCGGAGTTTACATTCCACCGCAGGCCAACGTGAGTGATGCACTGCAAAACCTGCCAAACCAAATATCTGGCTTGGAGTAAAAACATCCAGATTCTCTTTTCAATTATCCTTAGAGACTTTAACAGAGCAAAACTAACACTTTCTTTCGGCTTCTCCCCTTAGGGGTTGCCACAGCAAAACTAACACTTGAACTTCCAAAATACAGGCAAAATATGAACTGTCCGACAAGAGAGAAAATCACACTGGATCATTGCTACACTGTTCTTAAGGACGCATATCACTCTGTACCCCGGGCAGCTTTAGGGAACTCTGATCACTGCTTGGTTCATCTTATTCCAACATACATGCAGAAACTAAAATCTGTTAAACCTGTAGTAAAAACAGTGAGGAGATGCACCAGTAAGGCAAAGCAGGTTCGGTAACAACAAGCCATGGTTCACACCCAAACTGAAAAAACTTCGACATGCCAAGGAAGATGCCTACAGAGGGGAGGACAAAGCACTGTACAAGCAGGCCAGGAACCAACTGACAAAAGAGATCAGAATAGCCAAAAGAAGCTACTATGAAAAGACCCTGCGTTAGTGTGGAAAGGCCTGCAATATATCACAAACTACAGGAGATTGTCAGAACCACTCTACTGACAGTCAGTACTGTCAGAACCGCTCTACTGAGGACGCCATTGCTCATCTCCTCCCCACTACGATGAGCCACCTGGACCAAAGAAATGGGATTGTGCAAAGATGTTGTTTGTGGACTACAGTTCAGCGTTTAACACCATAATTCCCTCCACACTCACCTCTAAGTAGGAGGTCCTGGGACTTACAGCCAGCAGCTGTAATAACACACCTCATCCTCCCTCAGCACTGGAGCTCCCCAGGGTTGTGTTCTGAGCCCCCTGCTTTACTCAATGTACACATATGACTGTGTGGCCACATCCAACTCCATCACCATCATCAAGTTTGCTGACGACACTGTTGTGGTGGGTCTGATCTCCAACAACGATGAGACGGCCTACCTACAGGAGGGTAAAAACCTGGAGAGATGGTGCTAGGAGAACAACCTTCTCCTGAATGTCAGCAAGACCAAGCGGTTGATCGTGGACTTCAGCACAAAGCGGGAGCGGTCATACAAACCGCTAAACATCAGCGGGACTCCAGTGGAAAGAGTGGACAGTTTCCGGTACCTGGGTGTTCACATCACACAGGATCTGTCTTGGTCCTGTCACACCAACACACCCAGTGTCTGTACCATTTGAGACGCTTAAGGGACTTTAAACTACCCTCTCAGGTGCTTAAGACTTTCTACACCTGCACAATTGAGAGCATTCTGACAGGTAGCATCACTTCCTGGTTTGGGAACAGCACCATGCAGGACAGGCGAACCCTCCAGAGGGTGGTGCGTTCAGCTGAATGTACCATCCACACTGAGCTCCCTGACCTGCAGGACATCTACAGCACACGGTGTAGGACCAGAGCCAAGAAGATTATGAAGG
Organism: Silurus asotus; assembly: GCA_024362625.1. Lineage (NCBI taxonomy): Eukaryota > Metazoa > Chordata > Actinopteri > Siluriformes > Siluridae > Silurus > Silurus asotus. Next base: position 5,680,414 of record MU533908.1, read on the forward strand.
ACCTCAGCCATCCCAACAATGGACTCTTTTCTTTGTTGCGTTCAGGGAAACGCTTCCGCTCCCTGAAAGCGAACACAGAGAGAATGAGGAGGAGCTTCTTCCCGCTGGCCATTCGGTGTTTAAAACAGGAAACACCCAGGATCTAAAAACTGGACCACTATCTCCATCATCACACCTCTCTGTACCTCTGTACCTCTCTGTACCTCTCTATATCTCACATGTCGCACCACGACACTTTAATTTTTGGACTTGCACAGCAAAGTGCACTTTATATTTATTTTATACCACACCATACTGCACATGGACACTTTATACCACCCCATACCGCACACGGACATTTACGGCCCTCTACACCACACCATACCGCACACGGACACTTTATAGACAACCCACCACATAAATTGTCTATTGTTTACACTTTGTTACACATTGTTTACTGTTTTACTGTCTACTGCCATAAGAATTTTTTTTGTATATAAATTTTTCTCCTTGTTTCACATACATATATCTTTATATCTTCATATTTTTATATTTTATTTTATATAGTTTTTTTTATACTTTATACTTTATTAATCTGCTTCTTTTCTTTTTTTCCCACCCTATTCCGTCATGCCGGACCATCGTATAATGCATTTAACTGCATGTCGTACCCTGTATGCATGTGTATGTGATGAATAAAATTTTATTTGATTTTGATTTGATTTGATTTGAGACCACCCCTCCCCACTGAAGCAAACAAAGACCTGGCTGATGACAACACCTTTTACTGCAGGTTTGAGAACAATATCTTCACACCTCTCATCCAACCCAGCCCAATGTCTGCCCCCATCACACCTCTGGGAACCCCTCTTACAAGTACTCCCAGCACTCAAGTTGCGCTCACGATTTGTTAAGAGGATGTGTATCGGCTCTTTTAGAGACAGAAGACAAGGAAAGTCCCCGACCCAGATGGTGTCTCCCCCTCCTGTCTCAAAGCATGTGCTGACCAACTGGCTCCCATCTTCACCTCTATCTTCAACAGATCACTGGAGTTGTGTGAGGTCCCCTCCTGCTTTAAACTCTCCACAATTATCCCGGTCCCCATGAAACTCTCCATTACTGGACTAAATGACTACAGGCCTGTCGCTCTGACATCTGTCGTCATGAAGGCCTTTAAAAAGCTGGTATTGGCCCATCTAAAGAAGGTGACAGAACAGCTGCTGGATCCCCTACAGTTTGCATATCGAGCAAACAGATCGGTGAATGACGCAGTCAACATGGGGCTAAACTACATTCTACAACACCTTGACTGCCCAAGAAACATATGCCCGGATTCTGTTTGTTGACTTTAGTTTGGCTTTCAATACTGGGAATCAGTCTGGGAATTCTCCAGTCAAAACTTCTAAACCTCACTATACCCCCTGCCATGTGTCAATGGATCACCAGCTTCCTGACAGGCAGGAAACAACAGTTGAAACTGGGAGGTGTTATTCTGATAGTCAGCACTGGTGCTCCTCAGGGATGTGTCCTTTCCCCACTGCTATTCTCCCTTTATACAAATGACTGCATATCAAGTAACCTAACTGTCAAACTCCTGAAAATTGCAGATGACACCACGCTCATCAGACTCATCCAAAATTGTGACGAGTCTGCACATGAGCAGGAGGTGAAGCAGCTGGTGCTATGGTGAAGTCAGAACAACCTTGAGCTAAACACACTTAAAACTGTGGAGATGATAGTGGACTTTAGGAAACACCCTTCAACACTACTCCCCCTCACAATATCTAACATCCCTGTGTCATCTGTGGAGAACTACAAGTTCCTGGGCACTACACAGAGAGACCTGAAATGGGAATGCAACATAAACTCGATTCTGAAAAAGGCCCAGCAGAGGACACCAGTTAAGGAAGTACAGTTTGCCACAGGAGCTGTTGATGCAGTTCTACATTGCAGTCATTGAATCCGTCCTGTGCTCATCAATCACCATCTGGTTTGGAGCAGCAACAAAACAGGACAGAAACAGACTGCAGAAAACAGTTAAAACAGCAGAAAATCATTGGTGCTCCCCTGCCCACTCTCCAGGACTTGTACTATACAAGAACCAGAAACCGGGCAGAAAAAAAATCATTAATGACCTTTCACACCCTGGACACAACATCTTCCAGCTCCTCCCTTCTGGCAGATGCTACAGAACTTTGTTCACCAAAACTGCCAGACACAGGAACAGTTTCTTTCCCCAAGCAATCACCCTCACTAACAACTGACCATAATTCTATTCCCTGCTCATATTTATCTAAGTACCGCACATAACTGTCAGTCATCACATTATCTGTATATGTTGCACACACTATGGCTGCTATATACTGTACAAAGTTTTATAGTAAAGTCTTTATCATACCTGACACACATTACTGTCATTTGCACTACCATGCACTCTCACACTTTATGTACAATTACTGATTGTACATAACACCCAGCGTTAACCTTAACTGTTAAATTCTGTAAAGCTGATTTGAAACAAATCTGTTGTGAAAAGTGCTAGAGAAAAAAAAAACTTGACTTGACATTCAATTTCATGAAAAACCATTAAAAAGTTAAATAGAGGAACTTCCGGTATGCCTTGTGGTGATTAGACGTAGGTGGAAGTCGCTCTGTGAACATTAGTCTTTTTTTATCAGCAATCTTAATTATTTTCTGCAACATTCTTATAAACAAGTCTATCTGTAACATATCTTCAAGAAAAATGCCAAAAGTTGGACAAAATACAGCAGAAATGTTGACTGAATCGGGAAACGAGCAAGCAGCTAACGCTACGGCTATAGATGAACCGGAAGCTGAGCTCACACCTGCTACTTTGAGGGAGTTAATATCATACACCATTCGTTCGGAAATTTCAACACTGCGATCTGAATTTCTGTCTGGGATTCTGCCATGTCCACACTACAAGCAACCCTTTCATCGCAAGCTCAGAAGATTGGGGACATTGAAACGGCATTTAATGACTCGGACGGCCGATTGACAGTGGTGGAGACCCGAAGCTTATAAAGTAAAGTAAAAGTAAAAAAAGTAAAAGAAAATTAAGAAGAGTAAAATTTAGTATTATGTCTGCATTTGTTACATAAGGCAACATTAATTTAGTCATATGTAACACACTGCTGATAATAACTAAATTTAAGGAACCTGTTAGTTGTTTTTTTTTTTGTATCTGACTGTTTCCAGTTAGGTTTTAAGAAGGTATGGGTGTTAGACCCTATGTCCACTCTGGATGTTCGGAGGGGATAGGGCTTGTTTATGCTTTTATTTTTGTTTGTTTGTTTTGTGCACCTTCGATCATCTTGTTTTTGATTGCTCTTCTCTTTAATGCTCTCTTTATGGCAGTATCTAATTATATTTGGAACGGAGGCCCAATAAGGATCCAAAAATCGTTTTTTCAACAGCCCAAAAACTAGGTGGGTTTGCACTCCCTTACTTTTTAAAATATTACTGGGCAGCAAATATCCATAGTATTCTCTACTGGAACCAGTCACAATATGGCCTGTGCCAATGGGTTGAGATAGAATGTAGTTCCTGTACTCATGTGCCCCTGCATGCTTTATTATGCCTTTGCACAAGATCCTCGTAAGCTTCACAACATCTCCTCTTCTCTACTAAACCCCCCTGCTGCACATGCTCCATCCTCCCTGACTACTAATGACTTTGCCTCCTTCTATGATGAGAATATTAGGAAAATCTGCCAGACCTTCACTTCGTCTCCAACAATGATTACACAACACAGCCAACAATCCACTACATCTCTGTCAAGCTTCTCAACCTTAACAGAAGATGAGATACTGCAAGTCATACGATCCTGCAATCCCACCACCTGTCCTCTGGATCCAATCCCTTCAACTATGCTCCAGACCATCACGCAAGATCTTCTGCCCTTCATCTCCACAATCATCAATGGGTCATTAACATTTGGCTATGTACCAACTACCTTCAAGCAAGCAAGGGTCATTCCTATCTTGAAGAAACCTGCTCTGGATCATCACCATACTTGGTCCCCTCCTTTTCTCCCTCTATACCCACTCCATTGGTAAAGTCATATCCTCACATGGGTTTTCTTATCACTGCTATGCAGATGACACTCAACTCACCTTTTCTTTCCCTCCATCAGATACCACAGCTTCCGCTCGAATCTCAGCATGAGATTCAGCAATTGTCAGACATATCTTAATGGATGAGTGCTCACCAACTGATGCTTGCCTACAAGGCCAAAAATGGACCAGCACCATCTTACCTCAGTGACCTCATCACATCTTGCACTGCACCACGCTGTCTGAGAACCTCCAGCACTGCTCGACTGGTACCACCTTCTCTCAGAATGAGAGGTAAGTACAATTCAAGGCTCTTCTCTGTTCTGGCACCGAGGTGGTGGAATGAACTTCCCCTAGATGTCCGTACAGCAGAGTCCCTGATTATCCTTAAGCGACGACTGAAGACCTACCTCTTCCTGAAATACCTAAATTAGCACTTTCCAAGTTTGTAGAATTCGAGTTATATTTATATTGAGTTTGTAATCTTGCGTACCAGTGTAGATTTATTCATTACTAGAGATTTAATGCACGTTTGTATGTCGCTCTGGATAAGGGCGTCTGCTAAATGCCGCAAATGTAAATGTAAATTAATTTGCACTGCAAATGGCACAAACCACAAAATAAATGTTTAATGGGGACCCCAACAAGTGATGACCCCGGGGTGCTTGTTCAGTGTCTATTCATCAGTGGTGTTGTTGATGATCTGAAAGGTGATTTTTTAATGTTTATTTTAGCATCCCATTTAAACATTTAAACAGCTCATATAAGGGTGCGCTTTATAGTCCGGAAATTACGGTAATTGTGTATTTCTTTAGTTTATTTAAGATATTAATATCCAAAAGGCCAAGGAATCATAAATAAACAATGATCATATAAACAAACAACTCACCTTTCAGATAATCGACATCACTGACGAATAGACATTGAACAATAAGCAGTCCCAGACGGGTTTGTCACTTGCTGTGGTCCCCTTGAAACATTTATTTTGTGATCTGTGCTATTTGGTTGTGTTATGAGGCTTTGCAGCGTGTTTTTGTACTTGGTTGCATTGTGGGGGTCTGCAGCACATGTCAAACTGATAACGTTGTTTTTTATTTTATTTGCTGGTGTTTTTTGTTTTCTTTATGCATGTGTTTTCTTAAGTTGCAGCGCTTTGATCTCTCTCAGCCACTGTATAGGATGCTGTAAGGATAAGTAATTTATAAGATATTTATTTCATTTCAGGGTGGAGTATTCCCTTAATTAAGCAGGGGCAAAAACAGTGATTGGGATAAAATTTTAATTGTGCAGTCCCAGCTGTAGTTTATATGACTTACACTTCTAGCTGTACTGCCCTCCAATCATGGTCCCGCTGGGCTCTCAAAGCACGGTTGCCTTCTATGTCAAGTCAAGTCAAGTGGCTTTTATTGTCATTTTTACTATACACAGTGGTACACAGTACACAGTAAAAACGAAACAACGTTCCTCCAGAACCCTGGTGCTACACTAAACAACAAAACAACATAAAGTGCATCGAGTGCAGCCTGGTGCAAACAGTGCAAACAAAAGAACAGTACAGACAGACAGAGTGCAGACAGACAACACAAGACAAGACAAAAACCAAGTATAGCGCCGACTAGTAAACCTACTGTACTTAAGTATACAGTACTGTATGAAGTGAAATGTAAAAACTATACCCAGGAAAAAGTACAACAGAACAGAGCAATTTAGTGCAAAAACAGCAGCAAGGAGGTGCAAAGACAGCATGTAAACATTCTATTGTAGTATAAAAGGTGCAAAAACAGCATGTAAACATTGTGCTGAATATAAGGTGCGAGTATAAATAATAATAAATATATAAATGGTGGTGGAGTGGATTAGGATGAGTGATGATTGTGTTTAGTCCAGGTTCTACAGTTTGTATATATGTGTGTATAGATATATGTGTGTGTATAGATATGTATAGATATATGTGTGTGTATCAGGATGCTCTCAATGGTCCCTCTATAGAACATGGACAGGATGGGGGGAGGGAGGTCGGCTTTCCTCAGCCTTCTCAGGAAGTAGAGACCATGCTGGGCTTTCTTGGTGATGGAGCTGGTGTTAAGTGACCAGGTGAGGTTGTCTGCCAGATGAACACCAAGGAATTTGGTGCTCTTGACGATCTCCACAGAGGATCCATCGATAATCAGTGGAGATTGGTCGCTCTGTGCTCTCCTGAAGTCCACAACCATCTCTTTCATTTTGTCCAAGTTCAGAGACAGGTTGTTTGCTCCACACCAGGCTGTTAGCCGTTGCACCTCCTCTCTGTATGCTGACTCGTCGTTCCTGCTGATTAGACCCACCACGGTCGTGTCATCAGCGAACTTGATGATATGATTCGAGCTGTGCGTTGGTGCACAGTCGTGAGTCAGCAGAGTGAACAGCAGTGGACTGAGCACACAGCCTTGAGGGGCTCCAGTGCTCAGTGTGGTGGTGCTGGAGATGCTGTTCCCGATCCGGACTGCCTGAGGTCTCCCAGTCAGGAAATCCAGGATCCAGTTGCAGAGAGAGGTGTTCAGGCCCAGAAGGTTCAGCTTCTCGATCAGGTGCTGAGGAATGATTGTGTTGAATGCTGAACTTAAATCAATGAACAGCATTCGTACATTTGAGTCCTTGTTGTCCAGGTGGGTGAGGGCCAGGTGGAGCGTTGTGGAGATGGCATCGTCCGTGGAACGGTTTGGACGATACGCAAACTGCATGAGGTCCAGGGAGGGTGGAAGCTGTGTCTTGATGTGCCTCATGACAAGCCTCTCGAAGCACTTCATCACAATGGGTGTAAGCGCGACGGGACGATAGTCATTGAGGCAGGAGACAGTCGATTTCTTTGGCACAGGAACGATGGTCGTTGTCTTGAGGCACGTGGGAACAATGTTACTGCTCAGGGAGATGTTGAAGATGTCAGTGAAGACATCTGCTAGTTGTTCTGCACATTCCCTGAGCACTCTGCCAGGAATGTTGTCAGGTCCAGCAGACTTCCGTGGGTTAACTCTGCATAGAGTTTTTCTCACTTCAGCTGTGGTTAGACAGAGCACCTGGTCAGTGGGAGGAGTGATGGTCTTCCTCGCCACCACATTGTTCTGTACCTCAAACCGGGCGTAGAAGTCGTTCAGCGCATCTGGGAGGGAGGCGTCACGGTCACAAGCAGGTAATGTGGTCCTGTAATTCGTGATCGCCTGAATGCCCTGCCACATGCACCGAGTGTCTCCACTGTCTCCACTGTCCTGGAAGTTTCTTGCATTTGTGAACCATTTACCAAGCGCTGTCTCCAGCTCTTTCTTACTGACAGTTTTCCGCAAACGGCTCTGCTTCAGGCTACCTGTAAAGCAAAAAAAATGTATATAAAGTAGAGCATGCAACTGCATTAACCAGGGCACAACCTATTATTTGTATGTATAAAGCATCGAGTTACATGAGCATAAGACTATCAGAACTTAAAAAAAAGACCAAAAATCACAAGGTTGTAAGCACCATTTAATCCACCATTTGCCCAAACTTTGAACTGATCTGAGTAAATGATGTTAATTACATAATACCATGCAAAAAGTTTAATGCATCAATATGGTGAATGGCCTGACTGACTTTCTGAATGGCGCAAAATTATGTTTATTATCTTTAACGTAATCAATATTTTATTAATGTTTAAAAATTATATAAATATGAACGTTTTTTATCATCTTTCTATCACATTCAAATAATGTTATAAATAAAATGCAATAAATTTTCTCTGTGTATTATATATACACATGTTATAAAAAGGTAGTGAAAAAGAAAGAATAGGCCACAGTGCTTTTACTGTTTCACCCTCCTGTTATCATGAGGACACTATATGGAAAAAAACATTGTTTCCACATTTTAGTAGACAATTTCCTAGTTATCTGCTAATTGTTAAGAATGTTCAGTTTTCCATAGGTGTTTATCTCTGAGGTAACAACTTTCTTTCGGCTTCTCCCGTCGCCACAGCGGATCCTCCGCATGTTTGATTTGGCACATGTTTTACGCTGGATGCCCTTCCTAACGCAACCCTCCCCAATTTATCCGGGCTTGGGACCGGCACTGAGAGTGGCTGGGGATGGTTCCCTGACCGGGAATCGAACCCGGGTCGCAGAGGTGAGAGCGCTGCATCTTAACCACTAGACCACCAGGGGACCGGGTGTTTATCTCTGAGGTAAACCAGTTCAATCTCCACACTTACCTCGTTATATCGTGCCTGTTTCAAAAGTATACATTAAATAAAAAACAGTAAAATGTGATTCATTTAAAACAAAATGTCTTACCGTGAGAGATGTCAGGTTATCCAGGTCAGGTGCTCCAGTAGTAGTGAGTGATGGGGAAAGAAAAACCACACACCACAACACAAGTGCATGAAAAATTAAGAGTATTTCTGTGGACATTAAAATTGAGCTTGCTCAAATTTTCTTCCAGCAAAGTTTTTGGCCATTTGACAATGATTAGTAATTGTTATAGTTTCAAGGTAAAGATCAGTCTGTTCATCAGTCCTTTAATGTGGTGTAAAAAGCTTGGTCTTGAGTGCTTGAAGACCAAAGAGCTCATTGTGGACTTCCGGAAATCCAACAGCAGGAGACATGGACCAAGCAACATCAACGGAACCGAGGTGGAGAGAGTCTCCAGCTTTAAGTTCTTGGGAGTTCACACCTCTGAGGATCTGACATGGCAGCAGAACATGTCAGCTTTGGTTAAAAAAACACAACAACGCCTGTACTTCTTGAGAAGTCTCAAGAAATCTCATCTGTCCCCAAGGATTTTAACGAGCTTCTACCGCTGCATCATTGAGAGCATCCTGACCAACTCCATCACTGTATGGTACGGAGGTTCCACTGTGTGTGAACGTAAAGCACTGCAAAGGGTGGTCAAAACCGCCCAACGCATCACTGGCACCCAACTACCTGCCATTGAACACCTTCACCACAGCAGATGTCTGCGCAGAGCTCACAGCATCATCAAGGACTCTTCACATCCCAGTCACAAACTGTTTAACCTCCTTCCATCAAGAAGGAGATACAGGAACTTGCGTACCAGAACCAGCAGGTTCAGGGACAGCTTTTTTCCATCCACCATCACACTACTGAACACACACTACACCGCTAAATCACTACAAAACAAACATAAACAAAGACTGTACATAACCCTGTACAATACATGTACATACTTCATATTATATCTTTCACTCCTCATTACATCTGCACTTTTTATATCTGTATGTATATTTATCATCACTGTACATTCTGCCCAACATTTCACATTCATCTGTGTATATAACGTATGTGTATATATTTATATGAGAATTTCATCTTCATACATATATATATATATATATATATATATATATACCACTGCTGTAAATATGCCAGATAGTTATCTGCACTGTAAATATGCTAGATATTTATCTGCACTTTTGCACAACTGCTACATTTTGCACTTCTGGTAAATGCCAAACTGCATTTCGTTGCTGTGTACCTGTACTATGCAATGACAATAAAGTTCGTTCTTTCTTTCTTTCTATCTATCACTCTATCTATCACTTTGGTGGAGAGTTTGTGTCCATCAAGCTCCAGGAACACTTTTGCCCTTTTGATAACCCCTTTAAGAATTAGTCCAGAACAAAAGTACATTATACTATAAAATAGATTGTTATACACAAAGTCTGTCACAATATTGAGGCAATTATACCATGTACTCATTGATTAGATTGTCAGGATCCTCATTTAGGTAGACAAAGCTTTGAGGACACACTCCCTCTTAAGATTAACGTGTTATACCTCTGAAAAGAGGGAGATGAAAAAGCATGAACACGCGGATGTTTCCTTACTGCAAACTTTATGTAGAATCATCTTTTCATGACAATTGACAATAACAGATAATACACTTTGCCAAACACAAACGGTTATTTATATATAATAATCAGTTATTTATAATCAATAATACATAAATTAATTAATACAGCTTTTTAGAACTTGCACCTGAAAATACATCATTCACCTTTTTCAGCAAATCTACCAATCAACAATAAATTAACAGGATTAAACATTTGAAACAATGCAAAAGTTAAACTCTCTCTGAATATATATAGATTCGCGCCATTTTGTGGACCTTGCGCCATCTCACACCAGAGCTCATGCCTCTACATTCAAACACTTACACATTTAAACATCCTTAACAAAAACACAATTAGTCTAATTCTAACATACACACTCTTAACCATTATATTATCACCACATCAAAACATTGTTTCCTTTTTCTCATTCAAACTAATACCTGAAAAGAGGGAGACATTGGTAACATATCTTTACTGCTTCACAGATTTATGAAACTGAACACATATTTCAATCCGTCACAAATGCAGGCACACTAGGGAAAATCTACCTATAAACTACTACATTGTCAAGTTAACAAGTCATAAGTGAGAAACAACTGATTGACACATCTATTAAAACAATTTTCATGGCTATCATACCTGTGTAAGTGGCATGAGAAGTTTCCTTATCCGTTGCCCCTGAGCTCCACCTCTCTTGGCAAATATCCTCAAAAGATTTGGAGTGTGTTGTCATGCGGAGATATGGAAGCGGAAGCCGAAATACAAGCAAACAGTTAAAAAGGCAACACAAATACTCGCTGTGAAGCAGATTATCCGGTGGTGTGCTCCAGGAGCGCAGCCCACAAAGTCCCGAATTGACAAGAGGCAGTTTACACAGAGTAAACAACAAAAGCAGGAGCGGCGTAATCCGGGGCGCACTTTGGGAGGAAAGTGCAGCCGTGGAGAAAGTGAGAAGTCCGAGACAAACAGGTACGTAGCCGAACCGCGCATACGCAATTACAATCACACCATGAGCCTATAAACTCGTACATGAACCCACAATCACCGACAGGGAGTGCGGGTGAATGAAGGGTTTAAGTAGGGGCTGGTGATGAGCGAGTGAATGAGCCTCAGGTGTGCCAATGAAGCCGAGAGCTCAGGAGCATGCGGAGGCAATGACAGCCGCCGAAGGGGGTGTGGCAGGTGGATTTCTGACAGTGTTCATCCAACTTTGTGAAGAATTTTGAAATTAACAAACCTAAAACAGAAAAACTTCACAACTTAAGTTCCAGTTGCTGTTCCACTAAACTGCTGAGTAAAACGTGTAAATCATATAGTTAAATAATGTATTATTAATAATACAAAGTAGACTACTGCATTTTATGTACAAATGGATAGTGCATTGTCTAATGTAAATTAACTTTAGTGTATTTCTGTTAGTGTTAGGATGGTTTTCACACTGTTTCACACACATTCCTTTGTCTGCTCAGTGTCTATAGAATATTTACGATGTTAGTCTGTAAGGTAAACAGGGAGTCTTATCTGGACTCACACATCTCCAGCTAGTATATCCTCTTGTCTAAACAGGAAACAAGTTTAGGACAGCCTTTTCTCTGTATGTGTATATATACGTTCTGCTACCTGCAATAAACTGAAGAGGAAGCATTTGCTGTGTGCGGTGTGATTCTTCCCTGAATTCAGAAAGGCCTACGGGTATCGCAGATCGTATGGAAAACCTCTTCACGAATTAAGTTTCGTTTGGGCATGATAAAAATTTAACAGTTTTGGTGTCAGAAGTGGGATACTTTCAGCAATATCCAAAAAGGGAAATCACGCATCAAGGTAAGTTTTAAGATACTTCCTTGTTGGCGGGGCTGCATATGTTTTCGTGTCTTGGTTATATATTAATTGTTTAATGATAATTTCCTTTGGTGGGATGATTTCATCGCGACATTGGTTTCCTCACCTTAGATGCAAGATTAGAAGATGTTTTTTACGGTCTGTCTAATATAGGCGATATTGTCTGAAGTATCCAAAAGAATCCACGATAATTTATATGCCCGAAAAAAAATAGATGAATGAAAAATGAATTAAAAAACAAATGAAAAATTAATTGTTTAAAAAAAAAAAAAAAAAGTGAGAGAAAAGTGAAAAGGAACTAAAGAAAAATTGACATTTTAAAAAAAGACTTTAAAATTTTTTAAAAGACTTCAATCTTGTTTTGGCGTTATAGTCTATTTTTTCTCCTAATTTACAAAATTTGTGATCCAATTGGAGAGACTGTATTACCTTTTTTGTTTAAAGACTGCGATCCCCCTGGTGCCTAGCGCAGCTGTATTGTCTAAGTGTTATGTGTTGTGTGTATCGTCTGAGTGTTAAGTGTTGTGTGTCTGTTCTTTGTTCTGTGTTAAGAAGATGCGTCATGGCATTTCTTGCTTATTGCCAGAAGAAAATCCCAAAGATTGGATGTATAGGAATTGTGCCGGGTATTTAACTAATCCTTATTTAGATTATTTGGCATTATGGAGTGAAATTGTGTCACATCTAGATACTTTTTCCTAGAGATTTAGATGCGGCTAGAGGTTTCTACGGGTTAAGTTAACCCGTTATGCTCTGCACTGCAACAGGAAGTGGTGCATTCCAGCCTCAGCACAAAACTCAAGGAGGAGGTCCTAGGAAAAAGGGGAAGTGCATCAATTAGGGAATAGACAGATTCCAATTTCATGTCCTGTAACTCAACTTTTGCCTGTAGTGACACAGACTGGTACAAATTTTTATCCTTGCTTTACAATAATTCCAAACTCGCCTTTAAACCTTTTAGGAAGAGATATGATGCATAAAATGGGAATGGAGATTCTGTTTTTTGAAAGCAATGTCTCACTGTCTTTTCCTTTTCCTTCTGTCATGCTCTCAACCGAGCCACAGCCACATCCGGAAGATTTTTTCCAAGGTATTACAGAGGTCCTGCCTGATGAACCAAATTTAGTTAACCCTAAATTATGGGCCTCTCACAAAGATGAGGCAGGTTTAATCCAGGTAAAACTGTATCATGCACTCATGAAAACACACCATCCGATTTTTCTTAAACAATATCCATTGTCGAAAGAGAAAAATGTTGGCATTGCTCCAGTGATTGACAATTTATTGTCACAAGGTGTTTTGATCGAGACACATTCACCGTATAACACAACGATTAATCCTGTCTTGAAGGCAGATAAAAAATGTTGGAGGTTCACACAAGATTTACGTGAGATTAATAAATTAGTTATTCCGTTAGCTCCTTTGGTGCCTGATGTAGCTACCATTGTTATCTCTATACCAGCGACTCACAGATTTTTTACTGTGATTGACCTTTGTTCTGCTTTTTTCAGTGTCCCTTTGGCCTCAGAGACCCAGACGCTTTTCGCATTTACCTATAGGGGACGTCAATTCACCTGGACCCGTCTTCCTCAGGGTTTTGTTGACTCGCCAGCAGTATTCTCCGCTGTAGTGCACAGAACTTTGGCTGATATACACCTTCCAGAAACAACCTGCATTCTTCAATACGCAGATGACATCCTTGTCACAGGACTGACTGAGCAGGACTGCCACAAAGCATCAGTGATTGTCTGCAATGTCCTGGCTCAGGCTGGATTTAAAGCTTCACACCAGAAACTACAGTGGGTGAAGAGAAAGGTCTCATATCTGGGCCATGTGATCTCAGAAGGCCACCGTAAGATATCGCAGGACCGAGTGCAGCTTGTGACTAGGTTTTCAAGACCTCAGACTGTGAAACAGATGCAGAGCTTCTTGGGACTGGTGAACTACTGCCGAGCATGGATCCCTGACTGCGCACAGCATGATAAAGTTTTGCGTAGTGCTATAAATCACAAAGCTCCTCCATCACATCTCATTCTGTGGACTCATGAAATGACTGACAGTTTTGCTGCCTTCAAGAAGGCTATACAGTCTGCTCAAGCTCTAGGTCTTCCGAATTATGCTAAGCCTTTTCACCTATATGTGCACGAACGTGGTGGTACGGCTGCGGGGATCCTAGCCCAGGAACACGGTGACAGATATCGCCCTGTTGCGTATCTTTCTAAATCTTTAGACAACATAGCACAAGGGTTTCCCTTGTGCTTGCGTGCAGTGGCTGCTGCGGCTCTGGTGGTCCGGGATGCTGAGAAAACAGTGCTGTCACATTTTTTGATACTGTACACCTCACATCAGGTAACAGCTATTTTACACAACATATGACAGCACAACGTGGATCTGGTTATGAAACCACACTTTTGGCAACAGAAAACTTTACTATTAAGCCTCTTCTCAGCTGCATTCAGCTGTAGTAGCTCTGCGTGATCTGCTAAACGATATTAACGTAGATGGTTTTGATGACACACATGACTGACTTAAACACATTGAACAAGAGACCTCTTGTAGGCCCGATCTTTTAGATACGGCCCTGGAAGAGGGGGATTGTCTATATGTAGATGGTTCATGTTCAAAACCCTTCTGATGGTGTGTATTTATGTGGATATGCGGTTGTAAGATTACCTGATGTAATAGTTGAAGCTAAATCATTACCATACACATCTGCACAACTGCAGAGTTGGTCGCACTCACAAGAGCATGTCAGTTGTCTGAAGGTAAAGTAGTGACTATATACACTGATTCTAAGTATGCTTATTGTGTTGTGCATGATTTTGTCGAAACATGAAAGCAAAGAGACTTTAAAACAGTTGATGGAAAGCCCATAGCACATTTTAAATCTCATTGGCGACTTTTTAAAAGCTCTTCAACTCCCTGCCAAAGTGGCCATAGTTACACATATGCCACCTGTAGGAAATTTAATATATCTGTTGGTTATAGTTGACAGATTCAGCAAGTGGCCAGAAGCATTTGCATGTGTGAGAGAGAATGCTAAAACGGTTGTCAAAAATTTTTACAAAAGTGATCATTTCTAGGTTCGGTATTCCTAGTGTGATTGAACGTGATAACGACACAGTGGATACATGCAAGCAGGATCAAATCAGCACCTACTTATTCTATGCACTAATTGGTCTGTTGGCCTAAGAAGCCTACCTAAGTGAGTATTCAGGGCTGAAACAGTTGAGAGCCCACAGAAAGATCCTTTCTTTATAGGAGAAAGGGGGCCACCTCCGGGGTGAAGATCTGACTCACTTAACTGTTTATTTAGCTTACCCTGATACCTGCTCTAGGTCTAAATTCTATAACAATACGTGCATAGTCGTAACTAGACTCCGATATTTTCTTGTTCTCTTTGAATACATTATTCAGTGAGAAGAAACTGTTATGCATACCTTATAATACTGCTAATAGACATACTGAACAAGCACTGAGAAATAAATGTCTCATGATGTCTTGGAGAACGTGAAACAACTGCTGAACAAAGTTTTTGTTTTGATTGTTGTAATTGTACTTTGTATGTTGCACGATGGTAAAACCACCGATTGGGGTGGTGATGATGAAGGATTATATGCATGTAGGGAAAGAATGAAATGGAATCTGTATGTTTTTGTTTGTCTTTATCTTTTCATTTGCAGTTTGTCTCACCCGTTCTGTTCCCCGGATGAACATCCTAAGTTTTGGTGTGTGATGCTAAATCATAAATGATTTAAAGTGGCCATTGTTAGTGTTAAGATGGTTTTCACACTGTTTCACACACATTCCTTTGTCTGCTCAGTGTCTATAGAATATTTACGATGTTAGTCTGTAAGGTAAACAGGGAGTCTTATCTGGACTCACACATCTCCAGCTAGTATATCCTCTTGTCTAAACAGGAAACAAGTTTAGGACAGCCTTTTCTTTGTATGTGTATATATACGTTCTGCCGCCTGCAATAAACAGAAGAGGAAGCATTTGCTGTGTGCGGTGTGATTCTTCCCTGAATTCAGAAAGGCCTACGAGTATCGCAGATCGTATGGAAAACCTCTCCATGAATTAAGTTTCGTTTGGGCATGATAAAAATTTCCTGTCTATACTTTCAACAATGTTGATAGACCACAGACAGACCCAAGACTTTACTCTAGCTATCTTATATAGTGTAATGATTTTTTTGTGTTATTGACATTTTAATATATTTAATTTTATTTGAAATCTCACTGGATTACCTCATTTTCTGGAAACAAAGCTGGCAATCTGCTTTTAATGTCAGCAATAAGTGGAGATTCTTTGACAACCTCTTGTCTTCTAAATGCAAAAGAAATGTCCATTAAATTGATCTTCTCACAGTTTGCTCGTTGTTCTTCTTAACCTCAGAAAGAAGAGAGAGTCTGATTTGCTCCATACTGTCAGGAGTTTCAACAGGAAGAAATGAGGGACAAAAGTTAACTTCAGCCTTGTGTGGCTCCTTGACACCAAAAGCTGGATTGCTTATACATTGCTTCATGAAATTAATGGTCACTTCACTTCAACCAAGATTCCGCAGCTTGGTTCTGTAATTTGACATTTTATATTTAAGGCTTCTTTTCTAGCCACTGATTCTAATGATTCAGTGAGAAATCATTAGCTCGTGTTTAGCTAAAAGTGTAAGGGGGATATTATTGAAACAATTGGTGAGACGAGCAACTTGCTTGAAAAAGCTGTGCTTGGCTTCGAAACGCATAGTCCACAGATGCACAAATGGACTAAATGACTTAAATGCAGGATAGTGTTCCAAGAAGTGCTGTTTTGGTATTAACTTCACACCAGGAAAAACTTCCTGAAACCTCTGTCTGAGTTCGGAAATTTTGCCATCAATGTATGCAATTAACTCATCAGTGTGAACTGGTGACATCACAAGCTCAACAATATCTTTAAGATCCATAAGCAGCGGCCATGCAGGCTCATCTTCTGGCACCATGTGTCCTACAAGTAATGGAAGCAATCTTATCAGGTTCCAGTTCTTGTGAGCATTGCCTCCAATAGTATTCTGGCTGAACATTGAGCAAGAGATTGCATGAGGTCTGTTTGTCTTATCCGTCCATTTATAGGGTACACTTAAACTGGGTGAGTGTGTCTGAGCCCCGAACACTGTCAGGAAGACTATTCCAGAGTTTAGGAGCTAAATGTGAAAATGCTCTACCACCTTTAGTGGACTTTGCTATTCTACGAACAACTAGAAGCCCGGAGTTTTAAGATCTCAGGGAGCGTGGCGGATTGTAGCGTGTTAAAAGACTGGAGAGATACATGGGAGCCAAACCATTTAGTGCTTTATGAGTGAGAAGTAATAGTTTGTAGTCTATTCGAAACTTAACAGGAAGCCAATGTAGGGACGATAGGATTGGGGTTATGTGATCATATTTTCTTGACCGTGTAAGAACTCTGGCTGCTGCATTCTGGACTAACTGAAGCTTGTTTATTAATGACGCAGGACATCCACCTAGTAATGCATTACAGTAGTCTATTCTGGAGGTCATGAACGCATGGACGAGCTTCTCTGCATCAGATATAGACAACATGTTTCTTAACTTAGAAATATTTCTAAGGTGAAAGAAGGCTGTTTTTGTAACTTGGTTGATATGATATTTGAAAGACAAGTCGCTGTCTAAAATAACACTCAGGGGTTTTACCGTTGAACTAGTGGTTACAGAGCATCCGTCTAAACGCAGGTTGAGATGCTGGAGCTTCTGTATACTAGTTTTTGGGCCGATGAGCAAAATCTTAGTCTTTTTAGAATTTAAAAGTAGAAAGTTATGGGTCATCCAATCTCTTATTTCCTTAACACACTCAGTTATTCGAGTCAATTGAGCTATATCCCCTGGTTTAGATAAGATATATAGCTGAGTATCATCAGCATAACAGTAGAAGCTAATTCCATGCCTTCTAATAATATTTCCTAACGGAAGCATGTATATTGTGAAGAGCAGGGGTCCTAGAACTGAACCTTGCGGCACGCCATAATTTACTTGCATTAGCCTGGATAGCCCTCCATTTAAATCTACGAAATGGTAACGATCGGACAGGTAGGATTTAAAGCAGCTTATTGCCTGTCCCTGAATGCCGATGTAATTTTGTAAGCGATCTAGGAGGAGAGCACGGTCTATAGTGTTGAATGCAGCACTAAGATCTAGTAAAACCAACAGCGAGATGAAGCCTTGGTCTGAAGCTAAAAACAGGTAATTAGTGATTTTAACTAGAGCAGTTTCTGTTATATGATGGGGCCTAAAACCTGACTGAAATTCTTCAAAGATATTGTTCTCTTGCAGGTAGTAACATAACTGGGCAGCGACAATCTTTTCTAAAATTTTAGACATAAATGGGAGATTTGAAATTGGTCTGTAATTCGATACCGTGTTTGGATCCAGATTAGGTTTTTTAATGAGGGGCTTAATAACTGCTAACTTGAGGGATTTAGGGACATGTCCTAATGATAGTGAAGAGATAATAATATTCAGAAGAGGTTCACCAATTGTATATAACACTTCCTTCTGCAATTTAGTAGGAATTGGATCTAACTGACATGTTGTTGATTTAGCTTTGGTAATAACATTATACAGCTCTATATACATGTAAAACAGTGTAGTTGTGGAGTTGAAGGTAACACTGTCTCAGGAGATGCTGTCAGAGTTTGAACTGCCACAATTGTTTTTCTAATGTTATCTATTTTTTCAGTGAAGAAATTCATAAATTCCTCACTATTAAACTGTGATGGAACACAATTTTTAGAGCCCTGATTTGTAGTTAGTTTAGCTACAGTACTGAAAAGGAACCTGGGATTGTTTTTGTTGTTTTCTATGAGTTTGCTAAGGTGTTCAGCTCTAGCAGCTTTTAGCGCCTGTCTGTAGCTGAGCATACTGTCTTTATACGCAATTCTAAATACCTCCAATTTAGTTTTCCTCCATTTTCTCTCCAGATTACGGGCTGTTCTCTTGAGTTCATGCGTATGACTATTATACCAAGGTGCAGGTGCTTGTTCTCTAACCTTTTTTAACCGGATGGGGGCAATGGTGTCTAATGTGCTAGTGAGGATAAGTCTATGTTGTTAGTTATTTCATCAAGATTATTATCAGTTATGGGTTTAGTGAGAAATTGAGATAAATCATAACATAACATAGTAACATTAATCATGCACTATCAACAAATATATGGCGATTGTGTCATAAAAACAGTTGTATTAACAGACATAAAACAGTTGAGTAATATTGGATGAACTGTTAGATTAAGATGAGTTACCTGTTAGATTGCAGTTTTCTTCAGGTGATTGTGCGCCAATCTCGTTCAGGCATAAAATCAAGAATTCTGTCATAAATGCATTAGTATCAACTAACATAATAAAACAGTGAAACATTCTTGTTTCATAATACTGATGCAACTGGATGGACACATACCTGTTCATTTGAGGTTTCATTCAGCTGATGGAGCAGCGATCTCTTTCAGGCATAAAATAGGGCATTCTGTTATAAATATGTTTATCAATCAACATAAAACAGTTGGCTAATTTTGTTTCTAATAACACTGTTGCAAATAGATGGACACGTACCTGTTCATTTGCAGTTTAATTCAGTTGATGGTGTGGAGATCTCTTTCAGGCATAAAAATCTGACATTCTGTCATAAATACATTAATGTCAACAATTGGTGTGTATCACCAAAGTTGCCATGATATGACATCATCGAGATTCATGTGTCACAATACAATATTATTGCAATATTAATTATATTGCAATATATTGAAATGTATTACCTGTTTAAAATTAAAAACAAAACCAAAACAAACAAAATAGAAAGCGTGGCTCTTTTAGACTTAAAATCGTGCAATCTGTCATAAATACACTAGTATCAGCTAACATAACAAAGCAGTTGGCTAATATTGTTTCTAATATCACTGATTGAAATGGATGGACAAGTTAACAGTTCACTTAACGTTAACGTTAGCTGTCATAAACACATTAGTCTCAACCGAAATAATAAAAACAGTTGGCTAATATTGCTTCTAATGCTGATGAAAATGGATAGACACGTACCTGTTCGAGGTTTATTAGATAATGGCGAGGCGATCTCTTTCGTACACGCTCTAACGCATTTTGTGAATGTTTCTGCCAGGATATGCACATTGCGTCACGGCCAATTTCCACTTCCTTTCGGTTAAGAATGTTGTTTATTTTCGAGATGTCTTGACATCCAGTCCGACTGACTTTGTAAGAAGTACATTTTATCAGTGTGATTGACGTTTGAAAACATTATTTGTATCAGTCTGGAAGATTAGGCGTGTAATGTCAGAAGACAGCATCCAATTATAAACGTGCGTCTAGTTTCTTCTTTCAAAATGAAAGTTATTTAAATTAAAAGCTACAGTCCATGTGAATTTGTAAATTTTATATGCATTCTTTTTTCAAATCTAGAAAGTAGTTATTTTTCCTTTAATTTATAACATTTTCCTTCAATAATGTTTTTACACCAATAATTGTTAATTATTTATATCCACATTACATTTATTTTGTCACCAGACATACTAATATGTGCTTCATTCGACACAAACCAAATCCCCTTTAAATGGATATGCATTGTTTTTCAATTAAGAGCAATTTAAGACAAATAACAAAATTAAAAACACCAATAACCATATAATTGCACTTCTACAGTTATGGTCAAGCTGGGAATTAATAATCAAAAACTATTTAAATAAAGCATGAATATTATCTAAGTTACTCTGATAATTTATTTTTAGTTAAAACATTTTTATTCAGTCATAAGTTTGACTGAGCTACTTGACTGAAAGATGTACTTTTAAAATGAGTTAAGCCAAAGAGTAAAAATTTCAAGTCAGTTTAAAATAATGCAATCGTGTTAAAAAGAGAAATAGCTGCAATGACATTACTTCAACATGAATTGTTTATGTAAAGTGAACAGAACTTATTTTTTTTTTTTTTTACTTATAAGGAAGAAAATAGGAAGAATTCTATTTATTTGTCAATGTCATTGAAATTATAGATATATTCATGGAATTATATTAATAAATATAAAAACTTACATTTATAAAATATCTGTAATATTGTTTGAAATGAAAAATATATATTTTTTTGTTAAACCATGATTTGTCATGCCACCATGTTGTTCATGTATTCCTCTTATTTCCAGTTTTTCATGAAAATATGATTATGGATATTTAAAAAATCATATCTTTATAATAAATATCAGACTTTAATGAAATAACTAATGTTGTTGTCAAAACATGATTTTGTTATCACTTTTTATTTTTTTTTAAATAAAATTAAATTTTTGCATATCAAAATTCATTTTTTATCAAGATTTGTCGTGTAACTTTTTTCATTTAATCATTGAAATTTTTAACGGTTTTCATTAAAATTAAAAAAACATTTTTAAAATTATCATATTTGTTTGAAAAAAAGTACTTCATTTCACCAGAATGTGATTGGGGCTAAAGCGTGCGGCTATGGGGTGATGCCGCGTGTTGAAGAGGCGCTAGCCAGCTATCTCTTTCCTAGCGTGGCATCGTCAGTAAAGGCTACGGTGTTCCCTACTAATCCGCTACGTGCTACATCGGCTTTAGTGGGGAAGGCTTACGCGGCAGCAGGTCAGGCTGCGGGATGTCTCCACACCATGGGTGTGTTACAGGTGTACCAGGCTGACCTGCTATGTGATTTAGATGAGGGACTTAGCTGACATTAAGGAGTTACGTCGCGCTGCCGACTTAACTCTTCGGGCCACGAAGCACACAGCACGGGCCGTTGGTCGGTCCATGGCGGCCCTGGTCGCCACAGAAAGGCATCTGTGGCTCACCTAGTCTGACCTCCTGGACAAGGATAGAGCTGTGCTCTTGAACGCACCGATGGCTCCTCCTGGTCTGTTTGGTGACGCTGTAATGGCGGTTGTGAACAGGTTTCAGGAGTCTAAAAAGCAGTTGGCTGCGTTTCAGCAGTACCTCCCTCACCGATCTCGTGGGGCTGGTCGGCGGCAGCCCCAGCCTGGTCCTTCCGGGCACCGTGAAGCCCAGAAACAGAGCGTCGGCACCCGATCTCCGCAGGCAGGACCCAAGGATCTGAAGCGTCGCTCTGAGCCCAAAAAGGAGCAGGCTGACCTGAGGGTCACCTTCACCTCCAGCAAACAGGCTGTGGTGCGGAGATCCTGACGATCTTCAGTCGAGGGGGCGGTGTACACCTCACGCTACGGTGCCTGTCGCTCCTCCGCACCACCAGGAGGCCGGGCCGTTGACTCTGCCACAGGATGTGCTTCAGAGCACGACTGCCTCCCTCCACTTACTCCCAAAGTCTCGGTATAGATGGGGGAGACCCGCCGCCTCTTTTGAGGTGTCATCAGCTGCAGGGCCCCGCTACAGCTGCTCTGAGTGGGTCAATGGCCAGTCCCGAGGGGCTGGTTCCCCTGAGGAACTTTCTGACAGCTTGGGAGGGGCTGCCAGAAGTCTCCCGGTGGGTCCTGCGGACTATAGAAGGCGGTTAAGTGATTCAATTTGCGTCCTCTTCTTCCCGTTTTAACGAGTGTGTCCTACCCTGGTGGGTCCCGAGCAGGCTCTGGTCCTGGAACAGGAAGTGCGCACACTCCTGGGGAAAGGGGCCATTAAGGGGTTCCCCCCCTCGGTTCGAGAGTCAGGCTTCTACAGCCCGTACTTCATTCCGAAGAAGGATGGTGGGTTGTGTCCCATTCTAGATCTTTGCTCCTTAAACGCCTCTCTCAGGAGACTCAGGTTCAGGATGCTCACCCTCAAGAGGGTCGTGATGCAGATCAGGACCGGGGACTGGCTAGTCAATATAGAGCTGAAGGACGCATACTTTCACATCTCCATCCTTTCTGCACACAGGAGGTTTCTGAGGTTTGCATTCGGGGGCGTAGCATACCAATATCGGGTCCTCCCGTTCGGTCTGGCACTCTCGCCCCACACCTTCACAAAGTGCGTCAATGCTGCACTGGCCCCGCTGCGGCTTCAGGGCATCCGCATTTTGAATTACATCGACGATTGGTTTATCATGGCTCACTCAGAGCACCAGGCAATTCGGCATCGAGATATCATCCTCGCCTACATGAAGGTGCTTGGGTTTCGTCTAAATGCCAGCAAAACCGTGCTTTCTCCAGCAAAGAGAACCACCTTTTTGGGCGTAGTGTGGGACGCGGCCAGGATGCAGGCACGGTTGTCGCCTCCTCGGGTCGAGTGCGGGAAGGCCAACCACTCACTGTAAGGAAGTTCCAGAGGCTGCTAGGGCTCATGGCAGCGGGGTCCAGCATAGTTCCGCTCGGTGGTGGCTCTGGGACAGAGGGTTCTCCCTCAGGGGAAACCTGCATTGCACTATCAAGGTCTTGCGGTGTGCCCTTCGAGCCTTGGATGTCTGGAAAGACCGGACGTTTCTGTCCCGTGGCCCGGTGTTGGGGGCTCTGTGTCATTGCGTGATGCTAACGACGGCCACTTACCTCTCTCTCTCTCACCCAGCCTCGTTAGGGCTGGATGCCATGGTGCAGTTGTGGCTGAGGCTACGCCTTTCTCCTGATTGATCTGCTCCCTGGAGTTCTGGAGAGAGTTCGCCGGGATAAAGTCCACCCCGGGCTCCTCTGTCCTGCGTGCTGGTGCCGAGGCCCTCACTCTCTAGGCAGGGTCTGGTCAGTGTGGCGTGATTGGACACTCGTTCCCATAGCGTTTCGATTCAGCTTGAGTTCCTGAAAGGGAACGTCTCTAGGTTACGACCGTAACCCTAGTTCCCAGAGGGAACGAGACGTTGCGTCTCCATGCCACACTCCCTGCATCGTTGGTCAATCTCGCAGCCATTTGTAGCTTCCTGATTACGTGGCGTCGCCCGATGATGACGTCCTTTTCCCTCGGGGAACTAGGGTTACAGTCATAACCTAGAGACAATATGTTGTATGTTCAGGAGACCAAGTGGAAAGGAAGTAAGACCAGGAACATTGGAGGTGGGTTTAAACTGTTCTATTGTGGTGTAGATAGAAAGAGAAATGGTGGGTGATTCTGAAGGAAAAAAAGTGGAGGTGAAGAGAGTTCCTGATAGAGTGATGAATGTGAAGCTGCAGGTTGAAGGGGTGATGATAAATGTATCATCAGTACTAATGCTCCACAAGTGGGTTGTAAGATGGAGGAGAAGGAAAAATTCTGGAGTGAGTTAGATGGAGTGGTATAAGGTGTACCTAGGAATGAACGATTGGTGATTGGAGCAGACTATAGTGGGCATGTAGGTGAAGGAAACAAAGGTAATGAGGATGTTATAGGTAGATATGGCTTTAAGGAGAGGAATGTGGAAAGGCAGATGGTGGTAGATTTAGCTAAAAGATTGGAAATGGCAGTGGTGAATACTTATTTTAAGAAGAAGGAGGAGCATAGGGTGACATATAAGAGTGGAGGAACGTGCACACAGGTGGACTATGTTCTATGCAGGAGATGCAAACTGAAAGAGATTGGAGACTGTAACGTTTTAGCAGGTGACAGTGTAGCTAGACAGCATCGGATGGTGGTCTGTAGGATGGTTGTGGAGGGGAAGAAGAAGAGAAAGAGAGTGAGAACTAAAAGAAGAATAAGATGGTGGAAACTGAAGGAGGAAGACTGCAGTGTGAAATTCAGGGAAGAGGTCAGACAGGGGCTCTGTGGTGGTGAGGAGGTGTTGGACGATTGGGCAACTACTGCAAAAGAGATCTAGGGAGACAGCTAGAAAGGTACTTGGTGTGACATCTGGAAATAGAAATTAAGACAAGGAGACATGGTGGTGGAATGAGGAAGTGCAGGAAAGCATAAGGAGAAAGAATTGGGATCGACAGAGAGATGAGAAAAGTAGGCAGAAGTACAAGGAGATGCGGCAGCAGGTAAAGAGGGATGTGGCAAAAGACAAGAATAAGGCTTAGGAGGAGCTGTATGAGAAGTTGGACACTAAGGAAGGAGAAAATGATTTGTACCGATTGGCCAGGCAGAGAGACCGAGTTGGGAAGGATGTGCTGCAAGTTAGAGCAATAAAGGATGGAGATGGAAATGTGTTGACTAGTAAGGAGAGTGTGTTGAGAAGATGGAAGGAGTATTTTGAGCAGCTGATGAACGAGGTAAATGAGAGAGAGAGAGAAGGTTGGATGGTTTGGAGTTGGTGAAGCAGGAAGTGGATAGGATTAGTAAGGATGAAGTAAGAGCAGCCATTAAGAGGATGAAGAGTGGAAAGTCGGTTGGACCAGATGACATACATTTAGGTGAGATGGCAGTGGTGTTTTTAACAAGATTGTAACAGGATTTTGGAGGATGCCTGAGGAATGGAGAAGGAGTGTGCAGCTACCGACCTTTAAGAATAAGGGAGATGTGCAGAC
Source organism: Silurus asotus (assembly GCA_024362625.1). Taxonomy (NCBI): domain Eukaryota; kingdom Metazoa; phylum Chordata; class Actinopteri; order Siluriformes; family Siluridae; genus Silurus; species Silurus asotus. The sequence continues at coordinate 5,705,544 of MU533908.1, forward strand.
CTGCAGTAACTACAGGGGAATTCATTTAATCAGTCACACCATGAAGTTATGGGAAAGAGTAGTGGAAGCCAGGCTGAGGGAACAGGTGACCATCTGTGAGCAACAGTATGGTTTTATCCCAATGAAGAGCACCACAGATGCATTATTTGCTTTGAGAATGTTGATGGAGAAGTATAGAGAAGGTCAGAAGGAGTTGCATTGTGTATTTGTGGATTTAGAGAAAGCGTACAACAGGGTGCCAAGAGAAGGGTGGTGCCGGACATGTATGAGGACAGTGTGACAGCAGTGAAGTGTGCAGTAGGAACTACAGCCTGGTTCAAGGTGGAGGTTGGACTGCATCAAGGATCGGCTCTGAGCCCTTTCCTGTTTGCAGTGGTGATGGACATAGTTGACGAAAAAAGGGTCAGACAGGAGTCTCCCTGGACTTTGATGTTTGTGATGTATGATATTGTTATTTGTAGTGAGAGCAGGGAGCAGGTTGAAAAGAGCCTGGAGAGGTGGAGGTACGCGCTGGAGAGGAGGGGATTGAAAGTCAGTAGGATTAAGACAGAGTTCATGTGTGTAAATGAGAGGGAGGGCAGTGGAGTGGTGCGGTTGCAGGGAGAAGAGGTGGAAAACGTGGAGGAGTCCAGGTACCTGGGGTCAACAGTGCAAAGTAATGGAGAGTGTGTTAGAGAAGTGAAGAAAAGAGTGCAGGTAGGGTGGAGAAGAGTGGCAGGAGTGATTTGTTATATAAGGGTATCTGCGAGAGTAAAAGGGAAAGTTTGTAGGACTGTGGAGAGACCTGTAATGTTGTATGGTTTAGAGACAGTGGCATTGAGTAAAAGACAGGAGATGGAGATGGAGGTAGCAGAGCTGAAGGTGTTGAGGTTTTCGCTGGGAGTGACGAGGATAGACTGGAATAGAAATGAGTTTATTAGAGTGACAGCGCATGCAGGACGTTTTGGAGACAAGGTGAGGGAGGCGAGATTGAGATGGTTTGGACATGTTTAGAGGAGGGACATGGGGTATATTTTTAGGAGAATGCTGAGGATGGAGCCACCGGGAAGGAGGAAAAGAGGAAGACCAAGGAGGCGGTTTATGGATGAAGTGAAGAAAGACATGCATGTAGTTGGGTTGAAAGATGCAGATGTAGAGGACAAAATAAAAAAAAATTATATTTTCGAAATATCTGTAATATTTTTTTAAATAAAAAAGGCATATTGTTTGTCAAACTATGTCATGTGACCTGTTCATTCACTTATTCCACTTTTTAACATTTTTTTTTTACGAAATTATGATTATGAATGAAAACATTTATATTTTCTAACTATATGTTGTTGTTTTTTTGTCAAAACATGATTTAAGACACATTTCCGTACACTTTTTGCAATTTTAAATGTTTTTTTATAAAACTATTCATAGGAAAATTAAGATTTTCATTAAACCATATTATATTTTTGTGAAAAAGTCATTATTCGTCATGTCTTCATTTAATTATTTTGTTTACGTATTGCACGTTTTACTGGTTTATATTCAAATTATGCTTATAAATAAGAAAATGTGTATTTTAAAAATAACTACAGTATAATATATTTTTTTTAAATCATATTCTTGAGAAAACATGATTTGTCATGGCACGTTTATTATTTTTCGTTAATTTAATTAAAAATTAAATAAAATTTTTTTATTAAAAATTAAAAATTTCAATACATGAACGAAAAATAATAAATTCAATTATAAACACATGGAAATTAAACAGTTCTTAATCAGTCAAACTTATTCAAACCATTTTTATATGTTGCCAGAAATGATCCCACGTTTTCTTTATGCCTCCCTCACTATGCAATCTCCCCAACATGCTCTCGTATGAAGCAATTTCAATCATCCCATCAATCCAATCTCTAAAGTCTGGGGTTGTGGGGAATTTCCAATTGCGTAAAATCATCCTGGCAGCTGTAATACAACCAATCTTAACTAGAGTAAACACATTCTTTGCTATGTTGAGTACCATCGATTTATCTCCCAGAAGGCAAAGTCGTGGTTCCACAGGTATGTAGATCCCATCCACTCTTGCATTACTCCCAAAATTTTACACCAAAATGGGTAAACTAAGGAACATTTCCAAATCATATGCAAATAACTACCCTCTTCTTCCTTACATTTCCAGCACAGATTATTTCCAGCTATACCCATTTTGTAAAGCCTGGATGGTGTATAATAATATCTATGTACTACTTTGTAATGAATGAATCTCCCCCTAGCTTCCCTTATGTTCTTACCCACATTAGATATGATGTACAGCCAATCGTTTTCATGGATATCTATCCCCAAGTCATTTTGCCAAATTGTCCTCAGGTTCTCACAGATATGTGCATTTACATTAAGCATTGATTTGTAACACATAGAAGCAGTCTGAACTACATGCGGCAACTGAAGATAGGTATAAACAGGGTTATCACTTGTATTAGATTTGCTCTTGACACAATGTCTAATCTGCAGATACTTCCAAAAACTTTCTTGACCCCCAATATTACGTTTTCCCACCAATTCAGGGTATGACATAAAAACTCTATTTTCATACAGATCACCAATTACAGTTACCCCTTTGAGATGCCATTGTTCCCCAAACACACTTGCTTAATCTTTGCAAATTTCAGGATTCCTCCATAGTGATGCATACAACTGTCTATAATGTGATGTCTTGCACAGTTTATAAATTTTGTTCCAAACATTCTTGAGTGCATTGTCACTGGATTTCAGTCCCATTTAGCTCCAGAGCATTGTGAAAGAACGTTAATGGGATGAAATGGTGAGGCCAGTCTCTGTTCTATCTTGATCCAGTCCAACTCAGAATCTGTCTTGTCCCAATGCCAGCTTGGCCATTTCAAAAGAAAGATTATACAATCTCACATCAGGTAATCCAAGGCCCCCCTTGTTCCTTTGGGGAAGTCAATTTACTCATTTTAATCCTCTGCCTTTTTCCATCCCATAAAAAGTCCTTGATAATTTTGTCATATCTTTTAAAGATAGAGTCTGGAATGTTTACAGGTATCATCATGGATATATAATTGAACTGTGAAGCAATAACCATCTTGACAACATTGACTTCGCCCCACAAAGAGAGTTTCAGTTCCCACTTGTCCAGATTGTGCTTTATCTTTGACAGCAGCGGCTCATAATTCAACATCTTTATATCCTCCAAGTTCTGTGTTAGTTTAACCCCAAGGTATGTCATACCTTTTGAAATCCATTTAAAAACGAATTGGGTCCAGTATGTTCTAGATATTGGCATAGCCTCAGACTTTTCACAATTATTTTGTATCCTGACACTCTTTAATATAATTGTATAACACTCATTAATGGAGGTAGAGATTTGAGAGGATCATGAGATAACAACAAAATATCATCCACATATAACATCAACTTGTAATCCATCCCCTCCCCTACCCCCTTATACTCCCATAATGTTTGGGTCTGCCCTGATCATAATGGCCAGAGGTTCCAAAACCATTGTGAATAATATCGGGGACAGTGGGCATCCCTGACGAGTACCTCTTGAAGTTGTAAAAAATGCGGAAGTCACGCCATTTGTCATCACTGCTGCTCTAGGATTTTTATATAATAAACTCACCCAGGACCTATATATTTGACCAAACCCAAAAATTCGACAGGGATGCACCCAAAAAGCCCCATTTCACCCTGTCGAAAGCCTTTTCGGCATGCAAGGATATAGCCGCGATCGGGGTGTTTTCTGAAGAATTTAGCCACATCAGATGAATTAGCCTTCTTACATTATCAGCTGATGACCTTCCCTTAATGAAGCCCACTTGGTCCTTAGAGTGACGCCAAAATTCTCGCCAACACCTTACAGTCCACATTGATAAGACTTACAGGCCTAAAATTAGCCAGATCAGGTAAATCCCTATCTTTCTTAGGTATCATTGTTATCAATGCCTCCATGAAAGTACCAGGCAATTCTCCAGTCTCAAACGCCTCTATATAGACTTATTTTAGATTTCGAGCCCCTATATCAACATACTTCCTATAATATTCAGCTGGAAACCCGTCCACCCCTGGCGACTTACCAGATTTTATAGAGGTGATTGCAGCTTTGACCTCCTCTTCTGTAATAGAAAGGTCTAGAGACTCAGATTTCAATAACTTAGGTAACTCTATATTAGGAAAAAACTGTTCCAGTTTTTCTCCATTTAGACCTCCTGAAGATGTATATAAATGTTCATAAAACTTAAGAAAGACCTAATTTATTTATTTTGTCAATGATACCATAGTATCTCATTGCCTATTTGCCGGAATAACGGTAGCAGCATTTTGTTGTTTTAATTGTCTGGACAGGAGCTTGCCCGCTTTTTCTCCGCCTTCATAAAACCTGGTCCGCAGCCTAAGTAGTGCATATTCAGCTTTTCTATTATATATATCATGTAACTGAAATTTATATCTACAAATATCCTGATATAAATCATATCATGCTTTCACCTTTCCAATGTACAAATTGTTGCTTCCAAGTTCTTAACCAAGTCTCTTCCCTACTTCTTTCTAGCTGTCTGTGCAATCAGTTTCCCCATAATACAGTGCCCTCCACAATTATTGGCACCCCTGTTTAAGATGTGGTCGTGGACTTCTAAAAATTCTCCTTTTTTTTAAAACAATATAGAACCCAAATGCAAAAAAAGAGAAAAATCCAACCTTTCATTCAAGTACATAACTTTGGTGGTAAAAAAAAACATACATTTAGAAAAAAAAAAACTTGAAATCATGTGTCCCACAATTATTGGCACCCCTAACAATTCCTCTGAATTTTTATATTTTTTTTTATATATATATATTTTTCTGTAGTTGCTAAGGTTGGTCGCTCTCTACATGCCAACAAGCTGTTTGGGAGGCATGCAAGGAAAAAGCCTTTTCTCACTAACACTCACAAACGTAAACGTCTGGAGTTTGCTAAGCGGTACTGGGACTTCAACTGGGATCGTGTGCTTTGGTCAGATGAGACTAAGATTGAGCCATTGTGGCACACATGATTTCAAGTTTTTTTTTTTCTTTTCTAAATGTGTGATATTTTTACCACCAAAGTAATGTACTTAAATAAAAGGTTGGATTTTTCTCTTTTTTTGCATTTGGGTTCTATGTTGTTTAAAAAAAAAAAGGAGAATTTTTTGAAGCCCACAACCACATCTTAAACAGGGGTGCCAATAATTGTGGAGGGCACTGTATATGCCTTTGAGGCCTCCCATACAGATGCCATCCTATCAGTGCTTCCCACATTCAATTTAAAAAAGGAGGTCAGATTGTCATCCAACAATTTGCTAAATTCCTCATCTTGTAATAATGTAGTATTCAATTGCCACCTCCCCTTCCTACCATCCTCTGTATTTAGAGCTATATCCAATTCCACAGCTGCATGGTCTGACAGTACTATTGCTCCAATCTTACAATTTACTACCTGATCAGTGATAGAATTTGAAAGTAGGAAGAAATCTATCCTGAAGTGGGATTTATGGCAATAAGAATAGAAAGTATATTCTCTTTCTGTTGGATTGACCAGACACCAAATATCAATCAACCCAATATCCTCTGTTAGCATATGAAGGGCAGCCCTATCCCTTGGCATAGAAGATCCCTGATATTTTTCTCTTATCCAAAACCCCATCCATAACCTGATTAAAGTCCCCAGCCAAAATTATTTGCCCCTCTTTTTCACCAAGAATCTTGTTTACGTTATGAACAAAACCTGGGTCTGCCTTATTGGGGGCATATACATTGCATAAGATCACTTTTACTCCATTAATGAGGGTTTCTATACAAATACCCACATCGTCTTTAGTTTCTGTTAACATTACAAAAATTCTGCCTCTTATGTTTTAGGATCATTACCCCAATTTGTTTGCTCGTAAATGATGAATAAAAAACCCCACCCAGTCTTGTTTGAATTTGAGCGCTTCGTTATCTGTTACATGACTTTCTTGCACAAAAGCAACATCTACATGTTTATTTTTGAGATACGACAGAACCTTTTTTCTTTCGAATGGACTTCCACACCCGTAGTAAATGCATGACTTCTTTCTGCCTTCCTTTCTTGCCTTTCGACTTTCTCCATGACTTTGATTTGCTCAAGTCTCTCAAGGATTCCCTCCTCCTTCTTCAAGAACTCAAGACATTGGTCAAAGTGGTTTTCTGATGTAACATCACCATCAGGAGCGTCACCAAAGCAAACCAATTCCTTTTCATGAAATCGGGAAGTTTACTTTCAATTGATTTGACCACAAGAGAATTTTTTATGGCACCAGTGTCTCTAAGATCAGTGAGATCCACTAAAGCCTTCTCCACTGCTTGGAGGAGGACAATCTGACATCTTTTCCAATCCTGCCATCTATACTATCCAGCAGTTGGAGCCTTTTGACTTCCACAGATCCAGAAAGTTCTCCTTGTTGTTGAAGGCTTTCCCAATCCTTTCTCCAACGATAAATGTTCCTCTTACTTCCATCGAACACAGGCAAACTCAATTATCTGAATCTCACACCTAGCACGGTTTGAGCTGATAAAGACTTTGCGCTTGACAGCGTTCTTATGCTGGGGTGTGCAGCTGATGCATCATCAGTGGCTCTCCTTGCTCTAGCGAACTCCCCTCTCCTCAGTTCAAGGTCGTTGCTAGTTTCTTTGAGACCCCTTAAACGTCCCTCCAAATCCTTTCTTTCATTTTCAGGAATCTATTTCTCCCAACTTGACAAAGCTCCTATGGCCTGTCTAGCAAGTTTTGTGAGACAGTCCAACTGCACTTCATAGTTCTCACACTCGCTGCCATCAACAGTTATGCTTGCAACTTGATCACAAGTTTTCTCCGCTACAGAGATTGCACCAGTCAGTTCATACAGTCCATATCTTAACCAAAGATTTTCTTGAATGACTCCTTTAACCTCATTGAACTTAACATCGCACTCACTTGCTGTCTTTCCAATGTCGAAGTTCTGTTGCACTGAAAGTGCTGCTTCCTCATCTTTGCTTTCATCAGCCTCCATGTCAGCGAGAAGTCCAGCTCTGTAGTCAGTAGTCTCAAAGACCTTCCTTGCAGCAAGTGAAAGTTTCCTGAACTCTTCCCTAAGCTCCTCTTCCACTAGTCCATTAGCTTCCCTCCTGAGGAAGTTAACTTGTCTAGTAAAACCGATTTTAGCAGAAGTCCTTTCCTTTTTAAGCTGCTCAATTGGTTTTTCCAAAGCTTCTTCAGCCATCTTTAATTCATCCGCTCAACACTCCAGCATCAACAATTTTACTGTTGCTTTGATACAGTCTGTGCTTATCTATTCAGCACTTCCAAAGACGTGAAGACCGCTGGTTTGGTATTGTAGCTTACAAGATGCCGCTGTCCAGTGGTTATCAACTGTCAAGTTATCTTGGATTTTACATGTCAATTCTTCCTCTAACTCGAAAAAAAGTACTCGGTCAACCACAGACACAGGAGTCAACTCAAACATTGCTTTATTTCAGACTTCAATAAATTCATTGCATTCCTGATTGACTCGTCATGTTGATTGTACATGCATTTACAGCCAGTTTTCCAACAGATGAACTTCAATCACTCTAAACAATGCTAGATGATGAACCTGAGTTATTTTGTGGTATTTCTGTTGCTCATATCGGGTCTGTTTGTGCAGAACAGCTGTGCATATACATCGTACACCCGACGTGAGCTTTTGGATATTGGTTTACGACTCCCTGACAGTTTTATGGACAACCTTCATCTTCTTCCTGAGATCACCAGAGCACCCGAGGCAGCTCACTCTAGCCGGCCGGGCGGAAGTGCTCGCAGGCAGCGTCGTAAACAAAGGCGGGGGAAGCGTGGTGGAGTGAAAGCTAACACCACACCGGCTCACTTTACCCAGCATCTTCCTCGCCAATGTTCGGTCACTGGTGAACAAAATGAAGGAGATTCAACTCAGCATCACACACAGCATGAAACTTCGGAACTGTAATGTCATGATTTTCATGGAAACATGGCTACACAGGGGCATTTCGGACAACGCTATTGAGCTAGCGGGACGACACACACTCCGGGTGGATAGGACATTAGATGGCTCCGGTAAGACCAGAGGCGGTGGACTGTGCAACAAAGCTTGGTGCACGAACTCTGTTATTGTCGAAAGTCATTGTTCAGCTAACCTGGAGTTTCTCATGGTTAAATGTAGACCGTTTTATCTACCGTGGGAGTTCACTTCCACCATTATTACTGCTGCTTACACTCCCCCTGATGCTGATGCTAAGCTCGCTATGAAAGAACTTTATGCGGCCATCAGTAAACAACAGACTGTTCCCCCGGAAGCTGCGTTTATTGTTGCGGGAGATTTTAATCACTCAAACTTAAAGGCAGTTCTTCCAAAATTTCATCAGCATGTTTCATGTCACACCAGAGGGAACAAAACTTAAGACCATGTATACACAAACATGGCTGGAGCTTACGTTGTGACCCCCCTCCCCCACCTGGGACAGTCAGATCACCTTTCTTTGTTTCTCACCCCCAAAAATGCACCCCTCATCAACCGGGTAAAGCCATCAGTGAGAACCATCAAGGTGTGGCCCGCAGACGCAGATTTCACACTTCAGGAAAGGTTTTTACACACAGACTGGAGTACATTTGCTTCTTAGGCCACCAGTGACTCTCACACAGACATTGACTGCTATACCTTCTCTGTTGTGGATTACATCAGTTCCACCACAGACAGTGTTACTACCCAGAAACAGATCATCACATACCCAAATCAGAAGCCATGGATGAACAAGGAGGTGCGCCTCCTGCTGAAGGCACGCACTACTGCCTTCAGGTCAGGTGACGCTAAGGCCTACAGCACATCCGAGCTAACCTGAAGAGGGGCATCAAGGAGGCCAAGCACTGCTACAAGCTAAAGATAGAGGAGCATTTTTCTAACTCTGACCCTCGACGCATGTGGCAAGGCATCCAGGCTATCAGTGATTACAAATCCTCCCACTCCACCCCCGCTGCCACTGATGTCCTCTTTCTGAATGAGCTTAATGACTTTTATGCTTGCTTTGAGGGAGACAACAAAAAAACTGCCACAACTCTTGGCTGATTACTCTCCAATCAAACTCTCCTCCACAGATGTCTGCAATGCACTGAGCCAGATCAGCGCTCACAAACCCGCTGGACCAGACAACATCCCTGGTCGCGTACTTAGGGCATGTGCTGAGCAGCTCGCTGGGGTCTTTACTGACATCTTCAACCTGTCTCTTGCCCAAGCAGCTGTTCCCACTTGCTTTAAATGTACCTCCATTGTGCCAGTGCCAAAACACTCCAACCCAACGTGCCTGAATGACTACCGCCCTGTAGCACTGACACCCATTGTCATGAAGTGCTTTGGGCGGCTGGTCCTGGCACACCTGAAGGACGCTCTCTGCCAACCACATTTGACTCCCACCAGTTTGCCTACCGAAGCAATAGAAGCACAGAAGATACAGTTTCCATGGCACTGCACTCTGTGCTCACACACTTGGACAATAAGAACACCTATGCACGTATGCTGTTTGTTGACTTCAGCTCAGCATTCAATACCATCATTCCAACCAAGTTAATAGCCAAACTTCTAGATCTGGGCATTAACACCTCCAACTGCAACTGGGTCATGGACTTTCTGACCAAAAGACCCCAGCAGGTTCGATCTGGCTACACTCAACACTGGTGTACCACAGGGCTGTGTGCTGAGCCCCTTCCTCTACTCCCTCGTCATCTCCGACTGCAGGCCTGTGAATGGATCTAACTCCATCATCAAGGTTGCAGATGACACTACCGTGATTGGTCTCATCACCAACAATGATGAGACTGCCTACAGGGAGGAGATCCAGCACCTAGCCACATGGTGCAACAATAACAACCTGCTCCTTAACACCTCCAAGACAAGGGAGCTTATTGTGGACTTCAGGACGGAGGCAAGAGGCACACATGACACCACCCACGGCTGTTGAGCGTGTCTCCAGTTCCAAGTTCCTGGGGATCCACATCCTGGCAGACCTGTCCTGGAACATCAACACCTCCAGCCTGGTCAAGAAGGCTCACCAGTGCCTCTTTTTCCTGAGGACACTTAAAAAAAATCAGCTCTCCTCGGATATCCTGGTGTACTTCTACCGCTGCGCAGTAGAGAGCATCCTGACCAGCTGTGTTACAGTCTGGTATGGGAGCTGCTCTGCTGCAGAGCGTAAGGCACTGCAGCAAGTGGTAAAAACTGCCCAGTGCATCACAGGGACTCCACTCCCAGCCATGGAGGACATCCAAGAGAAACGCTGTCTGCGCCGAGCTTGCAGCATTCTTAAGGACTCCTCTGATCCCGCCCATAGACTGTTTACTCTTTTGCCCTCCGGCAGGCATTTCTGGTGCCTCTGTAAATCTCTGTGTATAGTAATAGGCAATAGTTTGTATTCTCATATATTGAGAATAAAAACTCAATATAAATAAAACGAATTCTACAAACTTGGAAAGTGCTAATTTAGGTATTTCAGGAAAAGGGTAGGTCTTCAGTCGTCGCTTAAAGATATTCAGGGATTCTGCTGTACGGACATCTAGGGGAAGTTCATTCCACCACCTCGGTGCCAGAACAGAGAAGAGCCTTGAATTGTACTTACCTCTCATTCTGAGAGAAGGTGGTACCAGTCGAGCAGTGCTGGAGGATCTCAGACAGCGTGGTGCAGTGCAAGATGTGATGAGGTCACTGAGGTAAGATGGTGCTGGTCCATTTTTGGCCTTGTAGGCAAGCATCAGTGTTTTGAATCTGATACGTGCAGCTACTGGAAGCCAGTGAAGGGAGCGCAGCAGTGGGGTGGTGTGGGAAAACTTGGGCTGATTAAACACAAGTCGTGCAGCTGCATTTTGGATTATTTGCAGTGGACAAATAGCGTTCAGGGGAAGACCTGCCAGCAGAGAGTTGCAGTACTCCAGTCTTGAAATGACTAGAGACTGAACAAGCACCTGGGCAGCCTGTATGGACAGAAATGGTCGGATCCTTCGGATGTTATAGAGAAGAAATCGACAAGAACGAGCAACATTAGCAACATGTGGGAAAAAAGACCATAGTTACCCCAAGGGTACGAGCAGGGGCTGAAGGGGAGAGCAGAGAGTCATGAAGTGTTATTTGTAGATCTTGACCTGGAGATGAATCACCTGGGATGACCAGCAGTTCTGTTTTGCTGGGGTTGAGTTTAAGTTGGTGAGCCCTCATCCATAAAGATCTGTCTGACAAGCATGCTGAGATCCGAGCGGAAGCTGTGGTATCTGATGGAGGGAAAGAAAAGATGAGTTGAGTGTCATCTGCATAGCAGTGATAAGAAAACCCATGTGAGGATATGACTTCACCAATGGAGTGGGTATAGAGGGAGAAAAGTTAAAACTTTAAATACTGTACGTATTCCTATCACCATGCCGCCAACAAAGTAGACTGATGGAAATTCTCCTTCCAAACAATAACTCTCCCTCCTCCCGCTTCTACGGACGTCGTCTCCATCATGCACGCAGCGAGACTTCTTAAAGGTAAGGTACCATTTGAAGATTTATTTTTTATATGTTTATATGTTTTTATATGATACGATTTCAATATAACATGTTAAAAGTAAATAATATTAGTGAATATTGGCGTTATTTTTTTTTTAAGAAACACTTTTTGGGTGTCCAGAACGAATTACCGAAGTTTCTATTCATTCTTATGGGAAAATTTGTATCGGGATACGAGCTTTTCATGTTAAGAGTAAAGTGATGGAACCAATTAAACTCGTAACCCGAGGTTCCACTGTATATATATTAATTTGTATATTATTGTTCATAGTACATATATATTCATATGTATCTGTAATTATATTTAAAGTACATATACATACTCATCTGCATATTGTGTTTTCAGTACATATATATTCATCTGTATACTACATTTATAGTAAATATTCATCTTTAAATTACTGTTTATAGTCGATATTTTATTTTATTTAACTATGTAAATTCATGTAAAAACTATATATTCTGCACTTGCTGTTATTGCACTCTGGTTAGACCCAAACTGCATTTTGGTGCCTTCTACTTCTACATGTGTAATGACAATAAAGTTGAATCTAATCTAATCTAATGTAATCTAATCTAATCTAATGTTAGCTTAGCTTGGGTTAAATTAGCTTTGGATAGATTAGGTTAGGTTGATAACCTTCAAAGAAAACAGAAAGATATACATTAAAACAAACAAATCTTATCCTGCACATTACACAAATATACAAACATTATTATACATACTCTGTACACATTTAATACACAGACATGATTACATTAATTACTAAAAAGTACCGAACAGTCTTGCTAGCACACAAATTGCATCAAAAGCACCTCCATCCTACCATTAGCGTCCTGAGTTGACCGATCATTGACATTCTTTCCGATTCACAATGTCCGCATCCTCCCCGTAACTCTTTAGTCACGGTGATTTTTTGAATGAATTGGTTTACTACTTTCTGCGCATGCCCATTTCAGTCGCACGAATCAAAAGCTCGCCAACCTTCTTGTTGTTTATTTGAAATATTTAGATGTGGACGTCGACATTTGCGGTCCATACCACTTTTTCTTTATTCACAAGTGTTTAATCACCAGGGACACTAACTTTGAGAAATACACGTGGAGTAAATACTCTCGAATAAATAAAAAATATGGGTGGGCCTAGGAAGCTACACAACTATGCTGCGATCTTCCTCGGCGTTCCCACGTTTTTTGTTTAATTATTGGACTTTATAATGTTTTTTCACAAAAAAAAAAAATATATTTTCATAACAACTATCATATTTTTAATGAAATAAGTCATATTTGTCATGTCCCTTTTTAATTTCTTTTCGTTCAGATGAGAAAATAAAAATTTTCAATATAAAACATATTTCAATGAAAAAGAAAATATTTTTTGCCAAAACAATCACCTATTTATCTACTTATTCCACATTTTGATGTCTTATCATCAAATTATGATTATTGATAGAAAAATTATTATTTTTATGATTATCATATTTTTGGATGAAATAATATTTTTTTTGTCAAAACATGGGTAACTATTGTTTTTATAAAAATTTATATTTTCATTCATCAAATTTTTATGATAAAATGGCATATATGTCACCATTCCTTCTCTTATTGCATTTTTTAATGAATGGTTATGAAATTATGATTATTGTTTTTTAAATTCATATTTTCATATTACAAATCATATTTATTTATAAACCATGCCATGTCATCTGCAAGCAAAGTTTTGTTTATGAAATGAAAATTCATATATTCGTATTGTTTTTATGAAAGACATATTTTTTATAAAATAATGCTTATGAGTATGAAAATTCATAATTTTTTAATACTTTTGTCCTCATGTTTTATTAATAATTTTTTTCTTTCTGTAATGTAGGCTCACAATACGAAAATTCATATTTTTATTATATCTATGTTATGAAAATAGTCATTTTTTGTCAAAGCCTGTTTTATGGCGGTATTTTTGTTAACCTATTGCACCATTTTACATTTTATTGACGACATTTTGCTTATGAAAAAAATATATAATTTCAAACCATGATTTATGAAAAGTAAATTTTTTAACAAAACTTGATTTTTAATTACATTTTTCCCCCGACTTTTTATATCTATTGTACATATATTGTTATTATGAAAAAAGTGAAATTCTTGTCAAAACTTGATTTGTTGTCATTTTTTTTAATTCCTTATTCCTTTTTTTAAAGGTATTAAAGAAGATTTTGCTTACTTTTATACTTATATGATGGTGACGACAAATTTGTTTTGAAAAAAAAAATTTCATAAAAGGTATGATAGTTATAGTAAAAATATGTGTTTTCCTATTCAGAATCATAATTTCAGAAAAAAACATTTTTTAAGGGTGCAGTAAGTGAAAATATTGACATGAAATATTACATTTTGACAAATATAACTTTTCAAGATAATCTGATATTATAAAAATATTAATTTTTATATTCAGAAGCAACATTTTTAGAAACATGACATGACAAAGTTTTGACAAAAATCTAAGTTTTTTTAATATAAAAAAACATGAATTTTTATTACCATAAGCAAAATGTTATTAAAAAAGTTAAAGAGTGTGTGTGTGTGTGTGTGTCAAGATAATCTGATATTATAAAAATATTAATTTTTATATTCAGAAGCAACATTTTTAGAAACATGACATGACAAAGATTTGACAAAAATCTAAGCAATGGCATTAAAAATCAAGTTTTGTTAAAATTTTTTCATCTTTTGTAATCTATTGGAAAAATATGAATTTTCATATTTGTTAGTGTTAAATGGTTTTCACACTGTTTCACACACATTCCTTTGTCTGCTTAGTGTCTATAGAATATTTACGATGTTAGTTTGTAAGGTAAACAGGGAGTCTTATCTGGACTCACACATCTCCAGCTAGTATATCCTCTTGTCTAAACAGGAAACAACTAGGTCAGGTTTCTTTTCTCTGTATGTGTGGTGTGATTCTTCCCTGAATTCAGAAAGGCCTACGGGCATCGCAGATCGTATGGAAAACCTCTCCAAGAATTAAGTTTAGTTTCAGCAAAATCTAACAGTTTTGGTGTCAGAAGTGGGATACTTTCCGGCAATATCCAAAAAGGGAAATCACGCATCAAGTAAGTTTTAAGATACTTCCTTGTTTGCGGGGATTGTCCCGTTTGCCAACCACAATAGGGATGCATATGTGTTCGTGTCTTGGTATACCCTGACGTACAGCAGAGTCCCTGACGTCAGTGATGTCAGTTCCTGTTTCCTGTTGTTAAACTGTTCACCGGGAATTGTGTTTGTATTGGCGTTTAAAATTTTTTATAGTTCGTTTTTTCTCACTTTTCTCGCTTTAAAATATCAAAATATCGTTTTAATATCCGGCATCCTTTACTTTCCGTTGGCTCCGTCTCGACTATTTTTGCTGTCGGAAGAGCGCTTTTTTCCCTGTTTGAGGGTTTGAAAGCAGTGAGCGGAGGACATTTACCAAAACTATGAACACACACTACAGTAAACACATTAAGGTACGTAATTTCTCTATTATGGCGAACATCCAGTTCACTCAGTGTGTGAAGTGTGACATATCGATAATTTCATCTGTGAGAAGTGTAAGCTGGTTTGCTCTTTGACGGAGAAGATCTTAGAGGAGCGCATCCAGAGTCTAGAGAGAAGTAGTGAGTGTGAGAGCAGTCCAGGTTTTGCAGGGGAAAGTCTGGATGCCCTAGGTGAAGGTACTATTCCCCCAACTCCGGCATTAGAGACGTCGCAGCAGGGCGAATAGGTGACGACTCGGCGGCATACTCGCAAAGCCAAAGCTAATGCTAAGGCTTGCCCACGGGAGCACCATTCCTCTCCGCTTCGCGTGTCCAACAGGTTTGCTCTCCTCAGTGAAGCACCCGCTGAGAAACCTGAAAGAGCTCTGGTTTTAGGAGACTCTATTCTGAGGCACTTGAAATTAGCTAGACCTTTAGGGGCACCAGCAGCACAGGTTATGTGTATAGCCAGGGCGCCGGACATAGCAGGTTAGCTTAGATTCTTAGAAAAGCACAGGTTCTCTAAAATAGTTTTTCACACAGGAGCTAATGATATACGCCTTCGACAGTCAGAGGTTACTAAGAGTAATGTTATAGAGGTGTGTAAATTAGCGAAGGCAATGTCCGATGCTGTAATATGCTCTGGCCCCATCCCAATGCGATGTGCCGATGTAGCCTACAGCAGGTTATGGTCGCTGAACTGCTGGATGTCCGAGTGGTGCTCCAAAAACAATGTGGGCTTCATTAATAATTGGAGCATTTTTGAGGGCAAGGCTGGCCTGTTAGGGCGGGATGGTGTCCATCCCACCCGGGAAGGTGCTGCTCTCATTTCTTGTAGTATAGGTCATAGTCTCATAACAGCACTAGTTAACAAGTGACTGTCTAGAGCCAAGGCCAGGGAGCAGACAGAAAGTCTAAACCGACCGTCTGCCAGCTGCACAGAGTCGTCACTCAGGATTCACCATATTGAGACTGTGTCTGTCCCCCGAGCAAAACCAAAATATAGGAGTTATCATAAAGTCTGTTTAAGTAACCTGATTAACATTAAATTAAATAGGACTGAACGCACAGCCAGCACCTCTGATCTAAAAATAGGATTGTTGAATATTAGATCTCTCACGCCAAAAGCGCTTACTATAAACGAAATTATTACCGACCAGGAGTTTAATATAATGTGTTTGACAGAAACGTGGATCAAATCAAATGAATATGTAGCATTAAATGAGGCGAGTCCCCCTGGGTATAGTTACCTACACCAACCCCGTCTAAATGGCAGAGGAGGTGGAGTCGCAGCTATTTATAATAATAATTTAAACGTCACACAAAAGAGTAAACACAAATGTAAAACTTTTGAAGTTCTTTACACCAACATAAAATATTCAGTGTCCGAAAGCAGGTCAAGCCAGTTAATTCCTCTAATTATTATTTATAGACCCCCAGGGCCCTACTCTGATTTTCTGATAGAATTTGCAGATTTCATTACAAATTTAGCTACTTCTTTAGACAAAGCATTAATTGTTGGAGACTTTAATATTCATTTTGATAATCAGGAAGACTCCTTAAGAGCAGCAGTTGTGTCCATACTAGATTCAGTTGGAATTAATCAGAATGTTATAGGACCCACTCATAGTGGCGGACACACTCTCGATTTGTTGTTAACATTTGGATTAAAAATAAAAAACTTAGTTGTAATTCCACAGTCTGAAGCTATCTCAGACCATTATCTGATCTCGTTTAAAATTTGCCTAAGTCATTGCATTTCTACCTCACCACGTTACCGTGTTAAGCGTACTTTCACGTCAGCTACAGCAGCGCGTTTTATTAATAATCTTCCAGAAATTACGATATTAGATAAATCTCCGTCAGACCCCGCAGAGCTCGATTGGGCCACTGAACATCTAGAAACAACGTTACGTTACACTCTAGATGATGTAGCTCCCCTTAAGACCAAAATGATCAGGGAGAAAAAATTAGCACAGTGGTATACTGATCATACACGCACCTTAAAACAGACCACTCGAAAATTAGAACGTAAATGGCGTCAAACAAAATTAACAGTATTTCAAATAGCATGGAAGGAGAGCCTCCTAAATTATAGAAAATCTCTTAGTGCTGCTAGATCAGCATATTTCTCCACCCTCATAGAAAATAACAAGCATAATCCCAGATTTTTATTCAGCACGGTAGCAAAATTAACAGGGAATAAAAACACTGCACTCACATGCACACCATCAATAGGTAGTAATGATTTTATGAACTTTTTTAATAATAAAATTGAAAACATCAGGCAAGAAATCCAGACGGTTAATATAAATCCAAATTATTTTACAAGTAACCCTGTAGACAGCAGTGTAATTATAACGGATAATCAACTACAAAGCTTCACTTCTATTCATGAGAATGACTTAATTTCATTAATCTCCTCATCGAAATCTTCAACCTGCATTCTCGATCCCTTGCCTACTAGTTTCTTTAAACAGATAACTCCAGAGATAATCAAACCAGTTTTAAAAATAATTAACTCTTCTATTAGCACTGGTTATGTACCTAAATCTTTCAAACTGGCAGTTATCCACCCCCTTATTAAGAAACCTGACCTTGACCCATGTCAGTTGTCCAACTACAGACCGATATCAAATCTCCCCTTTATATCCAAAATTTTAGAAAAGGTTGTAGCACAGCAGTTATGCTCACACCTACTTATGAATAACATTTTTGAAATGTATCAGTCAGGATTTCGGCCTCATCATAGCACAGAGACGGCGCTAGTTAAGGTGGTAAATGACCTGTTATTGGCCTCTGATCAGGGTTTTGTTTCCTTACTTGTTTTGCTCGACCTTAGTGCAGCTTTTGACACCATTGATCACACTATACTGCTTGCTAGACTTGAGAACGTGGTAGGAATAAAGGGAACAGCTCTCTCTTGGCTCAGGTCTTATTTGACTGATCGCTATCAGTTTGTGGATGTAAATGGTGAGTTCTCCACACTCTATGAGGTAAAGTTTGGTGTTCCTCAAGGATCTGTCTTAGGCCCACTGCTTTTCTCTTTATATCTGCTGCCTCTTGGTGAAATCATTCATAAACATGGGATTCGCTTCCATTGCTACGCTGATGACACACAGCTGTATATTTCAGCAAAGCCAGATGAGAGAGATCAACTAAACAGTGTTGAGGAGTGTGTAAAGGACATTAGACAGTGGATGCTTAATAACTTTCTTCTGCTCAACTCAGATAAGACGGAAGTACTTTTACTAGGACCAAATGCAGCTAGAAGCAAACTTTCGGATTACGTAGCATCTCTGGATGGTGTTTCTGTTTCAGCATGTACGGCTGTCAAAGACCTTGGTGTGATTATTGACCCGAGTCTTTCCTTTGAGTCTCACGTAAATAATATCACCAGGATCGCCTTCTTTCACCTTAGAAATATTGCTAAAATTAGAAATATGATGTCGTTACAGGATGCAGAAAAACTAGTTCATGCTTTTGTTACTTCTAGATTAGACTACTGTAACGCTTTACTGTCTGGGTGTGCGAGTAAGTGCATAAATAAGCTTCAGTTAGTTCAGAATGCAGCAGCAAGAGTCCTCACCAGATCTAGAAAATACGACCACATCACCCCTGTCTTAATCAGCCTACACTGGCTCCCAATCAAATCTCGCATTGATTATAAAATACTACTACTGACGTATAAAGCACTTAACGGTCTCGCACCGCAGTATCTGAGTGAACTTCTGTACCAGTATGATCCTCCACGCCTACTTAGATCAAAAGGTGCTGGCTATCTGTTGGTTCCTCAAATAATGAAGACTACCGCAGGGGGCAGATCTTTCTCTTATAAAGCCCCACATTTATGGAACAGCCTTCCAATCAGTGTTCGGGACTCAGACACAGTCTCAGTGTTCAAGTCAAGGTTGAAAACTTATTTATTTAGTCAAGTCTTTTATCAGTAGATTTTTTCTTAGGTAAAGGCACAGATCTGGAAGGAGCATGGATATAGAGTGTTTGGTGAACTGGTATACTTGTATGCTGTCGTCCCCTCACATTCACACGTTCACTCGGGTTTGTTGACGGTGGTGTGGTGGGTCGTCTCTTATCCCAGAGATCCCTCATGTCTGTGTTACCTTCTGGTTCTCCCTTCTAGTTATGCTGCCATAGCGAGTCTTGCCGGAGTCCAAACTGCACAGTGACAAAAACTTTCATACACCAATAGATACACTTAATAATCCATATCCTTCTCTCTCTCTCTCTCTTTCTCTCTCGGTCGAGTTAAACATGCTCCTGAGGCTCCAGTGACCACTATTCCTGCCCCTCTCCCCTCCGTGGATCTTCACACTTCTGTGCAGCTTGGGACGGTCTCTCATCAACACCTTGGGTGGTTCCATGAAATTCCGGAGTAGAACGGGTGCTTTGAGGACGGATTGGACTGTAGTTGGTGTCGGCGGTCTGCTGCACTGACTCGGGAGTGCAGTTTGCTTCTGATCATCATCACTGTACCCCGCAACTTTGTATATATGCTTCAAATGCACATTTGGTGCAACCCAGATGAGGATGGGTTCCCTCTTGAGTCTGGTTCCTCTCAAGGTTTCTTCCTTATGCCATCTCGGGGAGTTTTTCCTTGCCACAGTTGCTCATCAGGGACAAACATACTTACAAAGAACATATTTACATTTAATCACCACATTATCTGTGTAAAGCTGCTTTGAGACAATGTTCATTGTAAAAGCGCTATACAAATAAAAATGAATTGAATTGAATTGAATTGGTTATGCATTAATTGTTTAATTAATGATAATTTCCTTTGGTGGGATGATTTCCTTGCGACATTGGTTTCCTCACCTTAGATTTAAGATGCAAGATTAGAAGACGTTTTTATACGGTCTGTCTAATATAAGTTATATTGTCTGGTCTGAAGTATCCAAAAGAATCCACGATAATTTATATGACCGAAAAAAATAGCTAAATGAAAAATGGGAGAGAAAAGTGAAAAGGAACTAAAGACAAACAGACATTTTGAAAAGACTTAAACATTTTTCAAAAGACTTCAATCTTGTTTTGCCTTTATAGTCTATTTTTTTCTCCTAGCTAAAAAAATTTGTGATTCAATTGGACAGATTGGATTACTTTTTTTGTTTGATGACTGCGATCCCCCTGGTGCCTAGTGTTGTGTGTATTGTCTGTGTATTAAGTGTTGTGTGTCTGTTCTTTGTTCTGTGTTAAGAAGATGGGTCATAACGTTACTCGCCCATTGCCGGAAGAAAATCCCAAAGATTGGATGTATAGGAATAGTGCCAGTTACTGGACTAATCCTTATTTAGATAATTTGGCTGGATGGAGTGAGTGCACGTCGCAGTTAGATAAATTTTCCTAGAAATGGGTCATTTACATTTGCGGCATTTGGCAGACGCCCTTATCCAGAGTGAATTACAACTGAGCAGGGGAGGGTTTTAGGGCTTTGATCAAGGGCCCAGCAGTGGCAGCTTGGTGGTGGTTGGATTTTAACCTGTGATCTTCTGATCCAAAGCCCAATGCCTTAACCACTGAGCTACCACCTCCCCATTTAAGACCCGCGATATGGAAAATGCGTATTCCATGGTGAACGGTGAATGGGGCGATCCGAATTGGGACTACACTTATATGCGTGAGTCCTATGATAAATGGGTAAATATGAAAAAGTACTGGGACAAAGGTCCAGAAAGAGTCAATCCTTCTAAATGCTCTTTGAATA
Organism: Silurus asotus; assembly: GCA_024362625.1. NCBI lineage: Eukaryota > Metazoa > Chordata > Actinopteri > Siluriformes > Siluridae > Silurus > Silurus asotus. The sequence continues at coordinate 5,726,326 of MU533908.1, forward strand.
AGAAACAATCGCCTCCACCATACAATTCTGCGCTGCCTGTTGCTACATCTTTACAGCCCGCTTTTGCATTTGAACGAGAGCGAAATGAAATACGTCAAACTAGCGAAAGCGATATTGATGCTATATGTAGGAGTCTTCCTATTCCAACTAACCTCACAAAATATGTACAGATCTTGAAAAGCCACACTCAGTATGCACAGTTAACAGGCCCTGATCCTTATAAACCATTAAAAAGTGCAATACGTAAACAAAAAACTTTCACATGGCAAACCATGTTTTGACACAATTATGACCTTTCACATAAATATGCAATTAATTACTAAAATATACATTTTTATTTACAGAAGCATATTTTCATGGAAAAGCATTGACAAAAGAGTTTTTTCATATG